>OY744526.1:155257636-155315136 GCA_963556195.1 Sepiola atlantica
CTCTCTCTCTGTCTCTATCATTCTCTCTCTCTCTCTCTCATTATCATTCTCACTCTCTCCACTTTCAGTCTGTCTCTTTCTCACCATTCTCGAGCTGAATTTGAACATTAGTTTTAAGTTCATGTTATCAATATATTTGAATTTAATTAACTAATTCATATATATATATATAAATAAATAATTTATTTAAAAAACTATACATTACATATTTCTAAGTCGTATTGCGGTTTAATCCAGATGGACTAGCATTTAAAATTTTCAAAAACCGTCTATCGCCCATAAGGATTCATCAGCGTTCCGAAATGTAAACACAGGGGGAAATGGCGCTGTTGTCAACAACATCAGTAAAAACAATCTACTCAGTGACAAGCAATATGGATTTCGTCCTGCAAGATGTGCTGACTGTAATATCATACAGGATCAGTGAATCTATTGACGGGGATCATTCTACCACACCAGAAAGTATCTCACTCCTGACACAATCCGTTATCTGTATAAGAGCCAGATACGTCCTAAGATGGAATACTGTTGCCACATTTGAGGAGTACCACTCAGAGTATCTTTCCTGCCTTGACAAAGTACGAAACCGACTTCGAAATCTAGTGGGAGATGTCCTCTTCTATTCCCTACAACGTCTTGCTCACTGAAGAAAGTTGATAGTCTTTCTCTACTCAAGCGTTATTTTCATGGTATGTGCTCGACTGAGCTCCAATCTATGGTTCTTCCCTGTAAAATATTCACAACAAAAACTCGTCTAGCTACAACCACTGTAAATAATTTTCCTTTCATCCTATGCGTACTTAAAACTGAACAGAACTTCTAATATTATTTAAGCATAAAAACATGGTTTACAAAGTGAATATATCGAATGCCAATCACCAGACGCTGAGTAATGATAATAGAACAATGTGCAATGTGGTTATCGGCAAAGGATTAGGGTTAGGTTAGATACATTAACTCCCAGAATTTGTCCATAACAGAATTATTTCTTATTTTGTTACGATTATGGAGCCATCCAACCTCTCGTCTAGTCCAGATAAAGATTAAAGCGAAATGTTGCAGTTAATGGTTTTTTAATTCAATAGTTATTAGCTGCTCAGCCACAAGATTTCTGGCATCAGGAGTTGCCACGCACATACAACATGTGGCCAATTACTTACGGCTGCCTTCCTTACCCAACTGCAACCCTCTTAACTATTTCTTCTGGGGCATGAGGCCAAGACCAACAAGTATGCTCACAACACGATCGACTCTTTGAAGGCTGCCATCGTGAAGGCATTCACAGCTATAGAAAAAGACATGGTCGCCAAAGTGTATGACTTATTTCGCACCTGCCTTGAGATGGTCGTCTCCAAAAATTATTTTATTGTTTGACAATCGATCATGTTATGTTGTCAGGTACATTCTTGTCAAATGATCTTTCGGTATACACGGCCTGGATATTTAACACTTGTATAGTCGTATATATATATATATATATATATATATATATATATATATATATATATGTATGTTGTATTCTTTAAGTATGTTTTCACAATTTTCACTTTTTCCTCTCACAAACATCAATTTATAAACTTATATTACTTGTAATCATGAGACAAGGTACCCCAAAGACAAAAGATGATCATTGTCTATATGTCATTCCTATCAGGGCACACATTACAAATTGGTATCCATGACGTCTGAACATGCAACTAAAAAGAGAGGTGACTCCGACTTTCATACAAAGTTTCATTCTTCAGTTTAACAAACAAATTTGTCTCTACAATATAGAAACTCTGATGAAAAATAACATCTCTCACTTCAAAACGATACCACATCCCTATATACAAGAAACTGGATACGTAATTTAGACAACGTCAATATGCATCACCAACAAAAAAGTGCATAATTCGACCACAACAAAACAAGAGTATACATTTCTGTAACAAAAAATGCACAAACTTGAATCTTTTACTGGAATCTTTCACTGGGAGCAACAATTTGAAATAATCTATTAGCAAAACAAGTAAAAAAAAAATGTACACTACGACTCTCCACTGGCATTTTTAATAATTATCCACCGGCAAAAAAGAGGAATACACAGCATGACAGTGACTAACATTGGCATTATAATATTACAGACAAAATAAAAATTCAAATTTTTGAAAATATCGTCAACAAATATCAGATTGTGTTTAAAAGAAACTTGTAATTCCAATCTATTTTACCGATTACATATTTAATCCCATCGATATTTTCATTTTGCTTAACAATTTCAAAGGAGGACCGGATTTATTTGATAAGAGACATTCTCTCTATGCATTTTCTTGCACATTTTGATTGGCTAATCAACATAATTTGTGGTAGTTTTAACCAATCACTGCATTACAATTGCAAATTAGTGAAAGCCTAAAATATTAATATTATAATTACTGTTTTAATTGTAAACAATTTAATTTCATTGACTAGACTGGGAGGGCGAGCAATCGTATTAACTTAACACTTCTTCGCAGCGTGACATTTACTTCCAGCTTCCTGACCAAATCGTGAGACGTACTGGGGTATGAATCAAACACTGTTCAATAAGGGAGATTAAAAGCAGTACCGCCTTTCCCTTGCTTTCAAACGGGGTGCCACTTCTACTTGCACTGGAGCCTGGTCCTCGCCATTAATTACTCTTTGATGATGTATCACCCCTATTGTCCACTAGTGGCCCTGAACTGAGCTGTTGATGCACGCCTCCTACGTGCCGAGGTGTGCCATGAATGAGTACTGACTGTGGACTGTTACCCATGTAATGTGACTTGTTCTAAATTTTGACATACACTGACCACGTGGATTTTTCACCCAAACTGTGCCCCCTCTTCGTACCGGGCGTAGATGCCTTAGTGGTCTAGTGGGGGCATAATATCAATTCCTTTCACTCTCAAAATATTACAGGCACTTCAAATCCGCTAAATGTTTATCTGTAACATGTGCCCTGATAGTAATGACATATAGACGATGGCCTTTTGCCTTTGGGGTACCATGACTCATGCTAATGACTAATATTAAAAATTTATGCTTGTTCGACTGTCTGAGAGGGATCTCCTTCTGTGACCCTGTCGAAATCATTTTTATAAAATATGACCAGCTCACAGGACTAAAATGATTTTACGTATAGACATAATTGAAAACAGGTTACGTGACTGTTATTTTTTATAATTTTTCTTTTTGTCATTTGGAGCCGATGTTTATACAAAAATGTGGTAGCTCTTTTTAAATATAAGTTTGAGGCGTGGCCTGTGTGTTTGCGCTCACACTATTCATTAAGACCTATTAATCCTATAACACCTCCTCAGATTGAAAATATCTTTCAATGTGTAAAATTCAATGAGAAAATTATTCTTATTTTTTTTTGTTGAAAATAAGAAGTACAAAAAAACGTTTTTTGCACGTTTTTTTCCATTGTTATTCAAAGAGCAATTAATGGCGAGGACCAGGCTCCAGTGCAAGTAGAAGTGGCACCCCGTTTGAAAGCAAGGGAAAGGCGGTACTGCTTTTAATCTCCCTTATTGAACAGTGTTTGATTCATACCCCAGTACGTCTCAAATAATAATTAAGTTCTTACATCTGACAACTTTGACTCTCTCTCTCTCTCTCATATATATATATATATATATATATATATATATATAGTGTAGAAGTGAAATTCAATATTCTCTTGAGAATCATTAAAAATATCCTTTCAAATACCATGACAAAATAACATTTCTGAAGTGATTTTTCTTTTTTGAAAAAAACTATAAAAAAAACGAAACGCAAAAAATGTGAAAAGATTTTGACTTACCTTCACCACATTTGTTCCTTCGGCTGCGGAAACAAAATAAAATGGCAACTTGAACTTTTTGGGAAAATTAAAGCTTTTCTGTGTCATTGACATATCGGCTGAAAAGAGACGAAAGAAAGTTTATTTTTATTTGCACAAAAAAAAAAAATCACAATATAATATCACAAGATAGTGTTTTAATTCATGTTTCAAACTGTCGTCCTCATCTTAGGTCTTCTTCACGATTAAAAATAATAGTCATAACAACAATTAATTGCTATACAAGCATAAAACATGCAATATAAGTATAGGGTAAAAAAAAACTCATACTTGATGTTCAGTTTAAAATTTCCCTCAAATCATTCTGGATTCATATCCAAGTAGATAAAGGTATTGGTTTAGAGATATTCTAGAGGGAATTATACTTATAGGTTGCGAGTTCAATTCCTGGTGACGGAACTTAAGAATAAATCTAAATTTAAATAAAGAATTGTTGTGATGTAGTAGGCATCAGTTTAGTCCATTCTTGAGATTGGAGTAAACCAATGCCATTTTAGCAAACAGATTTAGTCGACAGGAGAAGGCAGTCATGTTTCGATGCCACAGCCTCAAGAGTGTCATACTAGTCGAGGATAAAGCCTTGACAATCAGTCTGGCAGAGTATAGACCATTATGACTGCAATGGCTTTGCTTTGTCAGGATGAGGTATGGTTCTTTGCAGTTCTATGAAATTGAAAACATGTAATTAATGAAGGAATAAATAATCTTGTTTTTCTCAAGTGGAAAGTTAAACATTTTTTCATGCACTACATATTTTTTATGTTTTATACATGTTTTATGCTTTATACATATTTTTTATGTTTTATACATGTTTTATATGTTTTATACATATTTTATATGTTTTATGCATATTTTATATGTTCTATGCATATTTTATATGTTTTATAGATATTTTATGTGTTATAGATATTTTATATTTTTTACACATATTTTATATGTTTTATACATATTTTATATGTTTTATACATATTTTATGTTTTATGCATATTTTATATGTTTTCTCATTTTAATTAAACAAAACCTTTTTTCCTCCCGTTCTATGAAGCAATAGGTTTATGTATTATTTCGATTGTTTGGACTATTTCTCTCATCTTGGATGTTGTTCTCACAATATTTCCGCTGATATAAACTCTGACCTTTTTCGGGTTGGGAGAGCAACACCCAAGATGAGAGCAATAGTCCAGACAATCCAAATAATACATATTATCAATCCTTATGTCAAAAACAAAAAATTAAAAAAATTTAATATGTTAATGGTTTTGTGGAAAATTCAAAGTTTTCTTCAATTTTAAGAATTATAAATTACTTTTTAGTGTTTCGCTCGATAAATCATATGTAGCCATTAAGCATGACCATTATTGATTTAATTTACAAACAAAAAATAACAAACGATAACATCTCGTATACAAACAAATCTTAGTCTACAAAAAAGGTTAGCTCCGGACCGCAACTTCAAGTGTAAGAGATGCATTGACAAAGAGATGGTATGAGATCACAATACCCTGAAGGTATTAAACTCTTTCTGCTATCTAGGAGATGTGCTGAGTGCAGGTGGTAGATGCGAACTAAGTACAACCACAAGGGTGAATGCAGCTGTTGTCTCTAATAGCATCGCAGACTACCCCTCTCTATATCCGGGGTAAGTTGTATAGCAGGAGTGTCATGTTATATGGCAGTGAATTATTGGCCCTCACCCAGCCCTTCCTCTCTCGACTAAAACACAATGACAAAGCCATGATTAGATGGATCTGCAATGTGAAATCTGACCAAACCCAACACATTAGTTTGGAGAATTTGCTAAAAGTACTACATTTGCCCAGCATGGAGGTTATCCTTAGGACAAATCGATTATGCTAGTATGGTCATGTGAAGTGTTCATCCTCCTGGATTAAGCACTTTAGAAGCATGGATGTCTTTAATCGCAGGAGGGTTGGCCAGCCAAAGAAAACTTGGAAGCAAGTGATTAGACAAGACCGCACAGAGTGGAATCTAGAGGCAGTTGGCCTGCTGAAACGTGATAACTGGAGAGTGAGCTTGCATAAAATCAGAAAACGTCTAACCTCTGAACAGGGGAAACTGACATTAACTGAATAGAAGAAGAAAAGAATGAAAAAACTTGGCTACTTAACATTGCCAGCGTATTACTTAAAATGTCGTACAAATTCAGGATGAAGAGTAAACATTTTCCAACAATTTTTTCCGCATTTTTATTGATGCTGGTGATACCAATCGAGGATACGTCCTCGACAATCATCTTTGAAAACGAACTCAGACTCAAAACTCAATTCAGATGGCTATAGTGAGTTGCTGTCCACCGTCGTCAAGCGCTAGGGTTGAGAGGGTGGGTGTGGAAAAGCCATACATGTGGCAGAAGGACTCATCTCTGTGTCACACCTCCAGTAAAACCCAGAAATGACTGTGAGTACTTCCATAAACTTCACCAGTCCTAACATTTTCCCACTCCCGAACTCTCCTGATTGCAACCCCATGGACTATTATGTGTGAGGCACAATTGTGAAAGTCACCAACCATAAATCTGCAACACCAAGGACAGGCTGATTGCCATGATAAAAATGGTTTCCAGACGTTTCTCAAAGGACACTGAAGATCGTCGTGGAGACTCAGAGCGGATTTCTCTTGGAGATGCATTTTACATTTTGAAAACACAGCAATTATTGGCCAAGATATGACTTTTTTTTTCCTTTCAAAATAGTGTCAAATTTCTCCCGAACACCATGTATATAGTTTAAATTAAAACCATAGACATCAACATTAAACCAGATTTCATACTCTTAAAAGACGATCATTAGATTCTGCTCCTCTTGTGATTTAGTTCTTATTTATTTGTTCTTATTTAATGGCTGCCATATATATTATTCAAAAATACATAGCCATATATATTATTCAAAAATACATAGCCATATATATTATTTGAAAATAAATAGCCATATATATTATTCAAAAATACATAGCCATATATATTATTCAAAAATACATAGCCATATATATTATTTGAAAATAAATAGCCATATATATTATTCAAAAATACATAGCCATATATATTATTCAAAAATACATAGCCATATATATTATTTGAAAATAAATAGCCATATATATTATTCAAAAATACATAGCCATATATATTATTCAAAAATACATAGCCATATATATTATTCAAAAATACATAGCCATATATATTATTCAAAAATACATAGCCATATATATTATTCAAAAATACATAGCATATCTATTATTTGAAAATACATAGCATATCTATTATTTGAAAATACATAGCATATCTATTATTTCAAAATACCCAGCCATATATATATATTACTTAAAAATACATAGCCATACATATTATTTAAAAATACATAGCCATATATATTATTTAAAAATACAAAGCCATATATATTACATAAAAATACCTAGCCATATATATATATATATTATTTAAAAATACCTAGTGAGATATACGCGACACTGCTGGCCGTACTTCCGCTTTCTATCCACTCCGGAACGAATTTCTGCAACGTTTTTCTTCACTCTCTACGGATCCGACTTTTCTCCTATGATCAAACTTCTCTGTTCGCAATCTAACTTTCCTCTGCCTCCTCCCCCAATCACTCCTCTTTTATCTCCTTCATTTCCAATCAGGAGCATCTCATTTGCATACCTCGTAGTCACCCTGTAGGCATTTAAAGAAACAAGTCGGCCATTCTTGTTTCCTTCTTCTTCACACGAGGTAAGCCACGCAAAAACGCGGTCGGTCGTTTTTGTTTTCTCTTCTTTTTCCTCATTTACACCACACGCCCCCCTTGATCTTCGAGATCAATAGGATACTTCGTAATCCTCCATCCAAGCAGGCCGCCTCCTCTCACGTCGAGGCCTCTGGGGAACAACTTCTTGGGGATTAACATTTTCAGGTTCACTACAACGTGGGTCTAAGTCAGGTAGAGTCGCATCATTTGCTTCTCGGTGGCCCTCGATTTCCTCTTCTTTACTGCCCTCACTGCGTACCGGCAGTGTCATGCGACGCAGGTCTAGGATATGCCGGGGAACGCCGTTCACCATCACATTGTTCTTCGACCGCAATCCCGTTACGACCCCTTTTTTCCAACGAGTGGTACACTGTGCATTAGGGGGTTTCACCCACACCTCTTCACCTACTTTGACAGTGGCTTCCTCACTCTCGATTCCTGCTGTTTTGTTGCACGGGTGCCGCCACTTATATGTGAAAACGGCCCTATGAGGGACAGTTGTCTCGTCTTGTTTGGTTTTTGGCGAGATGTTGTACCAAAACACCGCCTCTATGGGTGATACGTTGCTTTTTTTCCGCAGCGGCTTTAATGGTGCGATGATTCCTCTCCACTATTCCGTTGCCACTCGGCCGATACGCTGCTCTAAAAAATTGCCTTACTCCCCACTTATCGCATACCCCTTTAAAGGCTTCAGATCGGAAAGCGGGCCCATTGTCCATCAAGAGTTCCTCAACCGGCCCTCTCTCCAAAAATATCTCCTCGATGACCCCTCCGATCGCCCATGCCGCTTCTGCCCTGATTTCTCTCCAGATGGCAAACCTTCCCGGTCCACAGTCGACCATCGAGAGATACAATTTGTGGCGATAGTGCGTCACATCAATAGCCAATCGCTTCCAGTCCTCCGCAACGTGCAACTGTCCTGTTTCGTGTCTGGACGGTCTAGGGTCAATTGATTGGCACTCTCGACAGTTCTCCACCACTTCCCTAACCTCCTCCTCGGTGGTCTCCGGGTAAACCTCTCTGGCTAGGAATAACGTTCGTTCCCGACCAAAGTGGTGCATTTCGTGTGACTCCTTGACTTCTTCCCCTGCATAGCATACCGAGGAGACCTCCTTTCCCTCCTGCAGCCAGGCTATCTTCACGCGTGTCATCGAATCCGCCTTGTTTTTTTCTGATGGGACCAACACGACAGATACTCTTAACTGGAACTCCGCTATTAGATCGGCGAGCGCTCCGAGTCTGCGCTTGATCAGCATTTCCGCAGCACCTTTGGTCTTAACTCTCTTATCGCCAGTTACTGCCGACCGAATCCACGATGCTGCCGTTGCCGAATCGGTTTTAATTTCAATTATTTTCAATCCCCACTTCAGGGCCAGATTGAGTCCTTTCATAACGGCATCTAGTTCTGCTACGTTGATATGGGAGAAGTCGTTGGTTTTTCTTAGCCATGCCGCATCCTCCACAGTTACGCCTCCCATCTCTAGTACGACGCCCAACGCCAGGTTACTGGCATCGCACCAAATCACACCCGCATCTCCGCTGCTGACATACCAGTCCCCTTTCACTGGGTCCTCATTCCTCACCCTCGCAATGATATCTTGCAGCATGTTCATAACCTCCTTCGTTACACGGCCCTCCCAGCCAGCAGTGCCTGCTAGTCGTTTAATAAAACTACATGCTATCCTGAGCCAGCCAGCGATAGGATAGTGCCCGACCAGCCTCCCGCAGACTGAGAAGAGTTCTCGCTTCGTCAGCTCAGATCCGACTTCGGGTATTACACTCCCTCGTTCGAAGACAAGGCTTTCTTTTCCATCTCGCCTTAGTTTCAACCCCAGCACCCGTCCTCCATCCAGGGCCTCCGCCGGTTTTGCAGTTAACCCATACTTCTCGACATGGCTTCTTACTTTCTCCGCTGTCACCTCTGCCTCCTCCACCAGAATGTCGTCAATGTACGAACTAGTGGCCTCCTCCACTGAACGGTCTTTGCTCAGCACTGTCTTCAGCACGGCAGTCATAATTTTGGGGGCTGAACTCAGCCCAAAGCCTAACCTCGTCAGACAATACACTCGCCCCTTGTACCGGACCAGCTGGTACTGCCAGAGTTTTTCATCTACATGGATCTGCAGATATGCCGATTTCAGATCGACAATTTTTGTGGCCCGTCCCATTCTTCTCCATTTCCTCATGACCTCCTCACATACGTCGATCCCCGTTCCAGTGTGGCAGGCTACGTGTCTGTTCAATTCTCTGAAGTCCAGTACGGGCCTAATCTTGTTTTTTGTAGGCTGAACAACCGCCAGTAGTGGCAACACTCCTTTTTCTTCCCCTGTCCACGGTTTCAGAATTCCTTCTTTTATCCACCTCTCCACTTCTTCCTCAAATCCTTTTCTTATTTCTCCTCGCAGGGTGTTTTCGTAGCAGCCCACTTTATTCTGTAGTTCCGGGGGTCCGGAGATCCATTTCCATTCCACTGTCCACCTCACGCCATCAAACTTTGCCAGGAAATCTTTGTCCTCAATGCAGCAAACCTCCGGTTTTGGTATTCTTATGGTTCTATCACCTTCCACTCCTGCCATCCCCACTGCGCCGAGACGTCCGAACGTCACTTGGCTCCCTCGTAACGTGGCGCCCCCCAGTCGGTTAATTGCACTCATACCTATAATCACGTCAACACCACCGACCAGATGATTCAACACTAAGGCTCGCAGTCCAATGGACACCCCTTGCACCATTACTTCCGCTGTCGTCTCACCTAGGCACTTCACATCCCTGCCATCCACGGTCCTAATAGTCCTGGTTCCGCTCCATGACCTAGCGACATTCCTCGCTAACAACGTTGTAGTACAGCCTGTGTCGACAAGGGCTATGGCTTTCTTCCCATTGACTACTACCGGTAACCGAGGCAACGTTCCATCATGCGCCATCTCCGCACAGAAGGGGTAACCACTGGCGCAATAGCTCCCCTTCACTCGTTTCCCTGGTGCCGTGCAGCAACACAATAGCGGCTAAGGTGCCCCACTTGTCCACATCGGTAGCACGTGATCCCCGGTCTCGGCTCTTTGCAGTCCTTGATCAGATGAGGGCCCTGGCACCGGAAGCACTTGATTGCAGGTCTCCCCTCCTGTCGCCTCGCCGGCTGCCTCTCATTCAAGTGAGGCCTCATGCACATATTTCCACCCACAGCTGCAGCCACGATTGGGCTTTTAACATTTTTCACTAGGACTCTGGCGTGAACCAAGAGATCGTCCACTTCCATAGTATGGATCCCAGTGATTCTCTGCATGTTCGTAGAGATTTCCTCTGGGAAGCCGTTAACTAGGTACAGCTTTACCGTCATCTCCAGGCTCCTCCCCACGTAACCAGCCAACCCTGCCAGTCTCCTGATCTCTGCCGCAAAGACGTCAACCGACTCGCCGGTCCACCTCAAACTGGAAAGCTTACCAAGTGCTTCGAATGGGCCCTCAGCGAAGGCCAATTTCAGCCTTTGCTCCACTGAGGCAAGGTCTTCCTTGTCTTCATCTCGCATCTGCTGGTAAATCGTGAGGGCTTCCCCCTCTAAGTATAGCGGCAGCAGGGTGGCCACATCTTCTATCTTTTGCAGCTTCGCCACCATCTTTAATTTCTCCAGCCACTTAATCAGGTCACCCTCCCCAGTAAAGGGTCTCAGCATGTGAGTGCTCAGTCTCCACTCAGCCATGGTAATTTGCTCGATGCGCCGAAATAGCTTGAGATATACGCGACACTGCTGGCCGTACTTCCGCTTTCTATCCACTCCGGAACGAATTTCTGCAACGTTTTTCTTCACTCTCTACGGATCCGACTTTTCTCCTATGATCAAACTTCTCTGTTCGCAATCTAACTTTCCTCTGCCTCCTCCCCCAATCACTCCTCTTTTATCTCCTTCATTTCCAATCAGGAGCATCTCATTTGCATACCTCGTAGTCACCCTGTAGGCATTTAAAGAAACAAGTCGGCCATTCTTGTTTCCTTCTTCTTCACACGAGGTAAGCCACGCAAAAACGCGGTCGGTCGTTCTGGTTTTCTCTTCTTTTTCCTCATTTACACCACACCTAGCCATATATATATTATTGTAAAATACATAGCCATATATATTATTTAAAAATACATAGCCATATATATTATTTAAAAATACATAGCCATATATATTACTTAAAAATACATAGCCATATATATTATTTGATAATACATAGCCATACATATTACTAAAAAATACATAGCCATATATATTACTTAAAAATACATAGCCATATATATTATTTGAAAATACATAGCCATGCATATTACTTAAAAATACATAGCCATATATATTATTTAAAAATACATAGCCATATATATTATTTAAAAATACATAGCCATATATATTACTTAAAAATACATAGCCACATATATTACTTAAAAATACATAGCCATATATGTTACTTAAAAATAAATAGCCATATATGTTACTTAAAAATACATAGCCATATATGTTACTTAAAAATACATAGCCATATATGTTACTTAAAAATACATAGCCATATATGTTACTTAAAAATACATAGCCATATATATTACTTAAAAATACATAGCCATATATATTACTTAAAAATACATAGTGTTGTAGACCCGTGCTAGGGGTCACAAAGATAACAACCACAAATTGTGACAGGTTAAAATATACAATGTATTTATTCATAGCGATACAGTAACGCCACTAAATGTGGTAGGAGATGACCGGATTCCTACCATGCGGTAAAACATGAATAGGAATGTCCTCTGTTTGAGTCTTTGCAACCATGGTATTTATTATAGATGGTTGCTTCCATAAGTTCTTCAATAGGGGTGATTTGTACCCCACAACACATAGCCATATATATTATTTGAAAATACATAGCCATACATATTACTAAACAATACATAGCAATATATATTACTTAAAAATACATAGCCATATATATTACTTAAAAATACATAGCCATATATATATATCATTTAAAAATACATAGCCATATATATTATTAAAAATACCTAGCCAGATATATTATTTAAAAATACCTAGCCATATATATTATTTAAAAATACATAGCCATAAATATTATTTAAAAATACATAGCCATAAATATTATTTAAAAATACATAGCCATACATATTATTCCAAAATACATAGCAATACATATTATTCAAAAATACATTATCATATAAATTATTTAAAAATACATAGCCATATATATTATTTAAAGATACATAGCCATATATATTACTTAAAAATACATAGCCATATATATTATTTGATAATACATAGCCATACATATTACTAAAAAATACATAGCCATATACAGGGTGTTTCAAAAGTCTTGGGAACATAACGATTTTTAATAACTCAAAAACTATTAGGAGTTGAAAAATGAAATTGGTACCGTTGGAAAGGTTAAAGTTTCAAGTTTTGTGGGGAATCTTCAAAGTTGCTCAATATGAGCACCATTCGTCACACGGCAGACATCTAGTCGATAGTCCATTTCCTGCCAAACGCGTTCCAGCATCTTGACGTCAATGGTTCCCACAACTGCCGTTACTCGAGCCTTTAGTTCGTCAATATCTCTTGGAAGGGGCGGCACATAGACTTGTTGCTTGACAAAGCCCCAAAGGAAAAAGTCACACGGGGTAAGATCTGGAGACCTAGGAGGCCAGGGCATGAGAACGTCATCACCTCGCCCAGATCTCCCAATCCATCTACCAGGCAGCCTTGTGTTAAGAAACTGCCTTACTCTAAGACTCCAGTGTGGTGGTGCACCATCTTGTTGAAAAATGAAGTCATCAGATTCTGCTTGTTCCAACTGAGCCATTAACCAGTCTTCCAGCATGTTGAGATAGGATTCACCAGTGATAGTTGCCTCTTCAAAGAAGAACGGTCCATAGACACCTTTCTTGGAAATTGCACAAAACACGTTCACTTTTGGTGAATCTCGCTCATGCTCAAGAAGTTCATGAGGATTCTCAGTACCCCATATGCGAGTGTTATGCTTGTTAACTTTGCCATTCAGATGGAAGGTCGCCTCATCGCTAAAAACAAGCCGGTCATCAAAGCCGTTATCTTCCAACTTCTCTTGCATTGCAATGCAAAAGTCACGGCGAAGTGGCTTATCAGTGTCCTTCAACTTTTGGACCAACTTGAGCTTGTAAGGTACCATTTGCAGTCGTTTCCTTAAGACACGCCAGACAGTTGCTGGAGCAAGCTGAAGTTCCCTGCTGGCTCTTCTCACTGATTTACGGGGGCTCCGCTGAAAGGCTGTCCGAACTTGCTCAACTGCATCTTCTGAAGTTGAAGGGCGACC
The DNA here is from genome assembly GCA_963556195.1 of Sepiola atlantica. NCBI lineage: Eukaryota > Metazoa > Mollusca > Cephalopoda > Sepiida > Sepiolidae > Sepiola > Sepiola atlantica. Next base: position 155,271,583 of record OY744526.1, read on the forward strand.
TGTTCGCTTACTTGGGCACAAACACCCATCTTTCACAAATTTAGCATGCCATCTGACAATGGATTTCCTTTCAGGGGCTTCTTTTTTAAATTTCCTGCGAAATGCACGCTGAACACATGTCCACGATTCAGTCTTTGCAAATTGGAGGACGCAAAATGCCTTGTCTTGTTTAGAGAACGCCATTACTGCACCTGGAAAGATAACACGAAAATCATTAGTATGACCAAAAACTTGATTAAGCAAGCTTTAAAATGGCACCAGTTTCATTTTTCTACCTGGAATAGTTCATGAGATATACGCATTTGTAATGTTCCCAAGACTTTTGAAACACCCTGTATATTACTTAAAAATACATAGCCATATATATTATTTGAAAATACATAGCCATGCATATTACTTAAAAATACTTAGCCATATATATTATTTAAAAATACATAGCCATATATATTATTTAAAAATACATAGCCATATATATTACTTAAAAATACATAGCCATATATGTTACTTAAAAATACATAGCCATATATGTTACTTAAAAATACATAGCCATATATGTTACTTAAAAATACATAGCCATATATATTACTTAAAAATACATAGCCATATATATTACTTAAAAATACATAGTGTTGTAGACCCGTGCTAGGGGTCACAAAGATAACAACCACAAATTGTGACAGGTTAAAATATACAATGTATTTATTCATAGCGATACAGTAACGCCACTAAATGTGGTAGGAGATGATCGGATTCCTACCATGCGGTAAAACATGAATAGGAATGTCCTCTGTTTGAGTCTTTGCAACCATGGTATTTATTATAGATGGTTGCTTCCATAAGTTCTTCAATAGGGGTGATTTGTACCCCACAACACATAGCCATATATATTATTTGAAAATACATAGCCATACATATTACTAAACAATACATAGCAATATATATTACTTAAAAATACATAGCCATATATATTACTTAAAAATACATAGCCATATATATATATATCATTTAAAAATACATAGCCATATATATTATTTAGAAATACCTAGCCATATATATTATTTAAAAATACATAGCCATAAATATCATTTAAAAATACATAGCCATAAATATTATTTAAAAATACATAGCCATAAATATTATTTAAAAATACATAGCCATACATATTATTCAAAAATACATAGCAATACATATTATTCAAAAATACATTACCATATATATTATTTAAAAATACATAGCCATATATATTATTTAAAGATACATAGCCATATATATTACTTTAAAGTACATAGGCATATATATAATTTGAAAATACATAGCCATGCATATTACTAAAAAATACCTAGCCATATATATGTTATTTAAAAATACATAGCCATGTATATTACTTAAAAATACATAGCCATATATATTATTAAAAAATACATAGCCATACATATCATTTAAAAATACATTACTATATATATTATTTAAAAATACATTACTATATATATTATTGAAAAATACGTAGCCTTATATATTATTTAAACATACATAGCCATATATATTATTTAAAAATACATAGCCATATATATTATTTAAAAATACATAGCCATATATATTACTTTAAAATACATAGCCATACATATCATTTAAAAATACATAGCCATACATATCATTTAAAAATACATAGCCATATATATTACTTAAAAATACATAGCCATATATATTACTTTAAAATACATAGCCATACATATCATTTAAAAATACATAGCCATACATATTATTAAAAAATACATAGCCATATATATTACTTAAAAATACATAGCCACATATATTATGTAAAAATACATAGCCATATATATTATTTAAAAATACATAGCCATATATATATTATTTAAAAATACATAGCCATATATATATATTATTTAAAAATACATAGCCATATATATATTATTTTAAAATACATAGCCATATATATATTATTTTAAAATACATAGCCATATATATATTACTTAAAAATACATAGCCATATATATATTACTTAAAAATACATAGCCATACATATTATTTAAAAATACATAGCCTTACATATTATTTAAAAATACATAGCCATACATATTTTAAAATACATAGCCATATATACTTAAAAATACATAGCCATATATACTTAAAAATACATAGCCATATATACTTAAAAATACATAGCCATATATACTTAAAAATACATAGCCATATATACTTAAAAATACATAGCCATATATACTTAAAAATACATAGCCATATATATTATTTAAAAGTACACAGCCATATATATTATTTAAAAATACATAGCCATACATATTACTTAAAAATACTTAGCCATACATATTATTTAAAATACATAGCCATATATATTATTTAAAATACATAGCCATATATATTATTTAAAAATACACAGCCATATATATTATTTAAAAATACACAGCCATATATATTATTTAAAATACATAGCTATATATATTATTTAAAAATAAAAACCCATATATATTATTTAAAAATACAAAGCCATATATGTTTTCTACATATATAAAATGTTGTTTTTGTCCCCTTCTATAGCAGGTAGAGTAGGCAAGAAAATTAATGCATCAAACGCATCGAAAATGAACACTACCTAAACACCCTAACCTCGACTGTGTTTCCAGCAACTTACACATATTTTTAACACATAAAATTAATTCCTATTATTTATCCCATACGACTAACTCTCTTAACGGCATGCTCCAAAGAGAGGGTAGCACGCTACTTTCTCTCTTTGAATTATTAACTCTTACACTTCTCAGACACTGCTTTGCGATTAATTCACGAGGAAATTTGATCCACTTTCACCGATTTAGAATTTAGTAACACAGCCAATCAGCAATCAGCTTAAATAGGCATGAGACAAATTTCATCCCGACAGCATCATGCTTTGCCCAAGGTTAGTCATTTACAGACATTCCTTAAAAACTTTCTCCCATAAATAAATCGTTTCATTATTAACATTCAATACACACTTCACAACAAAAAATATATATTATGCGCATTCGAATCAAATCCATCGCCAAAACACAATTTCATTTCACATTTAGGATGCTGAAACCGTACATAAATGATTCATGCCAAAATTATACTTCGATAAACAAACGATTTATTAGACATTCAACAGATAAGTATTTCTTTTCTTTTTACAACCCTGATCGATCTTAGCATATCATAAAATATTACTGTTTTAATGTTTTTCATGTATCGTAAATAAATTATATTTTACCTTTTTTAAGAGAAAAGCCCCGTAAAGACATATTCCTATTTTTGATGTTATTTTTGTTTATATGATTAGGTTGTCAAGAAAAAACCCGATAAAACTGGATTATTAATTTTCTTACCTGTCGCAAAGCAAGATACGATGTTCCTGAGGCAGGTATAATAATCCTTCCTTAACAAACGTACGAACGAGGAGGGCAACAAAGTGCAACAAACAAAACAAATGAGATTTGTGTTGTGCAGTTTTTTTTTACCGTCCTTATTTATTTTCTTTCCCACGAGGGCAGAGTTAGACACAAGGTCAGTTACAAATGTGGGGAAAATCCAGCTCAATAAATACGGTCACCGGATTTACACAGAAATGAAAATTGCATCAGTCTACATCGACAGAATAGATGACGCGTCGAGCACAATAACTTAAAAAAACATTTATTTCAGATTAGGTAGAAATACATTTTCATTTACATTTTCTGCAAAATAAAGTGACCCAAAATGTGTGCTTATCGAATAAAACTCAAGAAAAAACATGCCTCTACATTTTTTGAACCAGAAAAAAACCATAACAGATCAAAACAAAACAACCAGTGCCTCTACAGAATGTGAACCGACATCGTGAGATAATTGACTTTGGCCGAACTAATCCATAGGTTATGCTTAGTTTACGCTTAGGGTAACTGGGGCAATTTCTATTTTTATTCAAGATGTGACCTATTTGCATTCTGTCGACTGTTAAATTCATTCTTTTATATTATCCCTGGGCAGCACTGGGTAACGGGTCCTGCTAGTTTAAAATAAGTCAGACAGATTTTGAACTTAAGACATTTTTGGACATAAATTTTGATTTGATTCGATTTCCTTGCAAATACAATTTATCCTTCTTCGAATGTTATTATCGCCATTTTTTCCTTTCAGCAGAAAATTCAAATCACGGATGAAAACCATTTTTTATGAGCAACACATTTTGCTAATAAAAGTAAATAGTATTATTAATACATTTTTTCGTTTCTTGATATTAAAAAAACTGTTAAAAAAATTATATTTTTTTACGATAGAATCTGATATGGAAACAATTAGGTATTATCTGAAAAAAAATTCATTTTCATATTGATTCAGGTTATGTGCGTGCCACTTCTTTCATAAATGGTGTTGACAGAAAAAATCTCTCATATTTTACAACTCTCACTCTGAATCCATTTCCTACATATACGACCAATCAGTTTCATTTTTGGTAAGGCATTCAATAACTATTAAATTGCCTAACTTTTTTTTGCTCATATCATGCAAAAAGGGCCAATCATAAAAACAGAAAACACGTAAGTCCTTTACATAGATACATTTAAACACAGTTACTTTCTACTATAGAAAAGGCTCACTTTGAAAAATCTTACAAAAACATTTGAATAGTTGTTATTAACACAAATACACATATTTTTCCCCCCTTTAGAAACTAACATATACTTCGTTTCTATAATGTATTGCAACAAGATGTCGCACGACAAAAAAAAAAGGGCCACATATTGATTTGGGTTTAAGCTTTCTGCAAACCTGCTATTTCATTCACAAATCAATTTTTTCAGTTTTAACTGTCCATTTCCAAGCTTAAAAAATTCTGTTATTTATCATAAATGTTTTCATTATATTTTTTTAAAAATTACCTTAAAACAAATTGTTTACTTTCCCTTAAAAGGAAAAACACTTCTTATTTTTCAACACTTTCTTTTTCGCTTATGTAATGCACAAAATGGCCGATCATAAAGAAAAAAGACAAAAGTCTTTTACATAAAAGATAATTAAAAAGCAAACAGTAAGTTCTTCTATTATAGAAAGAGCACAATTGTAAAAATCTTGCATTAAAAAAAATTTAACATCATTTTGCTTTTTTACCTTTAGAAACTAAAATATACTTATTTTCTATAAGACGTTGCAATGCACACACTAAAAAAAAAAACGCCCATGTATTATTAAAAAATCATGCATATTGATATTGATTTCAGCTTTCAGAAAAAATGCAATTTCTTTTTGACATTCAATCTTTCATTTTTACCTGCCATTTTCTCAACATAGGAAATTCTATTTGTCATTTATAATAATTGCTTTGATTAGATTAACAAAAAAAACATTGCGTTTTTTTTTCTTTTTTTAATTTCAGTTTTATATGAGAAAAATAAATCAACTAGATGACATAGTATCATTTCTAATTGTACCCCCCCCCCCACAGACACTCCAGGGTAACACCGGCTAGTATGTTTATATACCTCCTCTGTACGAGGTTAGACACAAAGTCAAGTGGGGTTTGAAAAGCCAGCGCACTAAGTGAAGTACACTCTGGCCTATAAAAAAAATGCTTGAGCAGCCCCGTCAGCATTCCTCATGCCATTAACAATAAAATAACCCTTTCTTGGGGAGAAGATAAAGCCTGGGAGTGTGGACCTCCTAGGACTGAACAGAAGCAAAGCTCAGCCTGAGAGCAACGAAGCCACTGTCAGACTGATTAGTAAAGACGTATCTCCGACTGATTATTAAAGACGTATCTTTGACTGATTATTAAAGACGTACCTCCGACAGGTATATATAATAAAAGAAAACCTGTCCCAAAACGGGTAAAATTAATTACCCACACAAAATAGTTTTGCATCATTTTATGTCCTCTTACGAAGATTAAAATCAAGATATAATGCTACTAAACCTTATGTCTAGAATCCTTATTTCAATCTTGATCAAAATCCATTACATGATTTCGATTCTAGAAAATGTCTAAAATTTAAGGCTTCAGAAGAAATTGAAATCCATGGAATCTTGCTTAAAATGACTATGGGGCAAATTTAATGCCAAAATTTTCACATGAGAGGTTGTGCCAATATTATATTACTTAAAATAAACTGTAATCAAAACTTGAAATTTGGGGTAAATTTATTAATTAATGTTGAATACCTATTGTTAAAATTTCACGAAGGAGTTTAACCCCCTTTGCATGAAACTAAATTAAAGCTCACATCACCTATCCTTACATCTAGCAGAATGCATGAACAGTTAATTAGTTTAAAAGTGAATCCTACATATAGAAATATATAAACAGATACACATACCTAACTTTATATATATATATATATATATATATATATATATATATATATATATATATATATAGTTTAGGAGGAATAAACACAGAGGACTCAATTACATTTGATATATTTATCATAGATGATACAGTTATAATTCAATTAGGCAAAATATCCAGGCTATTTGGTGATGAAAATCTACTGACCGATGATAAGCGTATAACGATTTTCCTCACCCAATGTGATGAATATTCTGCATCCTTTGAAATTTCCAGTATCCTTATGACGAATCAAATTATAACTGCATAGAATCATCTAAAATAAATAATATCTCTCTCTGTCTCTTATATATATATAGTCTGCATCTTTTGAAACTTCCAGTATCCATATGACGAATCAAATTATAACTGCATAGTTATCTAAAATAAAATAAATAATCTCTCTCTTTATATATATATATATATATATATATATATATATAGTCTGCATATATATATATATAGTCTGCATCCTTTGAAACTTCCAGTATCCATATGACGAATCAAATTATAACTGCATAGTTATCTAAAATAAAATAAATAATCTCTCTCTTTATATATATATATATATATATATATATATATATATATATATATAGTCTGCCTGAAGTTATTATGCAAATTACATAAACCCCAATAACTTGAATTTGCTTTTAAAATCTCTTAAAATTTCAACAATCAATTTAGACGTCAAAACAAAGTCAACTTTTTAAGTAATTTCAAGATGTTTTTTTTTAAGATGTTTTTATTAATGTCGTTGGATTTATATAAAACAACCGCCATTATTATGCAAAATCAGAAAACACATTTTATTTCAATAAAAAGGTAATAAAATCACGAACAATTGACCAACACATCTAAAAGAACAACAAATAAAATAGAACAAATAAACATGATCAGTCTGAAGCATTTTCACAAGAACAGATAACAATTGTCCATTGATTTAGTTTAATTGTTTGCCTTGATTCGGTTCAATTTCTAGAATGGTGGTTTTAATTACTTTCCATGCTTTGCTGTTACATTGTTTTTTTTTTGTTTTTTTTTTTTTACTAAAGAGTTACCATTTATAAAGGTCTAAAGGCCACTCGAGGATAAGGGTTATTGAGTGTCAGGTGGACGGTGAGACAACACCGGTAATGATGGTGGATGTTGGGCAGAATTTGATTATTTAGGAGGATGGCTTAACAAGAATTTGTTTACATTGGACTTGAACACGACAATGGGAAACAGCCCCGGGTACAGAGTTCAAAAGACGGTAGTTCTATAAAAGAAACTTTGCTCATGGAAGTTTTGTTTAGTTTTAGACACAGAGTGGGAGAAAGAATATATAGATATAGATGTGGGAAAGTCTATGTTTTTGCACATACTTTCTATTCTACATTCCAATGAGCAAAATTTTATCCACTTTATTGATTATCTTTTCAAAACAAAAACTTGAGTACATTTACAGACGGTTTCGTTCACTGAAGAACATCTGTTATTTTTATGTTAATCCCGGATCTTTCCTCTATGGACTCATCAGAAACAAAAAAATACATAGCAATGCAGTAAACAAGAATCCCCAAAACAAACAACTTACATTGATTACGTCTCCATTCAAGGAAAGACTTAGAAATCGCTACCCAGAAAGAGCAGCCATCTTGATGGTCATTAGAATGTAGGATAATATTGTTTTTATATATATATATATATATATATATATATATATATATATATATATATATATAGAGAGAGAGAGAGAGAGAGAGAGAGAGAGAGAGAGAGAAGGGGATTCCTGTAGGAAATCTTGTGTCGGAGAGCTCAATGTAAAAAACAGAGCAATAATGGAAGTTAGAAAGAAATAACTCAAATCAACAATCAGTCATTTCATGAAACCACCAGTTTCTCGACCACGTCTGAGGATTCTCGTCTTGGCGAGAAGAAATAAATTATAACATGGAATGACTGGATTGTTGATTTGAGTTATTTCTTTCTAACTTTATATATATATATATATATATATATATATATATATATATATATATATATGAAATAGCCTTATGGAAAGCATAAAAGCATGTAAAATTCTCGGTGTTATTATAGTTTTAATATTTCCACTCTTTATCAAAAATTAATAAAAAATGAAGGGAATTGAAACCGTTGAGAGAAACTGGAATTTTTAATTTTGTGCAGTGTTAATTCTTTGTCTTAACGTGCAAGTCAGTTCTCGCAAAATGTCATTTGAAAAAATGAATGTGCGCACATTCATCTCGTGATATGCTGTTAAGACAAACTGATATACTAGCATGGCTACCCGGCGTTGCAAGGGAACATAAAAACAAAATAGAAGAGTTAAAAAGATTGTGTAGCATCTTTCGTTTAAAATTTCTCCCCCCCCCTGCCCATTCCCCTCTCTCGTTTTAAAGTATTCAAAATAATAAAATGTAAGATTTTCAGCCTTCAGTTTTAAAGTTATTGCTCCCTTGAACACTATAATGAAACATGTATTTGTTTTAACGTACTAACGGGGAATGCCGACATATTTGTGCCTTACCTTAATGATGTGTTTGCGTCCTTATTTCTGTTAGTATACTATTCCGCTTTTTCCACATTTCCTTAACCCATTTCGTCTGAAACTCTCGTTTCATGTTAACTTCCCTTATATATATATATTACTAAAACTGGTGATCATGAAACCTGCCTTCTTAACGACTGCACCACGGGTTCGAGTTAAAAATACGCGTGAAAATAGGCCAATTAATCTAAGCTTGTTTATTGGCATGCGTGTTGTTGACCAAACATTAAGTTCAACACTGACACGGTTTAGGTCATGGGCAAGTTTTCTATAATATGCGTGTTAAAGGTGTATGATTTTGAAAATGTAAATGTATCTGGGTCTACCAGTATCTTGGCGCTTATTGAATTAAATAGGATGTCGATTCGATCAAGAAATTGTAGCCGCCATGTTGTATGAATAAATGTTGCAGGAACTGTGTTCGTTAATTTCATTCGCTTGATTCCGGAATGAATGTAAATGTAGAAGTCATAGGTAAAATAGAAGTAACGTAATCTGATATTCGCGGAAAATCATCGGATTGAACGGGAGCGGTCATTAAGTTTTTGCGTATTGCTTTATATTATGTAGTAAATTAATACCAGGCAAATAATAAATAAGAACCGGTGTTTTGTGAAAATTGAACTGTGTGTATTAGTTCCGGTGTCGATGAGTAGAGTGACAGTACAGAATTGTTAGGGAGAAAAGTTTTTGTTACCACCTATATGCAGTTGTTTTTTTGGAGAGACGTGGATAGCGGGCCAAATGTAATATTTAGTGTTAGGTAGGAAAAAATAATAACAAATTTACTAAAACACGCTCGAGTGAATAAGTGTAGTATAGTGGTGAGTTTAGTAGCCTGTGATGCATGTGGTTATTTTCCTATACTCCGAGAAAGTACAGGGGAAAAAACGTCTCTACTTTATATATATATATATATATATATATTCAAATTAAACACACACCACGTACATCCTTATATAAGTCTTGTTCAAGACAGTGGAATTTTAGCATTTTTCAATTTTCTTAGTTCTCGACACTGCCAGACAGCTTTCCGTTCTCCGTTGGTATAGTATAGCTCCGAGGGTTCTTATTTCAGCCATCTCAAGTGCTTTCGATCGCCGCGCCGTGATCGTTATCAGGAGTTGTTTTTGTTTTTTTAAGAGACTGTTGTTACCATTTTTTTTCTTTTGTGATTTTTATTATTTTCTCGAAAGTTTTAGTGGGAGAAGGGGGAAAGGAAAAGAAAAAGAAAGGGGGTGTGGTTGAGTCTATCGTTTATTTATGTTTTTGTGTATTTATTATTTTTATTTATTTTGTTTAGTTATATTATTTTATTTATTTATTTTTTGTATATTTATTTATTATTTTTAATTATGGAATACTTTTAATATGTTAGTACCGATATTAAAAGCTATTTTGTTAATATTGGGTTGTTTTGTTTTTATAAATATTGCTTCTAGTATTTTTTAGCCAATGTATACAATCATTTTTATGTATATTTAGGTAGCATCTTCTCTTGCAGGCAAGTATTGTTGAATATAAGAGACAACTCGTGTCTAGATATCTTTTGTTAGATCTTTTCAATAGTTCGAATCAGGATCTTAGTTAAGTGTTGGGCTATGGCGCTAATATAAGACAAATGCATCGTCAATCTTCTCGACAGAGTCGTGGTAGTCAAACCTATGTTTTTTAATTTTTATGTATGATTTTAGTGTTAGTTGTTAGTATTTTTTGCATCTCGGTTGACTAGTGTTTTATTGTGTGATTTGATATGGCATTGTTTTGTATTGGTGTCAGATAGATAATATGTAAGACGCCTGGAGAGAGTTGTTGTTGTGTGGCCAATATAGGTACTATATATTTTTTCGTTTGGGTTATTAAGAAGACGTTCCTCAAATAGGCGTATGAACTTTAATATTATGTTTGTTTGGCTTAGGGTTGAGTTAATAGTGTTATTATTTTTTATTATTGAGTTAGACGTTTTAAATTTTGTATACTAGATTGTTAGTTTAATTTTCTTATTTTTTCCAGTAGGTTTAGTATATCATTGTATTAGGTTAATTATTGCTTTTTCGTCAATATATATACATATAGTGATTAGTTAAATTCCAATGACCAAAATTCAGTCGTTAATCATAATATTTATTTTGTAATGACAGAATTATCGATGGTTTAACAATCGTTTCATAATGTTCAAGATGCTATAATCAGAAGCAATTACAGGCTGCTCCTATATATACATATAAATATATATACATATAAATATATATATATATATATATATATATATATATATATATATATTTAGATTTTTCACTTATAAAATAGATCATTCAGTGAAGACCGGGGTTGTTCCAATAAAAACAAGCTCGATGATACTCGATTACAGAGTACAGAGCATTTATATGTGATTTTATGAAGGCTTACCAAATCATTCCTTTCAGGACACCAATGATCACCATTAAAGATATTTTTTCTTACAAATATTATTTATTCAAATTAAATGTTTTCTCCTACACGTGTTTCACTACCAAACAGTTACTTGCTTGGCAGATTATCAGGGAAATTAAATGTCTGGAATACTGGTTTCAACTGCCGACAATACACAATGTGGCGTTGCAATAGTTGAGGTCACTTAAGAAGAGAAGAGGAAAAAAAATAAAAATAAAAGTTAAAATTAAAAAACAAGGAAGAACAACGATAAAAAATAAAAGTCCTAGAAAAAGTCTTAGAAAAGTAGCTTGTGCATTATTTCTTCCACCAAGCCAACAAGCAAATAATCGGTCCCAAATACATTAAAAAACCCCAAAAAACCGGAACAATGTGCGATAATACACTTTCACGTCGGCCGGCACAATGATGGATAAATCCCCCCCCCCCCCACACACACACACAAAAAAAAACAACATTCTCTGTGGAGAATATTATTCTATATTCCATAAATAAATATTACTACGGAATATCGTTATCAAAAATCTATTTTCTATTTTGAAAAAAACTTTTTTAATGGACGGGTTATTTTTTGCCAACTTTACGGGAAAATATCACTCTAACTCGTTAAATGACAGAAGACTTTGTTATTACTAATTTAAAATCCCGTACAAAATACTTTTACAGAGAGTTGCAAACAGACACAGCCGTTAAGGAAATATTTTAAATTATTTAAAATAATAACTAGATTTTTGTAGAAAACTTTTTTATAATAACATTTTATTTTTGATATATGAATAACCTTTTAAAAACAAATTCTGCGGGATAGGCTTTTTTCGCTTCGTTAAACAACAAAACGATAATAATTCGGCAGTTAATTAAATGAAGGATATTTTCCCAAAATGTAAAATGACGTCCCAGACACTAGATAATTAATTTCTATAAAGAATAGGTTTAATAATACACTTTTTTAGAAACAGTATTTTGAATAAATAGTTTCTATCCACTAATTAAGATCTTTTCTTAATGTAAAGGAGTTTTCTGCGAGATTGACGTTCAACTCGTCGTGTGTTTATTTCGAAGGGTAAGAAATCAGCCATTGAAATAAGGCTCTTCGAACCCGGACGAACATTTATGTTGATTTTCCTTTGTGAGAAGTTGGATTTAGAATTCCCATACTATCATTGGATTAGAATGGTAACTTGTGAGCGGTATCTTGAATGATTTAGTTCTTTTGTTTTTTTTTGGGGGGGGGGAGGGGAGATTTATTCATCATTGTGCCAGCCGACGTAAAAGTGTATTATCGCACATTGTTCCGTTTTTTTTTGTTTTTTTTAATGTATTTGGGACCGATTATTTGCTTGTTGGCTTGGTGGAAGAAATAATGCACAAGCTACTTTTCTAAGACTTTTTCTAGGACTTTCTTTTTTTATCGTTGTTCTTCCTTGTTTTTTAATTTTTAACTTTTATTTTTATATTTTTCCTCTTCTCTTCTTAAGTGACCTCAACTATTGCAACGCCACATTGTGTATTGTCGGCAGTTGAAACCAGTATTCCAGACATTTAATTTCCCTGATGATCTGCCAAGCAAGTAACTGTTTGGTAGTGAAACACGTGTAGGGAAAAACATTTAATTTGAATAAATAATATTTGTAAGAAAAAATATCTTTAATGGTGATCATTGGTGTCCTGAAAGGAATGCTTTGGTAAGCCTTCATAAAATCACATATATATATATAAAATTATAAATATTTGTTTTTATCTACATAATATGAATTTCACCATTTCAGGAATTGTCAGTGTAGAGATAATTATTCATACTGGTCGCAGGATTCAAAATCCCAGAACACGAGTCATGTTATAACCCAAATTCCAATGCCTTAACCCACTCGGCCATTATGAACAATCTGATAAATCAGCGGAAGTTTAAACCTGTTATAGGCAGCCGTCGTCAAAAGTGTTGAACTACTGAAGGAACATGCATTATATATATATATATATATATATATATATATATATATATATATATATATATATACCGTATTTCTTAATTGGGAGAGTTTCCCAGCAGAGTGCTCAATTATTAATGCAAAAGTAAAATTAACTAAATAATTAATAAGAGCATGATATTTATTAATATTAAATAAAGTGTTACAACAACATCCGGACCAAGGTTTCAGATCCGAGAAAATCAGACCTTCATCAGCGGAGTCGTATAGCTTAATGAGTGAGAACAACCGCCAGAAATTTCAAAATATTGTCCGTTGGAAAGATGGAACACTTTCAGATTTAAAATTGTCACGTGCGTGGAATATTCGTAGTCAGTTATGGAAAAGTTTCAGATCAAAACAACAGCAACGCTGTACATCGAAAAAGCAAGAAATTAAATGGGAATAACGTTAACAGTTGGACAGATGGGAACCTAGCGTGTTTAAATTGTCACGTGCGTGGAATTACGTAGCCCGTTATGGAAAGTATTCAAATTTAACTAATAGAGACGCTATATATGTTATCGAAAGTAAATGGAGATAACGTTAAAAATAAAAATAAATTTATATTAAGTTAAAAATTATATTGAAATAATATGCTAATGTAATAATATATTTCTAAAAATATTAAATAATAAATCATTAAAAATAAAACTTATAATTAAATAAATTGTAGTCACACCATTTATAAATTTATGAAGTCGTAATGGTACTAATCATAAAAAATTAAGGTACTAATAATAAAAGGGGGGGGGATAAAGAAAGATGAAAAAGACTAATGAAGAAAAATAAAGAAAAATGAAGAAAAATAAAGATGAAATAAATACACTGTTAGATAAAATAAAGGATAACAAAATTTTGTAAAAATAAAAATAAAAGATAAAAGGCAAGAGAAGGAAAAATGGGGATATGGGGTACTCCACATTTGAAATTTGAAATTAGAATTAAAAATTTAAAAAATTTAAAAATTTAAAATTTAAAAACAGTTATATACATAAATATAAAAAACAATCCATAATTAAAACATGCAATAATAGAAATCAAGTTTAGGGCCACAGTCGGGATACCATACAATTCAATCCGAAAGGCAAATTCATCATTGTGAAATCCAAAATCCTAAAAGTCCGTATTCTGGGTACTCTGCGGTTATGACCTATGTATTTTGTTCTGCCCAATTTATCAGAAGTGCCTTTCTCCTGTGGATACAGTCCTTATATATCTCCCCTTTTTTGTTTAGGCATATAATGTTAGGGTCATTGATGGTTTGCAAGATGTTATATTTTTCAGCATCGCACAGTGCACAGCGGCCTGATATTGGGGAATATGGTTTTCGTCTTTCAATTAATTTCCAACTGATGGTAAAAGGTGTTCCCTCATCCTTTAGTTCCCATACACGGGCCCCTAAAGCTGTATTTACTCTATCTCTATATTTGAAGGTATGCCTGTGGGCATATAGTCTTTGCTTAAACATGCCCTTTGTCATCCCAATGTATATCTCCTTCTTGTCCGTTGGTTGTCTGGAAATGCTCGCCTCGTATACTATTGATGTTACTTTGCAGTTCCCATCCAAGGGGCATTGATCTCTGGTTGTACAGGAGCAGGCTGTATCCTCTATTGGTTTAGGTTCGGCTGTACAGCGTTGCTGTTGTTTTGATCTGAAACTTTTCCATAACTGACTACGAATATTCCACGCACGTGACAATTTTAAATCTGAAAGTGTTCCATCTTTCCAACGGACAATATTTTGAAATTCCTGGCGGTTGTTCTCACTCATTAAGCTATACGACTCCGCTGATGAAGGTCCGATTTTCTCGGATCTGAAACCTTGGTCCGGATGTTGTTGTAACACTTTATTTAATATTAATAAATATATATATATATATATATATATATATATATATATATATATATATATATATATATATATAAAGTTATTATATGTTTATATACTTGTATGTACAGGATTCACTGCTAAACTAATTCATCTATCATTATGAATTTTCGAGCAGAGCTGCTAGATGTAAAGGAGGGTAATGTTGGCTATATTTACTTTAATTTAATTTTATGCAAAGGGAGCAAATAGAGGTGAAAGTCCTTGGTGAAAATTCAGATATTTCAGATTTTTGTGAAATGTGAATAGGTATTAGACATCAATTAATAAACATTTCCCAAATGTCAGTTTCTTTTGAAGAGGAGAGTATTTTAAAGGGTGTTTAGGGTGCATAATATGGGCATCATGTCCGATTTGAAAATTCAAATATTTCAGATTTGCATTGAATTTGATCCATAGTCATTTAACACCAATTAAGCAACATTTTCTGAATTTCAATCTCGTCTTAAGACCCATTAAACTTAAGCATTACATTTTAGATATTTTCTATAATCAAAATCATGTCATGGATTTTGATCAAAATTGGAATAAGAATTCTATATATAAGGTTTAGTATCATTATATCTTGATTTCAATCCTCTATAAGGACATAAAATTAGTGTAAAACTGTTCTGTAAGGGGAATTAATTTTACCTATCCTGGGCAGGTATTAGTCTAGTATATACATATATATATATAATGAAGAAGCATGGAAAGGAATTAGAGAAGCAAAAGCCAAATCATAATTCAATTCAATTGCTCAGAGCAAGGTATATTCCGCAAAAAAGGCAATTTATTCAAGTTAAATTTTCCTTAAGCCAGGCTTTTCAAAGATCAAAATCTTATCATCAGAGGAAGTCGCTGGGATAGATAAGTTGGCAAAGGCCAAGATTTAAAATTTGAAAAAATAAAATAAAAGTTGTAGGGGAAGAAACACAGGGCAAAATTCTGCCCGAATGCAAGCAAATGTCCGATTGCTAAAAAGTCCGGTGTCGAAAAGTCCAGCGGAGAGAATGAGATGTAGATAGGTAGGTCGTTAAAAGGCCCGAAAGGTTGTGAGAGAGGATTCAAAGTTAAATTCCAAGAAGCCACAACTTCAGGTGCGGCGAAAATAGAAAATCGAAAGGGTAAAATGTCCAATAGGAGGTACGCTCGTGGATGCAGGCAGGCAGGCTCAGAAGAGAGTGAGGTGGAAAATATTCGCCATTAACAATACTTCCTGGGCAGAGATGTCAAAGAAAATGCTTTAAAATGGGAAAAAATGCAGCGAAAATATTTTAAAGTTAGCCCGAAGCGAAAGCCGGCTTGAAAATGAGGAAAGGCAGAAACTCTAATGCGACCGGAGGGAGAGTTCAAATACCAGAATGCGTCTATGAATAGAGTTCGGGGTTTAGTTGTTTTATCAGGAGACCTTACTTATAAACAATGAGGCAAAATATATTGAAGGGTAGAATTAGAGAAATAGTAAGAATAAAAATTAAAAATTGAAAGATTAAAAAAGTAAAAAAGTAAAATAAGAATAGAATTAAAATTAAAGATAAAAATAAGAAATAAAAATAAGAAAATAAAAATAAAAAATGAAAAAGAGATAATAAAATTAGTATTAGTTTTAAGTTCGCAAGGAAAATTATGGGTTGCCTGATAAGAAAATAATAATAGAATGAGGGAAAAAGTCGATAAAATTGGAACTCGAAAATGAGTATTAGAATGAGGGAAGAGTAAATTAGACCTCGAAAGGATATCCGGAATGGGAATCCCCAAGGTGGTTAAAGGTATGGGTTGAAATAAAATGAAGTGAGCTGTTACGAGACGCTAGTGCTTTATGGAAGAGGGAGAATTAAACTTTGAAACAAAAAATTTTTCAAAAAAAGGTATATGGAGGTTGATTAAGAAAATTATTAATTAGGTTAATGATGGTAGAAAGAAGCAAGAGACATACGAAGTTAAAGTAGTGACAATAGATTAAACCAGAGTGAGAATGGAGATCGCAGTTAAAAGTAAATATTATGGGGGTTAAAAGATGTAGAGTGAGGGCGGGTTAGGGGTTGAACAAGGTCTGAGAGAAGTGAGCGAAGGGCGAGGTAAACTAGGGGGGAATAATCGAGGCTATTAAAAGAGTGAGAAGAATTATTTAAAAGTAAAAGCAGGAGGGGAAAAAAATTAGAGTGCACAGAGAGAACAGAAAATTTAACTTGAATAAATTGCCTTTTTTTGCGGAATATACCTTGCTCTGAGCAATTGAATTGAATTATGATTTGGCTTTTGCTTCTCTAATTCCTTTCCATGCTTCTTCATTCTACCTGCTCTATCCTGGATATTGAGCTGTATACTCTTCACAATAGATTTTACTTTTCCTAAAAGTTCGCTTTTAGTACACCACTTTACATATATATATATATATATATATGTATTCGCAATTCAAACAACTGTTAGTCAATAACACGAAAATTATACACCACGACTCTAATGTAAAAAGACTGAAAATCTTAGAGGGTTTGTACATAAAGACCAAACGTCCCACAAAAAACATTAATTATGAATCCAGTTAAAATATTTTAAAGTGCCTAGGCTAAAAAAAGAAAAAAAAACTCTACGTTTAACCCTTTTGAAATATCATAAATTGTAAATTTTAAATATTGTAAATTCTAATCAACTATGCGATAACATTCCAAATACGGAATATCATCACACATACATTATTTTAAGACGTTATAAATTTGCTGCACAGCTCAAAACTTAGCAAGTCTAGCCCTCTGCCTGAAGACGATTGAGTGAAGTCAATCGAAAGTACTCACGAACAAAAATGGAACAAAACAGCTACGGAGCATACATCCCACAATTAGACAAGAATACAAGAAGGATTATCCGAAGGATTGAGAAGATCCCCCAAAAATTGATAAAACAAAAACATTCTGTGATATACAACAACGTATATATATATATATATATATATATATATATATATAAGTCAGTTCATATTATATTCCAATAACCATGGTTTTATTTTATTATTTTTTATTTTTTAACATTTCCAAAAAACATAACATTTCTGTGAGATAGATCCAATTCGTTTAAATTGAGACCTTAAACAATAAAAATACGAATATATTAAATCTAGACTTCGAATGAAAGCTGATTTTAATGGAAATCAAAAAAAACTATTTGGTATCATATTATGTAACACATGATTTTAGGGTGTCGTCGAGTGTTGAAATACAACCCTTTTTGGAGGGACAGATTCGTGATTTTGAAAATGGTGTTTGTCGCGTTTTGCGTTCGAATATCTTCGTATATATATATTAATAAACATATCAATAAATAAAAGAATGCACACAACCTAATATTAAATATAGGCATACAATTAAAGTGGGACCTGATATTGACATTGATGCTTGTCGGTATTTCACCTGAAAATACGAGTTAAATATAAGATGTAATCACAATTACTTTAAGTATAAATGTCCTTAAAAAGTACTTTTGAATCCTCATAATACTTTAAAATGAGGTATTTAAACATCATTTTATAAAAAATAAAATAAAATAAATAAATAAATATTTAATAGCTCCCTTCGGTATTTTGAATCATGTCTAGGTAACTGTAAAATATTCTCGTTGTGAGTGACAAATTTCCACCCCTTAGTTTCACATTTAATAGAAATTTACAACTTAAGTGAAAAATTCTGGGTAATTAAGCTTATCTTAGTATTGACTGAAACGATTTATAAATAAGTACTAAATATCTTCCACAATAACACGGAAGTATAACAATCTTAATAGTTGCTTGAATGGATGGCTGAGTCTATGAAACTAGCTCTAAACTGTTGAACTTAAAAGAGTTTCGTATCCAAATAACCTAAATAGACATATGAAGGCTAATTGATATAACTTTAGTAAGTAAAAAAATTACCCTCAAGTGAATTAGAATTTTTATAATAAATTATAGAACTTATTAACTATTTTAAGAAATATTACTGAATTAAAAATTTATAAATGTCCACACAATTTTTAGGATGTACTAGCTTTGAACGAAAAATGAAAAATGGCGTATTAGTGGGTCCCCCCACGTGTGAGTTTGCTCTTTTTCTTTGTTTTTGGTTTGGTTTCACCCCAAAAGAACCAGTGTATAGTGAAGGTGTTTTGCACAACACTTTAATCCGAGAACATTTTACTCTTTGTGAATTTTTCTGATGATTTTGTAATGTTGCAGAGACGATATTGACATAAAAACGTTGTTTGGCACAAGACAAATGAAACGGACCGTAAAAAATATATCTCACAGAAAGGTTATGTTTTTTTGGAAATGGGAAAAAATAAAAATAAAATAAAACCATG
Organism: Sepiola atlantica; assembly: GCA_963556195.1. Lineage (NCBI taxonomy): Eukaryota > Metazoa > Mollusca > Cephalopoda > Sepiida > Sepiolidae > Sepiola > Sepiola atlantica. The sequence continues at coordinate 155,291,094 of OY744526.1, forward strand.
GTTATTGGAATATAATATGAACTGACTTATATTTGCTCTGATATCACTAATTGACAATCATCGAGCTGAATCTTTTAAGGAGACTGCAAAGTAAAAGGGCACTGATAGTATATGCTAATACATATATTGTCATTAATAATTATATATATATATATATATATATATATATATATATTATATTTATCTACCTCCTACAAGGTAAGATGTGACACAAGGTCGGGAAAGTGGGATTAGATAAGCCAGCGCTCGAGAGGTGAGCACTCTGGCCATTTAAAAATTGCTTGGGCAGCCCCGTCGGCATTCCCCGGTAGGGGCGCCTCAGGCAGTAAGCAATAAACTTACTCCTCCTCAAAGAGGGGAGGAAAAGCCTGGGAGGGTGGACCTCCTAAAACTGCACAGGACTGTCCCATAGACCGGCGTAAATCAAGCCCTGAAAGCCAAGACAATACCAGTTTATGGGGTGCATCGGAACAGATACTACATTTTGATCTTAGCCAAAAGGCCAAGAACTGGATAAAGATATGTATACCTTTAAAATAAAACCTATCATGAAAACTTGATGCTCGATATACGAAATAGAGCAATTATATAAACAAATAATATTTTTGAAACCCCTTGTTTTGATGACTTAATAGATATTGTATTTCATACAATTTTTATTCTCATCCTTTACTTGTTTTTTTATATATATATATATATCCAATTTATTTTATTACAATTAAACTTTTAAAGTGGATACTAGTATTTTTAACAGGCATTATTGTCATTATTTATTTATATAGATGATTATGTACTACATTCAACCTTAAAATGTAGCTCTCTTCACTGGATTCAAACATGCGTTCATAGGAAAACCAAACTTCTCAGCCGAAATACACTTTAACCACATCGGACATTGGTTAAACGAAGATCAAATAAACACTTAAGAGCAAACAATTCCGCTTTCAAAATATCCAATTATTCAATCTTAGCAAAAATAACATTAACTAATTGATAAGGAATGGAATATGACGAAAATGATAAAAGGTTTGTTATCTTTGTTGGTGGCTTTTGACGCTAGCAATGGAATTAGATACACTAGCACAAGTAGAGCATTACAGCTGACCCACCGTCGGCTGCAGATGTAAAGCTCCATAATGATATGTAAGCCCACCTGTGGACTGACAAAGGACACATTTAAATTCATTTCGGATATTAAGGATGTATTTATTATCATGAATGACTTGGCACCTTTTGTGACCAAGAAGAACAGCCCTTGCAAGGCAGACATGACCACACATCACATGTCAGAGACTGCTTCGACCCTCCTCTTTGGAAATGGGACAACATACTTTCGCTCACATATATATATATTCTGTGTTTATCCTGCTGAAGTGTGGTCTGCACAGGAGTTTAAAATCCAGATTTTTTTTTATTGCAACAATTATACTATGACCGATGTGTCCCACCGTCTGTCACTATGTGTGTCTGTGTGTGTATATATATATATATATATATATATTTAAATGTTGAATCAAATTAAAAATAATTGAATTATCGTTTAATAATAATCTATCGTGATAATATAAAGCTCAATATATTGAATAGAGAAATCAATTCTAGCGTTGAAAGATGAGAATAAAAAATTGTAAAGATACAATACTTATTAAAGTATTGTATCTTTACAATTTTTTATTCTCATCTTTCATATATATATATATATATATATATATATATATATATATATATATATCTCAGTAGAGGTGTAGATGTTATATTATGACGGGCCCTGTATTTCAAACGGGTAGATTAACTAGTAGCAAATAGCTAGTTTTGTTATTCGAAAAATAGGCTTTGTTTCTGGACTCAGAAATGAGTCATAGAAGTGTTTGATCTAGGAGCAGTCATAACAAATCTGGAGAAACCTGACGTGACCTTTTGAGTCAGAGATCAGTCAGTCGTTTTGTCCCCAGATTGCGCGTGGGAACGAGAATCACGTGACCACAGAAAAACAACAACTTAGTTTTAGAAATGAGTCTGTGCCTAGAAGTGAAAGTGTGCAGATCGCTGCGAAAATGTAGCCGGTAAAAACGGGTAAGGCCCCACTGTGGGGGGGCCAAAAGATATTCCCAGAAGAAAAGAAAACAGCGAGTGTGAGATAATCGAAGCCGGAATCCTCCTAACGACAACCGAACCGAGCAGTAAGAAAATGGTGTGTTGAGATTAAATAAAATCGTGTGAAATATTCCCTCAAGAAAACCCGTGTCTCGTTTGTGCCTTTTTTATGAGACATGCTTCTTCCTTTGATCGAGACGATCCAGCGGCGAAGACTAGACGAATCACGGGCCAAAAGAAAAGAACAGAAGAAATCAAGGTAACCTTTGAGATTCATTTGAGATTTGTTTGAGAACTGTTTTGGAGACGTTAAGATACGTGTAATTCTAAGAGACGTTTAATGAAAAAAGGCTTGAGATGCCGTGAAAATATTCGTAATTGAAAAAGGCCTGAGATGCCGTTAAAAGATCTGTAATTGGAAAAAAGGCTGAGATGCCGTAAGTTGATGAGAGAAGTTTTAAGACTGTGGTCCGAATTTATAGAAAAAGAAAGAGAAAAATAAGAACGAAATTTTATAGAGTAAAACGATTATGAAAAGGATTATGAAAATGACTTATAAATTGAAAATGAAAATGAAAACGACTATGAAAATGAATTAGAGTAAATTGTATCGTGTATGGTGTTGGGGGGAGAGATTGAAATCGTCATTAATCCTCTCGTGAACATTTCGCGTTGTTTTCGGCCGGAGAGGATGAGATCCGAACGGCTGAGGTGGTTTTGAAGAAATGCCTCAGTCCGGAAGGATCTCTGCGAGAAGTGATGAAGAAGTTCTCTCTCCCCCCCCCCTGTATGCAACATATACCTTGTTTTGGTTGCCGTGTCCTGCTATTTCCACAAGAAATAGGTTGAAACGAACCGCGTTGCTACAACGGAAATCTTGGGGTCCAGAGGCGAGCGAAGACAGAGAGAGAGAGAGAGTGATGTCATCGAACAGTGAGTACCTCGTAATTTTTATGTGGAATAGATAAAGTTTTAAAAAAAAAAAAAGAAGAAAAAAAAGGAACTCTTACGAAGTTAAAGTAATAGAAAAAGAAAAAAAAAAAGGAGACACGAGGGAGAAATTGTTAAGATTCACAAAAAAAAGAAAGAAAGAGAAAGAGAGGAAAGAACGCACGCACACACACATTTATTAGATTGCGCAGAAAGAGATTTTGTTAATTGTTAAAATTCACAAAAAAAAAAAAAAAAAAGAAAGAAGAGGAAAGAAAAACGCACGCACACACAATTGTTAGATTAAAATAAAAAAAGAAAGAAAAAAAAAAAGAAAGACACATTTTGTTAAGAAAAGTACATTCTAGTTAGAAAGAAAAGGACGATTTGCCGTAATTATGTTTTTTTGGTGTTGTGTTTTAAGAATTTGTTGCTAAGATTCACAAAAAAGAAAGAAAAAAAAAGAAAGACACATTTTGTTAAGAAAAGTACATTCTAGTTAGAAAGAAAAGGACGATGTGCCGTAATTATGTTTTTTTGGTGTTGTGTTTTAAGAATTTGTTGCTAAGATTCACAAAAAAGAAAGAAAAAAAAAGAAAGACACATTTTGTTAAGAAAAGTACATTCTAGTTAGAAAGAAAAGGACGATTTGCCGTAATTATGTTTTTTTGGTGTTGTGTTTTAAAAATTTGTTGCTAAGATTCACAAAAAAGAAAGAAAAAAAAAGAAAGACACATTTTGTTAAGAAAAGTACATTCTAGTTAGAAAGAAAAGGACGATGTGCCGTAATTATGTTTTTTTTGGTATTGTGTTTTAAGAATTGTTGCTGTAGTTTTTTTTTTCTGGTTTGTGTTGGTGGGAGACGAAGGCGAAGGGCGGTGACGGGCGAAAAAAGAAAGAAAAAGGAGAAACGAGGGAGGTATGCAATTAAAAAGAGAGAGAGAGGGGAGTTGAGATGTTAAAAGAGATTGTTTAAAAAGAATGTGCACGCGAGGACGGGTGTGCGTGTTTAGAAAAAAGAAAGAGAGAATGTATATGCTTCTTAAAAAGAGAGAGAGAGGAAGAAGTGAAATGTAAAAGAGATTGTTTAAAAAAAAAAAATGGGCGCACGAGGTCAGAATATGCTTGTTAGAAAGGAAGAGAGAGAGAGAGAGAGAGAGAGAAAGAGGGCGCCCGTGGGCCTTGAAAACTGCTATGAAGGTGGCAGAAAAATGGCGACGACAGCGGCGACGGGTGATCTGGTGCCGTCCGGGCCGGAGCTTGGCGGCATGTCGACCCGCTGTGGTGAATTGTATTGTATTGTGTTGTGGAGATATGTTCTCCATTGGTTCTGTCGGTTTTGGTTTTATTTTTTTGTTGTTGTTGGGTGGAATGAATTTTATTTTATTTTTTTTTGATGTTTTTTGATGTATTTTGATGTATTTGTTACATGGAGGATTCCGGATTTCCAATGCTTGAGTGAATGAGATTTTATCATTTAGAGGATGGAGAAATTTAAAAATGTAATTGAAAAAAAAAAAAAAACAGTTCTTAAATTGAATGTTACGTGGGTCAGCCGGGCGAATTGAGTTGATTAGGTTCGGGCAGCTGGTGGCAGCTAGAGTGGGCTTGGGTCGGATCGCGGAAACCCTTGGACAGGGTTGATTTTATCGGGAAAAATCCCCGTGTACAGAGTATGTACAGGCTTGGAAAGTCAATGAGGGATTTCCGGCGTTTGCTCGTATGCTCTCTTTTATAGGGTAACCATGGGTTAGTGGCGAGGCTTTTGGTAAAGCCTGCATACGTTAAAATTGCGAACGGGAGGAATGACGGTGATGGTCATTCTGTGGGACCACGAGAAAAGGAAGGTGGTCAGTTATGGAAATTGTTGTTTTTGTGACCCAGGTGTGCCCAACTGCGCCGATAGAGTGTGTGAGGGTTGTGTAAGGTGTTAAGCTTTGAAATTGTGGTCCCAATTTTTTTTGTGGATTTTGGATGTTTGCCGACGAGTGTGCTGCGAAGATACCCCACCCTCTTACCGCATAGATAGGAACACGGGAAGGGAACGCATAGAATTGGTGTCTGCTCAACACCAGTGGGGATGGAGTTAAGCTGGAGTGTGGTGTGACTCGGGTGCGCGCGTCGCGGGCGGATAGAACCATGGGGATCGATTTAAAAAAAAAAAAAGAGGTACCGGGTGTTAATTGGATTTAATTGTAAGATTATAGGTTGGGCCTAGTTTTTGGTCATTCGGCGTGTTCCGGGAGCAGAGATAATTCGATGTGACATTTCGCTCAATACCGTATCGACTAGATAGATCCATGGGATGGGGTCCTCCACGTTTAATGAACAGGGCTGGGAGTTAGAGACATGGGTGATTGTTCGCGGACGTTTGCGCCGGGGCACTGGGATGTTCGAAGTATATGGTCCAGATTAGACAGTGATAGGAAAACGGTACCTTTTGTAATTTTGAGAGGCTGACCATTTAAGTTTACAGGTTAAGGAAAGGGGTTTCTGTTTTTGCGCCCCCATATCGCGGCAATACGCCCGATCAGCAATCGGTCGTGTACCGATGATTAGATGAATATGTGCGTGTGTATTTAAAAAAAAAAAAGTGTTGGTGATGGATTTGGATATTTGTGTAAATTTCTTCAGGGAAGAAATTTTGAAAGATAAGGTGGAGAGGAGTGTTATATTATGACGGGCCCTGTATTTCAAACGGGTAGATTAACTAGTAGCAAATAGCTAGTTTTGTTATTCGAAAAATAGGCTTTGTTTCTGGACTCAGAAATGAGTCATAGAAGTGTTTGATCTAGGAGCAGTCATAACAAATCTGGAGAAACCTGACGTGACCTTTTGAGTCAGAGATCAGTCAGTCGTTTTGTCCCCAGATTGCGCGTGGGAACGAGAATCACGTGACCACAGAAAAACAACAACTTAGTTTTAGAAATGAGTCTGTGCCTAGAAGTGAAAGTGTGCAGATCGCTGCGAAAATGTAGCCGGTAAAAACGGGTAAGGCCCCACTGTGGGGGGGCCAAAAGATATTCCCAGAAGAAAAGAAAACAGCGAGTGTGAGATAATCGAAGCCGGAATCCTCCTAACGACAACCGAACCGAGCAGTAAGAAAATGGTGTGTTGAGATTAAATAAAATCGTGTGAAATATTCCCTCAAGAAAACCCGTGTCTCGTTTGTGCCTTTTTTATGAGACATGCTTCTTCCTTTGATCGAGACGATCCAGCGGCGAAGACTAGACGAATCACGGGCCAAAAGAAAAGAACAGAAGAAATCAAGGTAACCTTTGAGATTCATTTGAGATTTGTTTGAGAACTGTTTTGGAGACGTTAAGATACGTGTAATTCTAAGAGACGTTTAATGAAAAAAGGCTTGAGATGCCGTGAAAATATTCGTAATTGAAAAAGGCCTGAGATGCCGTTAAAAGATCTGTAATTGGAAAAAAGGCTGAGATGCCGTAAGTTGATGAGAGAAGTTTTAAGACTGTGGTCCGAATTTATAGAAAAAGAAAGAGAAAAATAAGAACGAAATTTTATAGAGTAAAACGATTATGACAATGATGATGAAAATGATATAGAGTAAATTGTATCATCGGAGGCGCTGGGGGGAGAGATTGAAATCACCATTAATCCTCTCGTGAACGTTTCGCGTTGTTTTCGGCCGGAGAGGATGAGATCCGAACGGCTGAGGTGGTTTTGAAGAAATGCCTCAGTCCGGAAGGATTTCTGCGAGAAGTAATAAAGAAGCTCTCCCCCCCCCCCTTGCTATGCAACATAGACATATTTTTAAAACATTGTTTCGTAAACATATTTTTTTTTTTTTTGAGAAAATCATAACAATGTGTTTTTTTTAAATAAATAATATTTATTTCAGTCTAAGCTTTTGAAAAAAAAAATTTCCTTGTCAAAGTAAAATGTTTTTTCTTTTTCCTTTTCATCGTCTGGTGGTAAGTGGATTTCTTGGTGTCAGAAAGAACAATCCTGTATGTCTATTAGCGCGAATAAGCTGGTTTGAAACATTCTGCTTTGACAAGGAATGATCTCCCCTTTCATTTAAATAAATTTGTACAGTTTGAACGGTGCTAAAATAATATTCAACTTTAAATCCATTATTTAACAAAAAATAAATTAATATTAAAAAAAAAAAAAAATACCATACTTCATAAAAAACATAAGTTTTAAATATTAAAAGATCATAAAAAAATTGTTAAATATGGAAGATGCAGATAAGAGTGCACCAAACTGGTGGTCTTGTGTCAGACTGGTAGGAGGTTTGTTTCTATGCAGCAACTAATTGAAAAGGTTGCAGCTGATGGAGAAAAAAAGCATTAATATGGCCTAAGAGATATGAGGGCAAAGTAGCAGCAGCAGCAGCACTCCTCTGAAGTTCAACCCTTCTTTACTGTGGCAGGAGCGGTGGCAACACAAGAATGTCATAGCTACCTGGCTAACAGAACTCTGATGAAAATCCAGAATGAGTTGACATCAGGATCCGTCGTCCTCTGGTCATCTTTGCCTTTGCGTGTGACAAGCATAGACATATCAGGCTCTGAACTGAAATTTTATGAAGTAAGGATCACAATGTTGCTTCTGCATATGTGCAACCGCCATTTTTTTTTGTGTGTGTTTGGGTGTCGGGGGTAAAAACCTGCAAAATTGCAGCAGGTATAAGGATTAGCTACAGCCAACAAAAGGGACTTCATACAGACCATACAATAATGATCTTCGTGGGTTCTGTACAGAAGTCGGATTTGCTTAACAACATCAGCAGCAACCTGGCTACCAAGGAGGAAGAATGAACAAAGTGGTACAACAACCTTAAAAAAGACATTTTTCTCTTCATACAGTCTGCGAGAAAGAATATGAATAGCAAGTGGAGTATAAAAGCAAACCTTAATTTTCATAAACTGTAGTTGCGTCATTTTCTGCAGAGTCATAACCACATTATTAGTCAATACAGATGCGTTTAGTGTTTGTCTTCCATTTTAGATAAAGTAAAAATAATTAAAGACAAAAAAGTGCATAGAATGTTGTTCAACACAAAGACTTTTTTTTCAAACAAATCCAATCAATCAATGTGTTTAATGATGAAAATCCTATTTCAATGGTGACATGATAGACCAAAGAAAGTTCTATTTAAAATATAAGTGTGACAAAGGAAAATGATATTTCAAGGTAAGGAGAAATCTGGGTTTTTTTGTGCATGGCGAACTAAAGAAAATGCTATTTCAACTGTTAGCACGACAGACCAAAGGTGCCCCCTCGACGTAAATTCACTAGACTAACTCGACAATCAACTAAATCCAATTCATTCACTGTGGAAGTCCCCTAGCTTCTTTCCTCGTGCTGCTGGCCTCTGGAACTCCCTCCCTGCCCCTTGTTTCCCCGACAGTACTGACATGCAGAAATTTAAAACTAATGTAAACAGACATCTCGCTGCGCAGATCCCAATTTAGGTTGCCCCCCCCCCCCCCCAACCTTCTCCCCTTTTCTTTTTTCTCAGTAGCCCCTTACGTCTACAGTGGCGGCTTGCCTTGTTTGGGGTGAACTACGTTAAAAAAAAAAAGAAAAAAAAGAAAAAAAGAAAATGTTATTTCAACCATAAGCGTGACCGATTAACAAATAGACCCATAGATGCTCAGATAGATGTAAAATTTAACTGAAAATCCTTGTCTCATTTTTCGATAAGAGATCATCTTTAAGTTGGCCATCCGAAGAAAAGTATCCAGATAGAGAACATCATCACCCTAGGCCGATGAGAGGTGCACAACAACAACAACAACAGTCACCATTAAAGGGGACATGTAACAATGTGGCACAAGGCCAAGATCAATACGAGAAGATATTTTTCAGCATCTTTGCTCAGATTTGACACAAAGTCAGATGTGATTCTGGTATTAGACATAAGATAGAATTTACTAGTAATACTTTCCTTATAAAGTTTTCTAACCATCATCATCATCATCATCATCAGTTTAACGTCTGTTTTCCATGCTGGCATCGACCTTGTAGATATGTTTCACTGAATGCCCCACTTAATGGAGATAGTAAATGATATCATGCTTCATTTTCTTTTTCAATAGAAAATGAAAGCTATAAAATTACTCACATGTTTCTTGTATAAGTATTTATTATATAATAATATAAGTCCACTACAATCTTTCAAACCGTTCCCATGTTAATAGCTTTCTTTGGATGAACAAAACTTGAAAACCTTTCTTTTTTTTTGTACACTTAAAGAAATGTATTAAATAAACTATGACAGCAAGAAAATCCATGAGGACTTGAGGCAGAGATACTTGCTGAGAATTCCCTTTCCTATTGAACTCTCAAGAAGTGAGCTGCAGAATCCAAGTTGGGCAGGGACAGCACAGAAGATGACTCTCGGTCAGGTCAACTAAAATCTTCAACCTATGATGAACAATGTCATTCACTGTATGGTTTTTCGATGACTGAAGCCTAACTGTCCAGAAGACCATGAGCATTGGTTCTGGCTCGGCCCACACTGTTTTGAACAGAGAGCTTGGCGATGAGCACGATGCCTACAAGTTCGGTCCCAAGAAGGGCATGGACAGAGTTGATATTTCCAGGACACTTCTAACTTGATTTTAGGCTAGCCCAAAATGTTTCCACCACAGATTAGTAACACAAGATAAAACCTGTGTTTACCACTTTGAGCCTGAATCAAAGATTCAAAGAAAAAGTTGAATCACACTGGTTATTCACCATCGAAGAAGTTCAAGCAGACAGCGTCTACTGGCAAAGTGATGGCTTCTGTATTTTGTGATTTTTAAGGTGTTATAATGATAGACTATGTGGAAAAGGCGAGAAACTATTAATGGACAGTACTATGCATCAGAATTAAGATAAGCAAAATAAGTACTAGAGTTGAAACAACAAGAGCAGATGTGCCCTTGCTCCATTATTCCCAGGTCCATTCTGACCCAGACTGGTAGTAGCGGCCAGGGTTCCAACTCTAGGTTAACTAGAATCTATCGCTTACAGACTTACTTATTTTAAAAATAAATTACTATTTGGAGAGCTTAAAGCTTAAAACCTTTTACCAAAATGACCGGATTCAGTATTAAATGACTCAAAAAGGGTTGATATGTTGTACAAGAAAACAACCAACCCAAACCAGACCAGATATATATAAAAAAAAACAAAAAAACTCTGAAAGGCAAACATTTTTCCCAGGTGTTTTCAAAATGTTAGAAAATAGATTCAAATGCTACATGAAGTTTCACTGCTTTTAAATGTTTCTTTTATTGTTAACATTCACACAAATGGAAGCATTGGTGCATATGATCTTTGTCAGTTTGCATCAAATCAGGTAAGTCTTAACATACGAGACCTGTCTAAAAAGTATCCGACCGTAGGCCAAAAAACATATTTCAAATACGTGACATGGTTGGAACCCTAATCCCCATTCAAAGAACGCCCCTTGTGTTTGCACACACTTAGCCCACCGATCCATCCACTGCCAGAAACACATCTGGAAGTCTTCTTTTAGAATGGTGTTTATCTCCCCTTTCGCATTAGATTCAGCAGGTGTTTGGAGAAGATGCGATGGGTGTAATACAAATTAAAGGAGGGGTTCAACCGATTCAAAAATGGCCGCACATCAGCGGAGAGTGACCAGCGTTCTGGCAGGCCCCAAACTGCTCGGAGTGCAGCTGTTGTTGAGAGGGTGCGAAAAAAGAGATAATGCGGAACGCGACGGCGGAGATGAACACAATTCCAAAAGAAGACTTCCAGGGGTGTTTCCGGCAGTGGATGGATCGGTGGGCTAAGTGTGTGCAAGAACAAGGGGCCTACTTTGAAGGGGATTAGGGTCCCAACCCCGTCACATATTTCAAATATTTTTTCTGGCCTAAGGTCGGATACATTTTAGACAGGCCTCATATGTCTTTTTAATTTTACTGCATCTGAAGTTGGCAGTTATTTTCCACAAGTAATGAGTTTATTTGTTTGGAGAAAAAAAAACAACATTTCAAATAAGTTTTTTTAGTTCATGTTTTTTCTTTTCTAAATAAAACCTTTCATGAATTTTACATTTCTTCGATGAAACGAGAATAAAACAATCTCGGAAAATAGATCATCATTCATGTTTATTCATTGTTGACTAGAACAAAAAAAATAGATGCTTAAATGTACATGTACGGTGAGTTTGTCCGTCACACTTCAGTTTCAAATAATATTTTCAGTGTTAAATGGGCAAATTGAATAGAGACGTCTTATTTTAGATGTGATCAACCATCGCGATAAGACTATCATGTTTACGTTTGAAATGAATATTCATTTCTAAGCCCACAAACTGAATGAAGTCATCTTATTTGAGATGCCTTCAATCGTCGATATAAGTATGTCATGCTTACGGTTGAAATAGCATTCTACCTTGTTTTTTAAAATTATTTTTACTTCATCTAAAATGGACGGCAAACACACTAAACACATCTGTGTTGAATAATGATGTTGTCTTAACCTGGTAACAAATGACGCGACTATAGTTTGCAAAAATAAGTTTGGCTTTTATTCCCCACTTGCTCTTGAGAAATTAGGTTGATACTGTTCTCAGTAGGTTCGTTCAGGAGCGACTGCAATTTGCAACTGATCCTGTTGGTGATACAAAGAAAAAAAATGACCGTTTTGAGGGTTTCCTTGATCTGTTTCTTCCTCCTTCTTGATGGAATTCGCTTTTGTCTTTTTTTTTTTAGGCCACTCATTGCATAAGCCGCAACCTTTTCCATCAACTGCCACACAGGAACAAACCTCTTCCCAATTTGACACACGGCAATCAGCTCGGAGCGCTCATCTCTGCACATTCCATATATAACAAATGTATATTATTGCAAAGTAATATGGAACATCTCGTTGTTGCGCATGTGTGTGTGTGGAGGAGAACGAATGAAGATGAACATTGTCGATTCAAAACCATTGAGTCACGTGTCTATGTGCAATAAAGTACTTGTAATACCATCCAAAAATCTGAAAACTGTTTCAGACAATCACACTTTCTCCACATAAAAGTGGTTGTATCAAAAAGTAAGAAGACTTTTCTCAGAATAATTTAAACTTATAAATATATGATAGCTCTGTAGAAGGCTTGCTAGATGTTTTCATGCGATACCAATAAAAAAGGACTTAAAAAGTCTGTAAAATTTACGAAGATGAAAATTATTGATTTCTACCTGTACCTACCAGGTGTTGCCTGGGAGTCTTTTCACTTTCATTTTATTTCGTTTTTTCTTTTTAAATCACATACATACTTTCGATTTTATGAAACTCAAAGTCTATCACGTTTACGTTTGAATAATACGAAGCTAAGAGCCATCACTTACCAAATCAGCAGGACAATAGAAAGAGAAAGAGAATGGAAAAGGGGAAAATTGGCCACATATTATGTTTCTGAATTTTTTAGATGACAATTGATAAATTGTATAATTTGGATTATTCAGACTACTGTTCTCATCTTGAGTGTTATTCAAATTACACAAATGGCCACATATTGTCTTGTGTATGAGAAGGGAAGAGTGAATACTAAGCAAGCATTCACTCGCTCTCTCTTTGTTATGTAATAGTGAACTTTTTACCCAGACTCAGTTCATTACATGAATTTTTTTTTTTATTATTAAATAAAAGTTTGTTGCATTTTTGATTTTAATAAATAATCGATAATAGTAAATACTAAAAAACAATGTGTAAATCTTGTAGAGACGAAAAACACACAGACACTACATTCAAATATATAATGATTCATCTGAAAATGTATTGATTTATCTAGCGAAATGTGTGATGAATGGACAGAAAAATAGAATCAGTTTCGACCTGGATAAATCTAATTTGCATAATAACCAGTTGTTTTCAGTTCAAAAGTGATTACCATAATCCATATATTCATGGTCTGATAATTGCTTTCGGTGTGAAGCAGCCAATCACCATAGACATTTTATTCTGTATCAGCAGTAATTTTATATGCATACATTATTTTTTTTGTAAAAGTCAGATGTTCCCAACCACATTGTCTGTCGGCCTGAAATCATCAAGGCTTCTCGTTCTTACAAAAAACTAAAACTAAACTACCGTACAGACCTTGTAACCAGAGCCCCGAAAAGTCATATCTGCAATCTTCGGTTATTTTGAGATATGGCTGATATAGTATGTTTGTTCTGCAATGCTCTATATAAGAGCCTAGTTTGTATTATTTGGACTACTGTTCTCATCTTGGATGTAATTCTCACAACATTAAATACATTGTTCCCTAATTAAATTGATAAGTATTTCCATTCTATGTTTGTTGGCATTTTCCAATACTTAAAATGTTTATTTCTTTGTTTCTGACTTTTCTATTTTTTGCTTATTTTGTAGCCGAAAAAAAAAAAAAAAAAAAGTTGAAACTGCTTTATTTCTTGTTTAAATCGACGAGATTTTTTAATATATAAATTGTGACATTTTCCTTCAGGTCTTTAAGTCTAAATATACGCCATTAACCTCCTCCATCTTATTCTTACTTATGAGAGGGGGAACTCATCTTCAGTTTTTTGTTATCTCTGGGAGGTGTCGTTTAAACTTTTCTATCTACATATATATATATATGGGAATTTTTTAATTTTATTTTAATACCTGCAAGAGCTTTGAAATACCTGACTAGTACATAGGCGCAGGATATGCCTCTCAGTGTGATGGACCCGTAGACCTTGTCAGGTCCTTCATCTAGGAGAAGGAAAACTCTGATATAAAACCTTTGCTATTGACCACTTATGTCTTAGCAGCAAACCGTTGGGGAAGGAAGACCTCCTTAGTCCTGATCGACAACCTTCCTAAAGCTGGAGTCTCAAACAAAATACTCGGTTTGCAAGCCTAAAATTGCTTATGAAGTAGATGAGATCTGCCTATCGCCCGGCCTTTGCACTCCTTCTATATCTATTAGCCAGGTGCAGAGGTACTAGCACAGAGACACCTCAAAAACATCCAGTTCTTGGCTTTGTTTCTTGACTAGGACAATGCACGCCATCTCTCTTTCTCTCTATCTGGGTAACTTGGGGAAAGTTTTTTGTCACTAAGTTTCACATGACTAGTCTGGTCCAGACAGGTTGAGAGTACAGGTTAGACAACTTGTCTGGCTGCTGTTTCCAACTGGTAGTGCAGGAGCCCAAACTGTTAGGTCACACTAAGAATGGCTGCTCCATCAACAGTTGTATAATATTGTTGACAACTGTATAAGCCATGTTGTGCATGGAAAGGGACACTACAATTATCCCCAGAGGGTTTTTCCAAGGCCACAACCCCCATGGACCAAGTTTTGACTAATGGCCTGGTTGTGTGAGCTTATTGGCACTAACCAAGCACCCACTTTGTCCTCTCCACTCTATGTAAAATCAAATGACAATACAAAGTAAAAAAGATCAAACCTAAACCAGACACCCATCAAAAAACACCTTCACCTTCTGCCCTTGAGGTTAGCATTCACAAATATGCGAGGGCTTAGAACAAACATCAATGGCGTAGTACTCCTCGGATATCCTAACATTAAGTGAAACAAACCTACAATCCTCAAGGTTCTCACACCATTTTGATGACTAAATGCCTCCCACACTACTGTAAAGACTGACAAACATATGAACAGGCTAGGAGTTTATGTTTGGAACACCCTCCCCTTGACTAGAGAACATAGGCTAGATAGGCCTTACAGCAAAGCGTAAGTTACTTATATTTCTTATACCATTCTCTTTCGACTCAGGACTGTACCCTACTTAACTTTGTCTCTGAAAGCATAGATACAGCACTCTCACTTGACTCAAGTGCCCAAATACATGTTGTATTTGGGGATTTTAATGCACGCACCGTGACTGGATTGGATTCTCCAGCTATAGAGACGCAGCTGGTAACTCCACATATAGTTTCTCCATAGCACACTTCCTCTCACAGACTGTCACTTTCTCGACCCGCCTCCCTGATCTTGAAGACCAGCAAGCCTCACTTCTTGACCTGTTCTTCACCTCACTGTCTGAAGCTTGTGTGGCAAATGCCTATAGCCTGCTCGGGAACGCTGATCGCATTGTGATAATAATTGATATCACCCTAAAAACTCGTCACAAAGCTGATTAGCTGTTGCTCAAAACGACGAGATACTACAAGCAGGCCGATTTTGATTCCATCAGAGATCACATCAGAGACGCCCCATGGAGTGAAACTTTTTCTCTCCCTATCTGATCAGTGCGCAAATGAGGCAACCGAATGGGTCAAAACAGGCATTGAAGCACATGTCCCCATGCGAAAATTTTACAGCAAGCCCTACTCTCCACAATGGTTCACCTCGAAATGTGCAGCTGCTATTGCTGAGAGACAGTAGGCATTCCGACAATTCGGCCGCCGTAAGTCAACTATGAATAGAGAGAAATTTGTAGAGTCAAGAAATAATTGTAAGACTGTGATAGGTGAAGCAAAGAGAAAGTTTACAGAAATGACCAGAAAACGCATTCAGTCGCAAAAACTAGATACTCGTGATTTCTGGAAAATCTTCAATAGTGTGGTGAACAATGGGAAATCAACTATTCTTCCTCTATCATACCACAATGATGTCGTTTGTATGAGCAAGCTAACTCAACAATAAGAGCATTGAGTGGCGCTGATTTCTGTCAGTTGCCCAGCATTTCGCCTTAAACTCCACTTTGGACTCTGCAAACCACTCCCTCTCAAATTTCTCATTGCGGACTGAAGCCACACTTGATGACCTGACCATCACCCTATCTCATATCCGAGACATAATAAAAAAACCTTGACAACCTCCAAAGCATGTAGGCCTGATCATATATACTAGTAATAGTAATCAAGAAATGCTCTGCTGAGCTGGCCCCTGTCCTCTCCAACAAATGCCTTGCCGAATCTTGCTTCCCTTATAGCTGGAAAATTGCCTCTGTGGTATCAGTCTTCAAGAATTCTGGAGATAGAACTGATCCTCAGAATTATTGCATCATCAGTCTACTCCTGCTCTTCGCAAACATCTTTGAATCCTTAATCAATCTAGCGATAGTCTGGCACCTCGTTAATGCTAAACTTCTTTCTGACCATCAGTATGCATTTAGGCAAGCAAGGTCTACTGCAGATATCCTAACGGTTATCTCCGAATGCATCTACCATACACTGGACAAGGCAGGTGAAACTAGGGCTGTAGCGCTTGATATATCCAAAGCCTTTGAAAAGGTCTGGCATAAAGGTCTTCTCATAAAAATTAATTCATATGGTATTACTGGACGAATATTTAATATAATTAGATCCTTCCTAACCAAAAGAAAGATCCAGGATGTCCTCGATGGCCGTTCATCCAAACATGACATAAATGCAGGTGTACCCCAGGGATCGATTCTTGGACCTTTATTGTTCCTGATTTTCATAAAGGACCTCCCTGATGACATTGTGTCTGAGATGGATATATTTACTGATAACACCACACTCTACTCTTGTCATGTGGGAAAAACGGGCGCGCACATATCCAAGACAATGGCTGAATCCCTAGAAAGTGACCTCCAGTCTGTAGTGGAATGGAGTCATAAATGGATGGTAACATTTAATGCTTCTCAGACAAAACTTTTTCCTTCAACAACTACAAGAAACCTCTTCAACCAACGATTGCCATGGCAAATAACACCCTACTTTAGAGTCCAACAATCAACCTCCTCGGCCTCACAGTCACATAAATTGAAATACATAGAAGACATTGCTAAGGCTGCTGCAAAGAAAGTGAGCTCCCTCTACCATGCTAGAAAACTTCTTACACCTGACAGTATCCTATATCTTTACAAAGCCACCATCCACCCATGCATGGAGTATTGTTGTCACATCTGGGCTGGTGCATCAACCACTAGCCTCCCCCTCTTGGACAAGGTCCAAAAAGAGTCGCTAATCTGATAGGTCCCACACTGTTCACCAAGCTCAAGCCCATCTCATTGCCGCAATGTTTCATCCCTGTGGTTGTTTTACAAGTACTTCAATGGAATGTGCTTTGATGAACTTGCTGCTCTGGTTCCCCCTCAAGGTAAATACACTCTACCAACCCAACAATTAGCTAAATCCCATCCATTCACTGTGGAGGTCCTCAGATGCCGGAGAGCTTTCTACTCTAATAGCTTCTTTCCTCATGCTGCCAGTCTTTGAAACTCCCTCCCTGCTCCCTGTTTACCTAACTGTACCGACATGCAAAAATTTAAAACTAATGTGAACAAGCATGTCGCTGAACAGCTCCTAATGAAGGATGACCCCAAAAAACTTTCACCCTAATTCTCAGTAGTCTCTTATGTCTACAGTGGCTACTTGCCTTGTTTGAGGTGAACTATGTTAAAATAAAATTTAAAATAAATAAATTAAATTAAATTTAATTAATCAACTAATATTGCACCAGTAAAATAGCTCATGTTATCACAGTTTACTGTAAGATTAAAGAAGAAGTGGACACGTATGATGCTAATCACTAACACCTTCAGAATATTTTGAATTTTTTTAAATACTATCATTAATATGCATTAAGGACCAAATTTTGCTGATCGATAGCATCTCTTCAGAATATTTTAAATTTTTTTTAAATACTATCATTAATATGCATTAAGGACCAAATTTTGCTGATCGATAACATCTCTTCAGAATATTTTGAATTTTTTTTAAATACTATCATTAATATGCATAAAGGACCAAATTTTGCTGATCGCTAACATCTCTTCAGAATATTTTGAATTTTTTGAAATACTATCATTAATATGCATTAAAGACCAAATTTTGCTGATCGCTAACATCTCTTCAGAATATTTTGAATTTTTTTTAAATACTATCATTAATATGCATTAAGGACCAAATTTTGCTGATCGCTAACATCTCTTCAGAATATTTTTTATTTTTTTGAAATACTATCATTAATATGCATTAAGGACCAAATTTTGCTGATCGCTAACATCTCTTCAGAATATTTTGAATTTTTTTTAAATACTATCATTAATATGCATTAATGACCAAATTTTGCTGATCGCTAACATCTCTTCAGAATATTTTGAATTTTTTTTAAATACTATCATTAATATGCATTAAAGACCAAATTTTGCTGATCGCTAACATCTCTTCAGAATATTTTGAATTTTTTTTAAATACTATCATTAATATGCATTAAGGACCAAATTTTGCTGATCGCTAACATCTCTTCAGAATATTTTGAATTTTTTTGAAATACTATCATTAATATGCATTAAGGACCAAATTTTGCTGATCGCTAACATCTCTTCAGAATATTTTGAATTTTTTGAAATACTATCATTAATATGCATTAAGGACCAAATTTTGCTGATCGCTAACATCTCTTCAGAATATTTTGAATTTTTTTTAAATACTATCATTAATATGCATTAAAGACCAAATTTTGCTGATCGCTAACATCTCTTCAGAATATTTTGAATTTTTTTTAAATACTATCATTAATATGCATTAAAGACCAAATTTTGCTGATCGCTAACATCTCTTCAGAATATTTTTTATTTTTTTGAAATACTATCATTAATATGCATTAAGGACCAAATTTTGCTGATCGCTAACATCTCTTCAGAATATTTTTTATTTTTTTGAAATACTATCATTAATATGCATTAAGGACCAAATTTTGCTGATCGCTAACATCTCTTCAGAATATTTTTTATTTTTTTGAAATACTATCATTAATATGCATTAAGGACCAAATTTTGCTGATCGCTAACATCTCTTCAGAATATTTTAAATTTTTTTGAAATACTATCATTAATATACATTTAGGACCAAATTTTGCTGATCGCTAACATCTCTTCAGAATATTTTGAATTTTTTTGAAATACTATCATTAATATACATTTAGGACCAAATTTTGCTGATCGCTAACATCTCTTCAGAATATTTTGAATTTTTTTGAAATACTATCATTAATATGCATTAAGGACCAAATTTTGCTGATCGCTAACATCTCTTCAGAATATTTTGAATTTTTTTGAAATACTATCATTAATATACATTTAGAACCAAATTTTGCTGATCGCTAACATCTCTTTAGAATATTTTAAATTTTTTTGAAATACTATCAGTAATATGCATTAAGGACCAAATTTTGCTGATCGCTAACATCTCTTTAGAATATTTTGAATTTTTTGAAATACTATCAGTAATATGCATTAAGGACCAAATTTTGCTGATCGCTAATATCTTCAGAATATCTTAAATTTTATTGAAATACTATCAGTAATATGCATTAAGGACCAAATTTTGCTGATCGCTAATATCTTCAGAATATCTTAAATTTTTTTGAAATACTATCATTAATATACATTTAGGACACAATTTTGCTGATTGCTAACATCTCTTCAGAATATTTAGAATTTTTTTGAAATACTATCATTAATATGCATTAAGGACCAAATGTTTAGATTTTATTTTAGAATTCCCATTTAATATTTAGATGACCGATCAATTTTCCATGTTAATTTAACCATTTTTATTATTTTGTTTTTAAATGGAAGGAGTAAAATAAAAGTGATGGGTTATTTTAAAAAATAACTTTGTGAAACAGCAAGGGTTAAAAATTATCCTCCTACTTTCATTTGAAAACTATAAAAAGGGAAATGACCGAATTGGGTTTTATTTATGCTGAAACTGAGAAAACGATACATTTCTAAAATGATATAAAACTTTTGAGTTACATTAGTAGCTGTTCACACGTATGCAATGTAAGTCATAAGGTCGTACGCAATGTAAGTCATAAGGTCGTACGCAATATAAGTCATAAGGTCGTACGCAATATAAGTCATAAGGTCGTACGCAATATAAGTAATAAGATCGTACGCAATATAAGTCATAAGGTCGTATGCAATGTAAGTCATAAGGTCGTACGCAATGTAAGTCATAAGGTCGTACGCAATGTAAGTCATAAGATCGTATGCAATATAAGTCATAAGATCGTACGCAATATAAGTCATAAGATCGTACACAATATAAGTCATCAGATCATACGCAATATAAGTCATGAGATCGTACGCAATATAAGTAATAAGATTGTACGCAATATAAGTCATAAGGTCGTAGGCAAAGTAAGTCAAAAGGGCGTACGCAATGTAAGTCAAAAGGTCATATGCAAAGTAAGTCATAAGGTAGTATGCAAGTAAATCATATGGGCATATGCAATGTAAGTCATAAGGTCGTATGCAATGTAAGTCATAAGGTCGTATGCAATGTAAGTCATAAGGTCGTATGCAATGTAAGTCATAAGGTCATATGCAAAGTAAGTCATATGGTGATATGTAATGTAAGTCATAATGTTGTATGCAATGTAAGTCATAAGGTCGTATGCAATGTAAGTCATAAGGTAGTGTGCAATGTAAGTCATAAGGTCATATGCAATGTAAGTCATAATATTGTTTTATAATGTAAGTCATGAGGTAGTATGCAATGTAAGTCATAAGGCCGTACGCAAAGTAAGTCATCAGGTAGTATGCAATGTAAGTCACAAGGTAGTATGCAATATAAGTCATAAGGTCGTAGGCAAAGTAAGGCATAAGGTCGTAGGCAAAGTAAGTCATAAGGTCGTAGGCAAAGTAAGTCATAAGGTCGTAGGCAAACTAAGTCA
The DNA here is from genome assembly GCA_963556195.1 of Sepiola atlantica. Taxonomy (NCBI): domain Eukaryota; kingdom Metazoa; phylum Mollusca; class Cephalopoda; order Sepiida; family Sepiolidae; genus Sepiola; species Sepiola atlantica. The sequence goes on from OY744526.1 coordinate 155,311,732, forward strand.
TAAGGTAGTATGCAATGTAAGTCATTAGGTCGTATGCAATGTAAGTCATTAGGTCGTATGCAATGTAAGTCATATGTTCGTATGCAATGTAAGTCATAAGGTCGTATGCAATGTAAGTCATAAGGTAGTATGCAATGTAAGTCATAAGGTAGTACGCAATGTAAGTCATGAGATTATATGCGATGTAAGTCATAAGGTCGTAGGCAAAGTAAGTCATAAGGTAGTATGCAATGTAAGTCATAAGATCGTAGCAAAGTCATAAGGTCGTGTGCAATCTAAGTCATAAGGTAGTATGCAATGTAAGTCATGACGTCGTATGCAATGTAAGTAATTAGGTAGTATGCAATGTAAGTTATAAGGTCGTATGTAATGTAAGTCATAAGATCGTACGCAATGTAAGTCAAAAGGCCATAGGCAAAGTAAGTTATAGGTCGTACGCAATGTAAGTCAAAAGGTTGTATGCAAAGTCATAAGGTAGTATGCAAGTAAGTCATATGGTCATATGCAATGTAAGTCATAAACTCGTGCGTAATGTAAGTCATGAGGTAGTATGCAATGTAAGTCATAAGGTAATATGCAACTTAAGTCATTAGGTAGTATGCAATGTAAGTCATGAGGTGATATGCAATGTAAGTTATGAGGTCATATGCAATGTATGTCATAAGGTCGTATGCAAGTCATAAGGTAGTATGCAATGTAAGTCATAAGGTAGTATGCAATGTAGGTCATAAGGTAGTATGCTATGTAGGTCATAAGGTAGTATGCAATGTAGGTCATAAGGTAGTATGCAATGTATGTCATAAGGTCATATACAAAGCTATAAGGTCGTATGCAATGTAAGTCATGAGGTAGTATGGAATGTGAGTCATAAAGCCGTCTGCAAAGTCATAAGGTAGTATGCAATGTAAGTCATAAGGTCATACGCAATGTAAGTCATAAGGTCGTACGCAATGTCAATCATTAGGTCGTATGTAATGTAAGTCCTAAGGTCGTATGTAATGTAAGTCATAAGCTCGTATGCAATGTAAGTCATAAGGTCGTAGGCAAAGTAAGTCATAAGGTCATATGCAAAGTCATAAGGTAGTATGCAAGTAAGTCATATGGTCATATGCAATGTATGTCTTAAGGTAGTATGCACTGTAAGTAATAAGGTAGTATGCAATGTTAGTCATAAGGTCGTACACAATGTAAGGCATAAGGTCGTACACAATGTAAGTCCTAAGGTCGTACACAAAGTCATAAGGTCATATGCAAATTAAGTCATAAGGTCGTAGGCAAAGTAAGTCATAGGGTAGTATGCAATGTAAGTCATAAGGTAGTATGCAATGTAAGTTATAAGATCATATGCAAAGTCATAAGGTCATATGCAAAGTCATAAGGTCGTATGCAATGTAAGTCATGAGGTAGTATGGAATGTGAGTCATAAAGCCGTCCGCAAAGTCATAAGGTAGTATGCAATGTAAGTCATAAGGTCGTACGCAATGTAAGTCATAAGTAAGTATTCAATGTGAGTCATAAGTATGCAATGTAAGTCATAAGTATGCAATGTAAGTCATAAGTATGCAATGTAAGTCATAAGGTAGTATGCAATGTAAGTCATAAGGTAGTATGCAATGTAAGTCATAAGGTAGTATGCAATGTAAGTCATAAGGTAGTACGCACTGTAAGTTATAGGGTAGTACGCACTGTAAGTCATAAGGTCGTACGCAAAGTATTTCATAAGGTCGTACGCAAAGTAAGTCATAAGGTAGTACGCAATGTAAGTCATAAGGTAGTACGCAATGTAAGTCATAAGATCGTATGCAATGTAAGTCATAAGGTCGTAGGCAAATTAAGTCATAAGGTCGTAAGCAAATTAAGCTATAAGGTCGTACGCAATGTAAGTCATAAGGTCGTATGTAATCTAAGTCATAAGGTCATATGCAAAGTAAGTCATAAGGTAGTATGCAATGTAAGTCATAAGGTCGTATGCAATGTAAGGCATAAGGTTATATGCAATATAAATCATAAGGTAGTATGCAATGTAAGTCATAAGGTCGTATGCAATGTAAGGCATAAGGTCATATGCAAAGTAAGTCATAAGGTAGTATGCAAGTAAGTCATCATATGGTCATATGCAATGTAAGTCATAAGGTCATATGCAATGTAAGTCATAAGGTCGTATGCAATGTAAGTCATAAGGTCGTATGCAATATAAGTCATAAGGTCGTAGGTAAATTAAGTCATAAGGCCGTAGGCAAAGTAAGTCATAAGGTCGTACGTAATGTAAGTCAAATGTTGTACGCAATGTAAGTCAAAAGGTCGTACGCAATGTAAGTCAAAAAGTCGTATGCAAAGTATGTCATAGGGTAGTATGCAAGTAAGTCACATGGTCATATGCAATGTAAGTCATAAGGTCGTATGCAATGTAAGTCATAAGGTCATATGCAATGTAAGTCATAAGGTCGTATGCAATGTAAGTCATAAGGTCATATGCAATGTAAGTCATAAGGTCGTATGCAATGTAAGTCATAAGGTCGTATGCAATGTAAGTCATAAGGTCGTATGCAATGTAAGTCATATGGTCATATGCAATGTAAGTCATATGGTCATATGCAATGTAAGTCATAAGGTCGTATGCAATGTAAGTCATAAAGTCGTATGCAATATAAGTCATAAAGTCGTATGCAATATAAGTCATAAGGTCGTAGGCAAATTAAGTCATAAGGTCGTACGTAATTTAAGTCATAAGGTCGTACGTAATGTAAGTCAAATGTTGTACGCAATGTAAGTCAAAAGGTCGTACGCAATGTAAGTCAAAAAGTCGTATGCAAAGTAAGTCATAGGGTAGTATGCAAGTAAGTCACATGGTCATATGCAATGTAAGTCATAAGGTCGTATGCAATGTAAGTCATAAGGTCATATGCAATGTAAGTCATAAGGTCGTATGCAATGTAAGTCATAAGGTCATATGCAATGTAAGTCATAAGGTCATATGCAATGTAAGTCATAAGGTCGTATGCAATGTAAGTCATAAGGTCGTATGCAATGTAATGTCCCGAAAAGGTATTTTCCTTTAATATAACAAAAATTGCAGTTTTTATTTATTGTGCACATTTAGCGAAGAAAATGCTATTTCAAAACTTAAACAGGACAGCCATTATCATATTCGGTTAAACGTCAGTTTTACATGCTGCCATGTGTTGGATTTGTGGACACAACCTTTGATAGGGATGTGAACAATCATCTCTTTAAAACTTTACACCATTTAGTCTTATGAAAGAAAGAAAAGGAGACACCTACCATTACTTGCTATATCTTCTCCTCCCACCCGAGATTTAGCTATAAAAGTAATTTGTTTAAAATAACATGTAATAAACAATGAGAAAATCTTAATTGCAAAAGAAACAACGATAAACCATGAAG
>OY744526.1:155320136-155605136 GCA_963556195.1 Sepiola atlantica
GATCTGATTTAGATGTCTCTTATGCGAGAACCGTGGTCCTTTTATGATATAGACCATCGATCCGATCCTCTTTTCAATTGTACCGGGTTCCCAGAACGATGCATTGTTTTTGAACATCTTAAAATATACCCTATCTCCTGGGTTGTATCTTTTCTTTGGTACCGTAGAGATTCGGTCATAATTATTATGTTTAGGTAATAATTTATCAAACACGGACTTCACATTCCGCGCAAACATCATCTCTGCGGGGGATAATGATGATGCTATGTTCATGTTTTTTGTAATTCTATATACTTGTAAGAATTGTTGTAAAGCCTTCTCCTTAGGAGTATCACCGGCCTTTTTTAATGCTCTTTTTAATGTGTCTACGAAGCGTTCCGCCTGGCCGTTTGACCTAGGATGATACGGGGGCGTCGTTATATGTCTGATTTGAAACGTCGCGCAGAACTCCTCAAAATCTGATGACGTGAACTGTGTCCCATTATCACTCACCAAACAATCCACTACCCCAAAACGGGCAAATAGTTCATGTAGGAATCTTATCGTAACCTCTGACGTGGGACTCTTGCAACGTAGTACCTCGGGCCACTTTGAAAAACTGTCGACTACGATTAAGTAGTAAAATCCTTCCAATGGTCCCGCGAAATCCACGTGAATTCTTTCCCACGGACGGTCGGTCTTTGGCCATGGGCTATGCTTTATATGCGGTGCTTTTGCCGCTAAGGCACAGCCTTTACAAAGCTTTACTGCTTTTTCAATGTCATTTTTCAGAATTTGCTTTCGTAGTTTTTCTGGGATGACCACCCTTTCGTTATGCATGAGTACGTCATCACAGAGTAAGAAACTCTTTGCCGCATGTAAATCCTTATCTACCAATTTCATTTTTGTTCTGGTGATAAATTCATCCTCTTGAGCTTCTTTTTTTATCTCGTATAGTGTCACCGGGAGCTCTCTCACTGCGTTGCACAAAATCTCTTTAAAATCTCCTTCTGTTTGAAGAGACGCAATCACTGTGTCTTCTAGAGTCTCTCTCTGTTTTGGCACTAATCTCGACAATCCATCTGCATGATAGATTTTATTTGAATGCAAATGTTGCATTTTAAAGTTGTAGTTTAATAAGATAGTTCCCCATATTTGTAGTCTATTAGCTGTATATACAGGTAGGCCTTTTTTAGATCCATAAATTGTAATTAGCGGCTTATGGTCTGTCTGTAAGGTAAATTGTCTACCATGTATGTATCGGTGAAACTTTGTTACTGCAAATATTATTGCTAGGGCTTCTTTCTCGATTTGAGAATACTGTTTTTTCTGCTGAGAGCAAGGTCCTTGATGCATGTGCAATGGGTTTATGGGTTCCATCAGGCATTTTGTGTAGGATACATGCTCCTAAACCATATGAACTAGCGTCGCTAGCTACGATTATGTCCAATTCTGGGTTGTAATGTGTTAGAAATAACTCTGACGTAAGTCTTTCTATGATTTTATTAAATGCATCCTGACATTCAGGTGTCCATACCCAGGCTTTACCATTTTTTAATAGCTCATTTAATGGAGCACGCAAATTATTCATTTCTGGGATAAAAGCCTGGTAGTAATTTGCTAGGCCCAGAAAACTCTGTAATGTCATGACGTTTTCTGGCACCGGCATGTTTTTTATTGCGGTAGCCCTTTCTGGGTCTGGTCTTCTGCCGTCCTTGTCGATCACATGACCCAGATATTTTATTTCCTCCAGGAAAAAATCACATTTTTCTTCTTTTACTTTGAACCCATAATCTTGGATTCTCGCAAACACTTGATTTACATGTTTTTGGTGTTGTTCGATATCTTTGCTGTTAATCAAGATGTCATCGAGATACGCTATTGCGAAATCGAGTCCGCCCAGCATTGTGTCCATTACTTGTTGGAAAATGGCTGGCGCGACCTTAACTCCGAACGCTAATCTTTCGAATTTATATAAACCACGATGTGTGTTTATACATAACAGCTTAGAACAATCTTTATCCACCGGTATTTGTAGGTATGCCTCACTTAGGTCTATTTTTGAAAAAAGTCTTCCTCCATTTAAGTGTGTAAACACTTCTTCCGGGGTATGGAGTGGGTAGTGATAGTCCGTGAGGGCAGTATTCAGTCCTGTTGAAAAATCTGCACATACACGAATCTCATTAGATTTTTTCTTTACATAAACCGTGGGTGCTGCCCACTGTCTGTGTTGTACTTTTGATAAAATACCCATCTTTACCAGTCGGTCTAATTCAGCGTTTATTTTTTCAATCGAGGCGAAAGGTACTTTCCTTTCTTTCCTAAATACCGGCAGTACATTTTCTTTTAGACGGAATTTTGCAGTCATTTTAGTGCAGCATCCAAGACCGCCAGAAAAAACCTCTGGAAACGAGTTTTTTAATTCTCGTTGTAGTTTTTCCGATTCTGTTGCGCGACTATTTATTTTTTTACAAAATGTATTTATCGGCAACTTCCATAAATCAAATGCCTGCATAAAATCTGAACCAAAAAGATTATTCGAATCCTTCAGTACCAGTAGTTTGAGTTTTTTAGTATTTCCCATTAGGGACACATTTGTGATTAATTCTCCTTCAAATGTAATTCTTTCACCAGTAACTGTGCTTGCCAGCCTGTTTGTTCTTGATAGAGTAGGTTTATTTAATCTCCTCCATGTATGTAAATTTATAATGGAAACGTCTGAACCAGAATCCAATTGCAATTTTATATTTTTATCCAGGATTTTCACCTGTACATATTTTCTTATGTTCCTGCAAGTTTCCTTCTTTGTCCTAGTGGCTTGAATCCGCATTTTATTTCCTCTGCCCGTTCTGCAGTGCGAACTTTTATGTCCAACTTTTTTGCATTTCATACAGGTTTTAAAACGGAATGGGCAATCATTGTACCAATGTGGATTACCACAGCGTGAACAAGGGCTTGGTGGCAATTTATTTATTTTTTTACTGATTTGGTTTGTCTTTGTTACATCAAAATTATTATTTCTTATTTTTCTATAAGGTTGAGCTTTTGTTTTTTGATGTACCTTTTTTATGTGCGCAATGCCGGACAATTCAATGTCTTTTGAGTCCTGTTTTACATTTACAAATCTTTGACAGTCCTCAGCCAACTTTTGCAGCGTAAGGCTTGGTTCATTCTCTAATTTATTTAGAACTCTACGCCTTATCTCCGTGTCATTTCCTGAGATTAAACCTTGTACAAAAATTAGACACTTGAAATTATCTGCACTTAATTCAGCTAGTCTAAAATCGTCACAATGCTTGTTCACTATCGATGCAAAAGTAGCGTAGTCTTCCCCGTCTTTCTTTACCAGGTTCATGGACTTCCATCGTTTGTGGAATAGTGTAGTTCTTGGACTAAACAGTTCTGTCAATAAACAAACCGCTTCTATGAAAGTTAGCTCGCTGGTTTTCCGAGGCAAAATGAAATCCACGAATTTCGTATGTTCTGTGGTATTTAGTTTTCTAAGAAGGAGGCGTAGCTTCTTCGCATTACTCCAACCACCGCAATCAATTTTATATAGGTCTTCATATCTTCGGAAATATTCTTCAAATGTATTATTTTCCGTGTATGAGTAATTATCAATACTGTTCCAAATTTCGTTCTGCGAAAACGTGTCGTCTTTTTCATTTTGTTGGTCACTGCGCGATATTGTTTGTATCAGAAATTCCAATCTTTCATCATACTCCTTTTTGTGTAATAAAATATTTTGGTTCTGTTGTAATAAAAGCTTTTGAAATCTTTCCTCAGTTTGTTGTTGCTGGGAGATTTGGAATTTCGTTAGTTCGGTGATTATAGACTTAATATCTTCCATATTCAACCATTTAGTTTCTGATTTTATTTAGAAAATTAATATTTTCTTATTATCTTATGATTTTATAAGAGTTCTTTTCTTTAAATTAGCGTTTGCTATGGGCCGTTTTAATTATGAAAAGATTATGAAACTTTTCCTTTTCTCTATATACGCGTATATTCACTTATTTTTTTTATTTTGAAAATTAATATTTTCTCGTTATTTAATGAATTTATAAGAAGTTATTTTCTTTAAATTAGCGTTTGCAAGACGCCCTTTTAGTTATGAAAAGATTATGTAATGTTCTTTTCTTATACACGTTTTTAATTTTAACGAAGAGAAAAAAAATCTGTTTCACAATTAATTCTTTCTGCATTTTAAAATATTTCAGTACAAGTCGGAAAAGAGAGAGAGAAAATAAAACTGACCTTTTTTTTTTATCGTGCGTCATTTTTTATTGAGTAACGCACGTGTTCATTTCATGTTTTTGTTTCTTATCTGTTCTTAAAATGAAGCACGTGGTGTCGGTTTCATTTTTTTTTTGTGTGTGTTCGTCAAAAAAAAACTCGCTGTGACGTTCGTCTAAAAAAAACAATACTCGCTTAATCTTGGTGTTCGGTATTTCTTTTGTTTTGTTTTTTTAGTTTTCCAACCCAGAGAAAAAAAAACGCGCATTCAATTTCAGTTGTTTTTGTTTTGTTTTTTTTTTGTTTTGTTTTTTAACTAGTTTTCCCAACTAGAGGAACGCGCACCCAATTTCAAGCTGTTTTTTTTTTTTCGATAAGCAGTTTTTAAAACTTAGAGCACATGTCTATTTCAGTTTTCTTTTTCTTAAAGGAAAACAATTTTCTCGTACTTAAGAATTCAACGTGTTTTTTTGTTTTTCAGTTGAGTTCTCTTTTCTTCTCTCGACCGTACGGCAAAAACCTTTGTTTTTTTGTTTTGTTTTTTGTTTTTTTGCGTGCGGTTTCCTGCATTAACTGTGTGAGTGCATTTTCACGTGGTATTTTCAGTTTTTTGACCCAAGAGTTCGAATTGCCTCGTCGCCATTTGTTGTGGACCTGGGTAAAGCTGAATAAATGACACAGGAACACATGGTTTAAATGAACAAAGGTATATATTATATAATAGAAAGAAAGAGATACAAGGAGATGTTGCTCTCAACCGCCATTGCTGGTTTGCCTGGGAAGAAGAGGACAAGTGTCACGTGCTTCCCGTATTTATAAGGTGGACGAGTCCATTAGTTCTTTGTAGGTAGGTACGGCACCATAACACTTTTAAAGTGGTCATGCCATCAAAGTCATCTGTTCTGCACACATCTCCCTATACTGTCCAGATTTAATCTTCGTCTGAGATCATTAGATCTAAGCATGTCTTTAAGACTCACATTACACATTCATCGTATCATTCTCATCATTTTCTCTATGCAACGCATGTCCTCAACCCTTAATGGCCAGGTTTCACTTTCATACATCATCACGCTGTGTACACATGCCTGATAGACTCTCGACTTGAATTCAAGCGATGTGGACTAGTTGCCAAAGACACAATTGAGATCAAGTTGAAGAAAGCGTTCACTGAAGGATCCTTTGAAGCATATGAAAAGCTCAAGTTAGTAAAATGGACTGGAGAATTAGTTCACGTATATAATGCCAAAAGGTTGGCAGGGCTGGCTTGATATGTAGGGAGAGGACGAGCTCAAATCGCGAAACTAATTTTTGTAACAGCTTCACAGATGACACATCTTTAACACGGCGAAAAGTGCCCGGTGTTGAAACGATTCACATCAGCAAAATGATACCGACTCCAATAAAAACTGTCGACAAGTAAAATACTTTGGGAACTTTGTGGTTAAAAAAGTGCAAAACTCAAAGTAAAGAAAATTATTAAATGGGATCATCAAGCGTCCGATTCTTTAGATGTCAGGGATTGTACTTAATTGAAGACTAGGGCTCATGGAAATGTGTAAAGGGGAGCTTTTGAACCAACAACCACTTCTTCAACAGAACAAGGGCATAGTACCAACATTTACCAATAATAAACATTTTAGTGGACGGTGTGACAGCAGTAGCACTTGTTGATATTGGATGGCCAACCACTTTCTAACGAGCTTGTAAGCAGATTGGGTGATGCGAGTGGCACTGTGAAAGCAATTGATGGGATGGAGGTAAAATGTAAAGGAATCCGGTCAATAGAGATACAAGTACATGGAGTGAGGATAAAATCTAGTGGGGGATGGCCTCTTCTCTTCCCTATAGTCACTTTCTCATAGAAGAGACGTTGTTAGTCTTTCTCTGCTCTATCGTTATTTTCATGATAGATGCTCGAGTGAGCTCCAATCTCAGTATGGTTTCTCTCTGTAAACCATTCACAACAAAAACTCATCTAGCTACAACCACTGTCAATAATTTCCCTTTCTCCCTCTGTGTACCTAAAACTAAACGGAACTTCCATGAGCAAAGTTTCTTTCCTAGAACTATCTGTCTGTGGAACACAATACCGTGGGGCTGCTTCCCAGCTGACTACAACATAGTCGTTTTTAAATTCAATGTAAACAAATTCTTGTTGTGGCGTCCTCTTAAATAATCAAATTCTGACCAGTTTCAACCATCGTTACCAATCATTACGGTGTTGCCTCACCGTCGACCCGACATATGGTAGGAGGAATTATGATTGTAGACCTCAAGTCGGTCTACTTGCACATTGCAGAGAAACCATAGCAGTACCAGCTGGTGCAGGGGGGGGGGGAGTCAACATTCAGTTAACTGACATGTATGCCGAAAGGGGTGGGTAGGTCCCTTAAGGGAAAAATGTGATATTCTAAAAAGTACCTGGTACTTCTAAAGGGGTTTGTCATTTCTAAAATGAGGTAACCAAGTGAGTCCCCCGTACTATTTTTGTAATTTAACTCTTGTAGTTCTTACTTTTAGACAATAAATATAATGAATAAAATTATCCTAATTGGCAATTGATGATTATTTTTAACTCCATTGCATCTATTTGCATGCCACAGTTAAATGGGTTGGCCTGGGCCATCTATCTTTATTAAATTTTGAAATGACTTCATGTCTCCATTAAAAGTTTATAGAAAAGGCATAATGATGAAATTAAGAAAAATTAAAATTTGCTAATTTTGACGAAGAAGTCAATTAAAATTTGATTTTAGGGGTGTAAAGCTTATTTATAAATAACTAAAAATATTGGGGGTCAAGATAAAAACCCCATTATTAGGCCCTTGAAGAAGTTAATAAATGAGGCATTCATGATCAAGTTGATGCGATTGATAGGAATGTAAAAATTGATGAAAGTCTCGGCTGTAATTTTATTCATGTTACACACCAGAGTTTTTTTTCAAATTTTTCATTTCCAGTTGTTAGAAACTTCAGACTTTGTTTTACAGATGTGCTGAGGATAATTTTAGAGTTTTGGGTGGTGTCTCCAATACTAACAAAGAATGTACTGACTTAAAATATTCGACTTCACTGAAAAACATTGAGGAACGAGAAATAATTAAAGATGTCAGCTCATTACGTATTAATAACAAGTACCTGACACATAATCAGTCGTTCACTAAAATTGATAACTTGCAAAAAGAAAGAAAATTAGGAACAATTGAAAACTTTTGGCAAAAAATTAAAATCCTAAAAATTGGAAAAAAAAAACCCTCTCTTTCCATAAGTGTTCTATTATAAGCATTGCCAATAATGGCATCCAAGACTCCATTCATTGGTTAAACTTGCATTAGCGAATAGAGAGGCGTTGAATACATTTTAGACAAATCTCCACAAGCCATCAATAGGCTCTACAGAGCTAGATGTAATCCAAACGATAAAGATCTGGCATTTTTAGCATTGAAGTTTGGTGGGCCTTTGTTACTTGACATATTACATCGAGCAAAATATTTCCCTAGGACATCAGTTGCTTACCAAATAAATAAGGAGTGCCCTCCCATCAATAGCTCAGTGTACATGTCTGTGAGCGAATGCTTCAAAGCCAATTTCCGCAAAGACTTTTCACAAAAATATTTTATTTTCATTAAATGTGATGAAACATATGTAAATGGCAAAATCAGGTATGATCCAACGGTTAATGAACTTGTTGGGTTATCTTACTAACATAATGTAATGAGGTTGGCAACATTTTTAATTCATTTGAAGATGCTGACTTGATCCAACAGAAGTTGGTTTCAGATGATGTCCATGTACCAAAAGAGTGTTTGGTTGCTGGAGTGGTATCCCTCACATCTCTGGATCCTTTTCACGCAATCCTCATCTGGCCCTCTTGCTCAAAGAAGGACTTCTCTAGCATGGTTTCATTATATAGTGATATTTCTCAAGGTTTGATAGATAACAATTGAGCTCCCGCCTTCAATTGTTGCACTGATGGTGATGGGTCAAGAAGACAGGCAATCAACTCCCTTATGAGTTTTTCATTGAATTTGGAATCTCCTTTAGGAGAACTAATTGGACTGTTACCATTGGTAGATTTAATGGTGGGCAAATTTAATGAAACATTAAATTTTGATGTCAAACATTTAAGTTAAAAGATGTTGGATTAATATTATTAAAAGGTACTATGAGAATTCAAGGGGTAACATCGCAAAAAGCGGGTGTAAAGAAACTACTTCAGGTTTCAACTATTGATTCTCATGGTGTATAAAATATCATTTATCCAAAGGGCAAACAAAATGTACCCACTGCTACTGCATGCTTATTGAAATTCATACCATTAGCATGTACAGATGTGGTGGCGGTATAGAAAACAGTTCAAGACCATAATGGTACCTGGTACAAGTTGGAATGGGGGGGGGGTTCAGAGAAGACATTTAGTATAAAACCATGTTGGTACTCGGTACTAGATGGGGTCAGGTGGGGTAGGGAGTATTACCAAAAACTAAACTGCAGAAATTCCCATTTCTATCCATACATGTGTACCACCCGAGCGATGAGCCCCCCCCTGGCTAGTGTGCTATAACGAAAAAAAATACCGCCTGACTTAGTTTGGGTTCCACATTAATGCTGTACCGAAAATCATAGCAGTTGTCCTAAAAACTAAAAGTATCGACAGAGGAAGTTGTAAACCATCTTAAAAGATCTGGGATAATGACAAAACCACCAGTAAAATTGGTAGAAAGGATAGTGCAGGGTCATAAGTTGAAGAGAGGAAAATCGTGTGTACTAGTATTTGGAAGGGACAATGAGGTACCAGCATGCAGCTACGTGAAAAGAAGATCAAGTAGGAATGGCTGGGAATATAAAGTCAATGAGGAAACAAATGATTGTGGTGATACAAACGATCTTAATGGAGGTAAAAAGAAGGGACCTTGGGACGAGAAATCGACACATTCTTAAGTCAAAATCTGAAGTAGTGTGGTGTGACACTAGCGTAATTGCTACAAGTATGTTGGGGTTTTTTTTTGGGGGGGGGGGTGCTAACTTAGTTCACCTCAAACAAGGCAAGTTTCCACTAGGAATTTTTTTTTTTTAACTAAGTTCACCCCTAAACAAGGCAAGTGGCCACTATAGACGTAAGGGGCTACTGAGAATTAGGATGAAAATTTAAGGGGTATCCTAAATTGGGAGCTGTGCAGCGAGATGCTTGTTCACATTAGTTTTAAATTTCTGCATGTCGGTACAGTCGGGGGAGCAGGGAAGGAGGTCCAAGGGCCGGCAGCTCGAGGATAGAAGCTATTAGAGTAGAAGCCTCTCAGGGATCTGGGGACTTCCACAGTGAATGGATGGGGAATTTAGCTGATTATCGGGTTAGTCGAGTGTATTTACGTCGAAGGGGAACAAGAGCAGCAAGTTCATCGGAGCACATTCTATTGAAGTACTTGTAGAACAAGCACAAGGATGCAACACTGCAGCAATGGGACAGGGGCTGGAGCTGGGTGGATAGTGAAGGACCTATCAGATTAGAGACTCTGTGTTAGGACCTTGTCTAAGAGTAAGAGACTAGTGGATGGTGCACCAGCCCAGGTGTGACAACAATACTCCATGTACCGTCGGATGGTGGCTTTGTATAGATATCGGTCGTTTGGTAGAAGAAGCAGCAAAGGAGGGACGATTATAAGCATATAAATGTGGCTGAATTAGATGCTGCACTAAAGGGTGTTAATTTGATGTTGAAATGGGAGTTGGAAGAGGTGGAAGTCAGGTGTTACAGTGTCGAACAGCGCCATGGTAGTTGGAGCCTAAGATACTGCGCTAGTATGATAGAGAGAAGTAAAACCTTAAAATCACTCGACGATATAAGGACTGCCACAGAGCCGTTTTTAACAAGAGCTGTGGACTGCTGGGTAATAAAATCTCAGGTCGCCTTTATCGAGCCCCAAGGAGAGAAATAGAATTACTTCTCCAATATATTTTTTAAGTGACGCTTCTCAATGTAAATAAAGCCCGATGGCAGTTGTAATTATTTTTCAGATCGAGACAAAGGAAAACTCGGTCAGCTGTTGGACAGGATCGCCTTTATGGACTCCCATAGAGAGAAATAAATAATTTCAATATGGAATTAAGCCATGTTTTTTTAAGTGACGCTTCTCGATGTAGATAAGGCCGATGGCAGTCGTAATTGTTTTTCAGATCGAGACAAAGGAAAACTCAGTTAGAGGTTGGATGGGCGGGTCCCGATAAAAGAGAAGACAGAATAGCTTAAGCCAGATAGTGAGGCAGTTAGCGAGAAATCTGGACAAAGAGGCTCGTCTCTGTCCCCCCACATCAGTCCGTTTGTATTCTTTTCTCGCCCAGAACTTAAAACAGATTTCCGCTGACAAACGATCAAGTCGCCCCGAATTACTAGAGTCCGTCCGTCCAACTTAAAACACGCAGAGTTGAACATTGATATTGCTGAGCTGCCTTGCTTTGTAGACAAACAAGTGTAAATTATTTCTCTTTATTTTTCAAATAATTATTCGTTTAAGAAAACCACAATAGATCACGTCGTTACAGACTTAATCTCTTTTGTTCTGCATGAAATGACCTTTCACTTCACAGCGATACCAAGTTGCGGATCCAGCCCAGCTCATCGCTCAGTGATCTAAACAAACACAATGTGGGAGTGAGTGATCGCTGCGACCTTCACTAGGGTGGCAACTTTTCCCGAGCAGTACCGGGTGACCCACCGAATCCAGGAACGACTGAACTGGTGACGTCACAAAAGCTGGAAGAGTGGGGTACAGTGGAAGTCAAACTGACTCGGCCACAGTATTGAGTTGGATGAATCTTCCGTCAAGAAGAGGAGAATACACAAATACTATTCCAAACTGAAGCGTGACGAACCTGACCGACCGAATGAAACTTCTAATAGCGATGACAGGTCACATCTAAACATAAAAAAAGCTATTCAATTTTTACTAAAGATTCTATTATTCTCAAAATATTTTTTTCTTTTCACAAAAAAAAAATTTCCATTAACTTTTCATATTTTATTTCTGAAAAGAACCCAAGCACATATTTGACAGATAAGTTCAACAATTGTTTAGTTTGCAAGAAATCAAGCGAATAAAATGGGAAAAGAAATTTTGTTAAAAAATCCACTCAAACAGACTCAGCTGCACGCCTCTGTGTAGATTAATTGCTATAGATAAATGATGTATCTTTAAATCTATCGTGATAATCGAAAGCGCAATATATTGGATAGAGCAATAAATTCAGAAAATGAACGATGAAAATAAAAGTTGTGAAATTACAATATTAATAAATATTGTAATTTCACAACTTTTATTTTCATCATTCATTTTCATCAGAAGTTCCAAAACAAGCAGGGATCTCATTATCCTTAATCCATGGATTTTCAAAGAAAAATTCTTTTCATCAGATGGTTAAAAATCGGTAATGTAAGTATTACTGGTAACATTAAACTTTAATCTGACTTGAATTGTCATGATGCAGATCACTTTCTTCCAATATTTTGTTTCTTTTCAGTCCTTCACAGCTACAGCTATCTGTTGCACTTTTCTGCTATTAAAAACTTCAACTGCTTTTGAAATGAAAAAATATAAAAATGATCAAATTTTTCCTAAACATCAGTATATATATATATATATATATATATATATATATATATATATATATATTAGTACTTCATGAATCCACATAAAATATTATAAGGAGATATAATTTTTTATGTATCAGTTTTCAGTATTTACTTCAACAGTGCTCGATACTTAAGTAGAGTTAGGTAGTAAGCAGTGAAAATATATATGGCAATCAAGCTACACAGAGGCTCCCGTGTTTCATCCCCGGGGGGAATCGTCAGGCATTTAGCCTGACGATTGCCATATATATTTTCACTGCTTACTATATATATATATAATAGAAGAATTTATTATTCTTCAAACAGAATAGTTTTGCATCACTTTCATGTCCTCTCACGAAGATTGAAATCAAAGTATAATGCTACTAAACCTTATGTCTAGAATCCTTATTCCAATTTTGATCAAAATTCATTACATGATTTTATTCTAGAAAATGTCTAAAATTTAAGGCTTAAGTTTAAGGGGTCTTAAGAAGAAATTGAAATTCAGAGAAGCTTACTTAATTGGTGTCTAATGACTATGAATCAAATTCAATACAAATCTGAAATATTTGAATTTTCAAATGGGGGGGTTATGCCTATATTATGTTCTCTAAAACCCTTTAAATTATTCCAAACAGACTGAAATTTGGTGAATGTATATTAATTGATGTGTAATACCTATTGTTTAAATTTCACAAAATCGGTAGTCTCTGAATTTTCACGAAAGGCTTCCATCTCTTTTTTACTCCCTTTGCATAAAACTAACCTAAACAAAATATAGCCTACATTTGTACCTGTTATACCTAGCAGTTGTGTTCTAAAATGCATAATGATCAGTTAATTAGTTAAGGAGTGAATCCTGTACATACTAATATATAAACATACCAAACTTTATATATAGTCAGTACATTCCCATCGACCACTTTTATACGAAGGGTGTTCAATAAGTAATGCCCCTGACCCACTTCCAGTTGTCTGATCTAGATGAAATTGTGCATGTGTAATGATTTCTATCTGTATGGGTTATGTTGCAAAAAACAGATCTCCCCGCCAACAGTCTGATCATCTTAGCAAAATATTCCTCAAGTTCTAGCCTTTGAGGCCTATCTGCATTCAATCTAAATTTTAAACCCCATGGGAACCTATTTTTACAGTACTGACCAGTAACTAAAACATTTCTCGACTCGGCCATCCTGGATTTTATTTTACTCTTCCCTCCTCTGCCTAAATATCATTAACCTCCTCCTCCCCCACTCATAGGATTGCCCTCCCTTCTCGTTCTCTTTTTTCTCTTTTTACTTTTTTTCCTTTTTTTTTTCTTCTTTCTCTTAGGTTCCTACCCCCTCCTATGTTCTTTCCATTTTATCCTGTATTCTTTTCTCTCTCCTTCTTTCACATATCCCACAATTCCAAGTAAGTTTCATACTTTACAACAATTCGTCTTATTTTTTATTGAGAATGGTTCGTTGCTTTTTGCCTTTGAATCTGCTTATTTGAAAACAGGAAGAATTGCGTTTTCTTAACATGGCCAATTTTGTCTGATCTCCCCTCTAAGGACTGCGGACATGGTTGGAATCGTCGTCGTTGGATTTTCACACAGATTCTTCTGGATTTACCAATTACATTTGAACCCCATACTACTTGGATTTCCGTCTTTGGTGACTTTCATTTACATTGAAACATACTCGTTGGAACTTTTAAAACTTAAAAAAAAAAAAAAAAAAAAAAAAAAAACCGTTTTTCAAATTTCGAATATTGACTGTCCTTATCTGTCAACTTATCAATCACTACCTCCACTGATGATAAGATCTTAATCTTTGAAAAGCCTGGCTTAAGGAATGAAATTGAAAGAGAAGAAGAAGAAATATTTTTGTTTACTAAATGCTCCTTGTTCTGAACAACTGAAGATATTGATTCGCTTCCATTTGCAGGTCTAATTATTTTTCATTGACTCATCATATATATATATATATATATATATATGACGAAAACTGTCTGTATGTCTATCTGCTAACCACTGACTAATTATAGATTCTTCTATAGGGGTCATATTTATCTTTTCTTTAAAAAGTACCCTAAGTGAGTATACCCTCACACAACTCAAACATTGTCTAATGAGATTAATTACATTACACAAAATTAAACACAATCAGATAATGTTGAGCCAATTCTGATCGTTCTAACAGCCTCAAATGAAAGCTTTTAAAAATCCACAAAATTAAAAGCTCTTTTAATTCCATAACTTTAGTTGTGTTCTATTTTTAATTTTTGTCATATCAGTCAATGTTTTTTTGGTTTTTTTATTGTATTGACGTATTTGAGAGACCTGACCCTATCACAACCATTTTATTTGACTTTCAATTTGGATGAGATTTCAACCATAAAGAACAGGCGAAAAAAATAAATGGTTCTATAAATCTGAGCCACTTTTTCTCACTTTCTTTCTCGCTTCAATTAAAACGTTTCTCAACATAAAACTACTCAGTTGTGTAACTTCTGTTTTCATACACTTCAATCTCTCTTTGATTGCTTCAACATATTTCGGGGTCTAATCTCTTGCACTTTCGGAGAGTGGGGTCTCATTATTATGGACCTAGTTTGAAGGCCTCTTTCAGTCTCGACAGACTATGGATACCTCCTGTGAGAGTGCCTGCACTGTAAGTATATAATGAAGCAAGGGTTGCTCAATCCCAACAGGACCTCCCTTGAACTGGTATTGCTCAAATCCAGTGGCAGTGAGAAGTCCAGAAAGACCAGTGTTATTTCAGCATTTTCTTTCTCTTAGACTAGTTGTACAACCAAGGCTTGAGAGTCTAGTTTACCCTACTATTTAATCCCCATAGCTAGAGGGAAGATATATGGATTATTAGCTTTCCCAAGAGTATGAGTGAAAGTGATGCAATAGCCCCAACAGAACTCTAACCTGGTACACTAAGCCCACAGTCCATGCCAGTAACCACACTACTTTCAGCTAGTTTTACAATACAAAAAAATAGAATTGAAAGAAAATGGCGTTCTTTTTTAATGTTTCTTTTTGTTGTTGTTGGTAAAATCTACAATCTTATAACCCAATACAAAGTTTCTACACTATTTTCATTTTTAAGTAATTAAACACTAGTATAATTTTGTTGGCAAATAAATTGCTTATAATAAAATAATAAAAATTGTAGAAAATTCGAAAGCCACCTTATATTTTTATCACAAACAAAAGTATTGAAAACTAAACGTTGCATTATTAAATTATTTATAATTTGAAATAATTTAACAAATTAGACATGTAAGAAAACGTTTCACACAAATAAGAAATTTCAGTGCTTTTTCGTAATGTTCCACTACCCGTTTTTCTCGACTTTTTTTCTGACCATTTTTTTTTTTAAATTTTCGGACTTATCATGTCGCTAGAGAATTCCATGCTTTTTGGAAATTTTGTTCAAATATTTTTGATTTTAGGAGGGGGGGGGGGGATCCGTTTCCTATAAAAATTTAATGTAAACTGATCACCCACTTTTTGACCATGTTGCATGTTGTTTGTTCGTTCACCCATTTTTTTCACTTTTTTATGGACCAAATTTTTTTCTTTTTTCAGTGTACAATTAACTATCATGTCGCTAGAGAATTTCGGGTTGTCTGAAAATCTTCAGAAAAAAATGTGATGGCCAAAAAATGGGTGATCAGTTTACTTTAAATTTATATAGGAAATTGATCCCCACCTCCTAAAATCAAAAATATTTTAACAAAGTTTCCAAAAAGCACGGAATTCTCTAGCGACATAATTGTACACCAAAAAATTTTTTTTTAAATTGGTCAGTAAAAAAGTTGAGAAAAACGGGTGGTAGAACATTACGAAAAAGCGCTGAAATATTAAATGAAAAAATGAAAAATCGAAAGTTTTTGTTTCTTACTGTAAATAACAACTTATAAAATACTTTTATTTGAATTTTTGCGATAAGTCGTCCTAATTATCTTTGGACTGTTGTCCTCATCAATGTAGAAATATAAATATCAACGTTGATATGGACAATATTCCAAAGAGAAATGAATGTAAATAATTGTATAAGTTATTTTAAGTCATAGCACAGAGGGGGGGGGGGATTGCAATAATTAAACCTTTTTTCAAGCAATCTTTTAATTATGGAGTAGAGAAAATTTTCTTTTCATAAAAAAATTCAGTTGTACCAACTTCATCTGAATAAAATAAAGACTCCTTTATTTCTGACTATAAAAAATTGAGTTCATTCATTGGGGGAGGGCCTCGATAAAGCCCCATCTGTTTGTTTATTACTTGCAAATTATTTGACTTCAGGTCATTAAATGATCTGGTGGAGATGATCCCGGAAATATAGGGCTGGTTTATTGTTGATTGACTTTTTCCTGAGTCAAACAATTTAATCCGACCTCAGTGGGTGACTCAGCGGATCATATCTTTGCTAGTTATTTATAAATTTAATGATAAAAGAACACAATAATTAATACCTATAGAAATTAAAAATTTTAATTAAAAATACTTATATCTGGTTCAGGGTAGAGAGTAGGAGTTTCATTGTCTCCTCAATTTTCCAGAGCAACGCCAGGACACAGGTATTAGAAGTATATATATATATATATATATATATGTGTGTGTGTTTATCGTTCAAGTTTCAAAGTATTGCATGGAAAGTTAATAAAATTGAAATTTTCAATTTTATTAACTTTCCATGCAATACTTTGAAACTTGAACGATAAACACACACGACTTGACAGCGTGCCAACGCATTTCTCGTTCGACACCGGTTTTTGAATTCTACCCGCCTTTCATAACAGCACGGCGATGACGTCGTACCATCAAAGACGTTTATCAAATTAACAAAGAAATAAGTTTCTTTATTCTTGTTTTTTGATGAAAAAAAAAAAATGACTCAATACTGGTCACCCCTGAAGAAGGAATTTTATTCCGTAATCGATAGGATTAATTGAAAAAAAAAAAAAAAAAATTAATCTTGTATTGCTAATTTGGCTTATATTTCAATTTTATATATATATATATATATATATATATATATATATAGTCTCGGAAGTTTCTCAACCATTAAAACTATATAAAAAAAAAAAATTAAAAAAACTTATAGTCTCAAGTCTTCCAGTGGAAAATCACTCATGTAAGTCAATTTAGTTTTTACAGTTATTATATTAGTTAGTTTCTAACACTATTTTAAGGGATCATCAGTTGTTTACCATGAAAAACTGTTTCGGGAATTTAAAAACAAGACAGTATTTAATTTCATGGCTTCCCAGCAGAGTTGATCAGACCCCACTTCCCTTAAAAGACAAAAACATAAACGTTCCTTATACTAAATCTACGTTTTATTCCATATAAATGTTTTGCTAACTTATATTAGTTATTTAAGACACAAAAAAAAAAAAAAAAAAAAATTCTTTACCTGTGCTGTTCGTCTGTCTAATAAAATTTATCCGTTACTTACAAAAATGTTGCTGCATTTTAAAGTGTTTGGACGAATCCATGACACTATTATTTAAGTGATTAATGTATTATTTTTAGTTTTATATTATAAATATAAAAAACATCAACACATCAAAAAATAAAAGATAAATAAATAAATATGTATATACATATATATATATATATATTATACATACACACATACATATATATACCTTTAGTTCCTCCTTTTCTCCCTCGTCCTACTTTGTTGTCCATCTCCCCGTTGTTGTCAACCTCAAATAAATATTAATCTTCCTTGTTCACTTTAGTTTTTCTAATCTGCGTTCACAACTGTCAACTTTTTCTTTTCTCATTGTTTCAAATCTGCGTCTATAAGTTAACCGTTAATTTGTTCTCTTTTTTTTTTTCTCTTTTTCTTCTTCTTCTTTGCCAACTCCCGGTGTTTAAAATCGGCGTTCATAACTGTCGATTTTCTTCTTCTTCTTCTTCTTTTTTAACATTTCTTTCTTTCTTTCTACTGTATTTTTATTGTTTTTCTTATTATAATTAGCAGATGTGTTATATATACGTTTATACATATTATACATTATTTCTATTTATATATACTATGATTTGTTCTATCAGTTTATTTTGATTAATTTGATAAGATTTAAAAGCATCAGGATGGCGAGTAATTGCCTTATTTAATTGTCCAAATATTTTATTTTGATCGCCACCTTGGTTAATCATTCTTATTATTAGATCAGAAATTGGGGGCATGAAATCTACTAATTTTAAGGTAACACGAGCAATTCTCAGAAATTCAGACATAATACTCCCGTAAAATATATACACAGGGCTAGTACTATTTTTATATGGCATTCGCACGATACGAAAAGGGAATGAATTTCTTTTATCAAACAGTTTATAGATAAATATTTTATCTTCAATTTTTATATCCAAATCAAGAAAAGTAGCTTGTGTTCCCTTATGTTCACAGTTTAATTTTAACTCTTTAGGATATATTAAATGTTTAGTATTTGCAAACTCTTCGCTATCATTAATGCAAACAAGGTCGTCAATATATCGCCTACATCCATGATAACTATATGCTCTAGATATGTCATTTTTTATTAATGATGACATATATATATATTCCAGTCTATGTAAATATAGATCTGCCCAAAATGGAGACGGATCCAAACCCATTGGAATACCTATTGTTTGGAGCAATAATTTATTCCCTATTTGAAAGTAACTCTCTTTTATAAGGTGACTTATAAGCATTATCAGACCAGTTTTGGATACACTCGTCTTACCATTTTTATTTTTACACCAAAAGGCTTTAGATTTTGCAAAGTCTATGTATTTACCTTTTCCTCCTGCAAAAGCTAAATCTACAGTATTACCTAATTCTTTAATAAGTTCTTTATGGGGTATTTTTGTATATAATGTACTAAAATCGTATGTCGAGATTGATTTAGCCTGTTTACGAGAATTAATACGATCTAATTTTTCTTTTACTAGATCGGAATTATTTACCACCCAAAATAGGTTTATATTACTATAGAATTTACTTTTTTTATGGAAATTATTTATTTGGTTTATAATTAATTTAAAGATTTTAGACACAGCCTTACTTAAAGGTTTAGTGATGCACATTTTTGAGGCAACAATGAAACGGGCGCCAACTGGTGTTTTATGCATTTTAGGTATCCAATACATAGATGGAAGTTTTTTGTATTTTTCTTCTAATTTTAATCCTAATTTTTCACAAATAACAGTATTGTTTATAATGTTATCGCTTTTATTATTACTTAATTTATAAGTATCTGAAACTTCACCTATTATTCCTACTTCTAGCAATAAGCGTTGTATATAATACTTTTTACAGATAAAAGCTATATTATTTGTCGCCTTATCAATAGGAACTATTACAAACCTATTTTGAAGCATTTCAAGCTCCGTAGTTATTTGTGGATTTCTAAGGAGGGGATTCGTTCTTTTAGGGTGTTTAAATTCTTTTAAACGTTCTACTTTTTTATTTACGAATCTAAGTATATTATTTTTCCATGCGTCAAATGTAGAGTGTAATAGTTTGTTTTTTAGCCATGGATGCAGTGAAATTATCTAACGCTTTATTTATTTCCTTAACACATTTCGCATAATTTAAACATTTAGGTTCTCTATAGTTTGGGCCTTTACTTAAGAGTTTTCTTAATTTAGAATTTTTAACTATCGTTAGATTACCGGTAATTATATGCCCTATGTCAATATTACATAAAGGGGAGGATTCACATTCACATGATGGTATATACATTTCATCATTATCATTAATATTTAAATTCTCTACAGTTTTTTTATAGTTAAAAACCTTATTCCGGATAGTTTGCCCTAGTTTATATGTTACTATTGGTTTCTGTTCCTCTTTTTTAAGTTCATTGGGCAGTGACTGAATGATTTCTGGATTATTAAATATTTTAGGCAGATTTATATCATCAAATCCTTTATTTTCATATAGGACTACACAAACATTTCGAGGTTTATTTTTTATACCCTCAGCAGGTGGCTTGTATAATTTTGTATCGATTATATCCATGATATACTCATACCATTGAGGAAGTTCTTCTATCCTATATATCATATACACACATACATATATATACCTTATATTAGTTTTAAAAATTGTATAATGTAAGTAAAAAGAATTGCATTGTTTGGTTGTTTTGTCTTACGGCATATCAAGCCTTTTCGGGGTATTTAATGCCGATAAAAGTTTTTATGTTTCAAGTTCTATATATCTTCAAATATTTATTCATGATGTTTCGTTTGGTTGTTTTGTAGAAGAAAAATTATTTTTGTTTTTGGCTTTGCAGAATTTGATTGAATTTTGCAAAGAGAAAGGGGAAAAAACAATAACATCAATGTTTGGTGCATTCTGAGTCAGGAAGCCAGTATTTTCTGGCAGCCTGATCTGGTAGCACCAGAAATTGCATAGTTAAAATGTAATAGATTGTTAATGTTTGTGTAAAAGTAAATATTTCTAACATTGTCAAAGAGTCAAGATTTTTAACCATTTTTTTTTCTCATGATTTCTAACTATAAAAAAAAAAGATTCAGGCGTTCTAAACATGAAAAAGATATTTAAAAATATAAATGAATTTTCATTTTGGTAAATTTTGAATGGAATCTGAGAAAATCATTTGGGAAAATTTGACATGTTTTGGTGAGATAATATTTGCTGGTCATAGGGAAAGGGGATTACGAGGTGGGTAGTTTTTCACTTGTAAAACTATTTTATTAACCGGATGATAAACATCTTGTCTTGTTTGAACAAATCGAGAGTGTCTAGTTATTTGCTTTCCTCCTAACTTGTCTGTCCCCTTTCTTATGTCATTTATGTAAGGAAAAGAACAAAAAAGGGAGTTTCCTTATGTAAATATAATTTGAATCACTTCCTGTTTGCAAGAAAAACTATCAATCCATCCAGTCTCTCTCTCTCTCTCTCTCTCTGTCTGTGTGTGTGTGTGTGTTTCCCCCATCAATCCAGGATCGCTTTATTCAAACAGAAGTAGTTTTTTTTTGGAAGATAATTTTTCCATCATATTGTGGTAGAATGAGGAAATTGAGAAGTATATCAAATCAAAGTGAGGAATGACTAAAAGAATGAAGTATTCACGATAGTTAAACAGATGGCAGAAACAAAAATGGATATTGTTAAAGAGAAGAGCAATCGAAATGACAATGGAGTGTTGGCAACAGATGAACAGGACAAGAGGGATGCTTAGAAATGGCACTATGAGCAATTGTTTAATATGAGGCAGTGCAAACCTTGAGGAACTATGAAGAAAGCGCTGATTGAGGATCTTTCAGATAAAAATGGAAATGGTCAGGTTTGGACGAGAAAATGCCAGGTGTTTGATATATAAATTTTTTTTTTTTTAAATCACATCAAAAAGAAACTATAAATGATGGACTTCATTAAAATAAACCTGAAAAGAAAATAATGTTGACTCCATACAGAGCAATTCTAAAAAGGGAGTGCTATGGTGTGATGTTTATCTACCCTATTCCGGGTTTAGATGAACTCTTCCAGAGACTATGAATAAAATTACGACTAAGTGTCACAACAGTCATTGGTGGCAGTCATAGCCACAGTATCGGACGCAGACTTTCTGTAACATACTATTTTTGTACTTCTGTAAATACACTCTTGTAAAGATACCATCGTGTTGACTTAATTATTATCGCCCTTCAAGGTCACAACACATACTCATCCGCAACCATATATATGTGCCACCTACACCTGTGACACTCTTACATACATACAGTCAAATAAACACATATATACACATGTATGTACAACATTATAAACATATACATATAGATGTATATGCATATATATTTACATATCCCCATCACATCACATATATATATATATATATATATATATATGGCATAATATAAAATGAAATAATAAAATAAGGTGCAAATCAAATTTTATTAAAATTCGAAGTTCAGGCAAAGTATCTTAAAGTCCTTAACTCATGAGTTTTCAAAGATAATTCTTCTCCTCAGAGATATTAGTTACCTCTTATATCTTCTGTTGGATTAACTTTATATATATATATATATATATATTATATATATATATATTTCCACCCATTCTCACTTCTAACATATGTCTCATAGCTTAGAGGTTAGAACTGCCGACTGTTGACTAAATGGTTGAAGGTTCGATCCCTGGCCTGGGATAGGTGCTAGTCTAACTGCACTGAAGAGCTGTGATACAGCGAAACAGCCTGTCCGTGGATGACTCCTTAGCCTAACATTCACAGGCAACATGAACTGGAATAAATGCATAGAAAATATTATCAAGGCTGATACAAAGAAGGTGGCATCCCTCTAACACACTAGAAAACTTCTTACACCTGCCAGTTTTATATATATAAAAAAATATTCTATATCTCTACAAAGCCATCACCCGCTGATACATGGAGTGTTGTTGTCACATCTGGCCTGATGCATCAACCACTAGTCTCTCCCCAAAAAAGGTCCAAAAGAGCTTCTAATCTAACAGGTTCCAGACTGTCAACCAAGCTCTAACCTCTGTCTCATCACCACAATGTTGCATCCCTGTGCTTGTTTTACAAGTAAAGTACTTCAATAGAATGTGCTCCGACGAACTTGTGGCACTGGTGTCCCATCGATGTAAATATCCCCGACCAACTCGACAATTAGCAAAATACCACCCCTTCACTGTGGAGGTCCCTAGATTCCGGAAGACTTTCTACTCTAATAGCTTCTTTTCTTCAGAACTACTGGCCTTTGGAATTCCCTCCCTGCTCCCTGTTTCCCTGACTGTACAAACATGTAGAAATTGTAATGTAATATGAACAGACATCTCGCTGCACAACTCCCCACTTAGGATGTCTCTGTAGGGATGATCTCTAATTCACACTAGCCCCTTATGTCTCAATGGCAATGTCCCTTGTTTTGGGTGAGTTAAAGTAAAAAAAAAAAAAAAAAAAAAAAAAAGAAAGAAAGAAAAAAAATGTACACATATTACTTACTTACGTGTTATCCTATCCTTGTCTCAACCCTCTGTTTATTTTCTTGCTATTGATGGTGATGACATGCTTACTAGTTACATAACAAAAACACTGGGCCGTTTAGTTTAATATAGACGTTTATATTGATTTGTAAATTCTATTCAGGTTTATTTAAATGTGATTTACACTTTTTTATGTTGATCGTTGTGACTATAGATGATATAAATTAGCATCTTTTTATATATTTTCTTTAAAATGGTTTTAATGATAGCCAGGGCATTCTCAGGCAACACGAAATGGAATAAGTACATAGAAGATATTGACATGGCTGCTGCAAATAAGGTATGCTCCCTCTACTGGGCTAGAAAACGTCTCACGTTTACCAGTATCCTATATCTCTACAAAGCAACCATTTGCCCATACATGGAGTGCTGTTGCCACATCTGGGCTGGTGCATCAACCACTAGCCTCTCCCTCTTGGGACAGCGTGCTGCTGGCCTCTGGAACTCCTCCCTGCTCCCTGTTTCCCCGACAGTACTGACATGCAGAAATTTAAAACTAATGTAAACAGACATCTCGCTGCGCAGATCCCAATTTAGGTTGACCCCCCCCCCCCAACCTTCTCCCCTTTCCTTTTCTTCTCAGTAGGCCCTTACGTCTACAGTGGCGGTCTGCCTTGTTTGAGGTGAACTATGTTAAAAAGAAAGAAAAAAAAAGAAAAATTTCTAACCTACTCCCGCACTATCTGCTAAGCTCCAGCCCTTGTCGCATCATAGCAGGGTTGCATCCTGTGCGTGTTTTACAAGTACCTCCACAGAATGTGCTCTTATTAACTTACTGCACTTGTACCCCGAAACACCCGACTAGTTGATAAATCCCACTCTGTAGACGTCCCTAAATGCCAGAATGATTTTCGACTGATAGCTTCTTTATTTCCTCAAACTGCTTATCTTTGGAATTCTGTTCCTGCTTCCTATTTCCTTTACAGTACCAACAAACACCAAAATTTTAATGTAATGTGAACAAACAACTTTCTGTGCAACTTCCCCCCTTAGGTTACCACAGAAGCCCCTTAAACTTCACTGGCAATATGCCATGTTTGGGTTGAATAAAATAAAATTAAATAAAACAAGATTTTTTTTTAAATGACACCCTAAAAACAAACGTATGCTACATCTTTTTAAATTAATCAAAAGAATTATGAATTTTTGAATCATTGGTATGAAAATGTTCAAGATTAAAAGATATAAAAATTTAACAATTAAATCTATTGCATGCTGATCCCTTGTACCCCACCTTTTTTTTTTCAAAAGTTTAATTGAATAAAAGTAATAAAATTGTTTGAAAGTATAACATCCTTTAGAAAAAAGATAATTTAAAAACGCAAATTACAACAGACAGACGACATTTTAGCTGAAAATCTTATTATATTTAAATAGATTTGTTTGGGTGGAGACACGTTGCCGAGTGGAGGGCTGAGAGAAGATGAATTCAAAATATAGTCTTGTTTACAATTTTTTAAATATATTTATATATTAAAAACCTATCAGATTGCAGTGCGTAAAAGGAAGAAGTGAATATATATATTTTATATTAGTGATTATTCATTTAATTAGTTGCTATGAATGATAGATAATTTCTGAAATTTATTAAACGAGTTAAAAGACTTAATTCTAATTAATTGTAATTGAATCAATAGCCCACATCAAATTTAATTCAATCTAATTATTCATAGTGTAAGTTTAATTTCACTCAGTATGGGCAGGGTGTAAGAAGTATCTTTTGGAATATTTGAGCATATATTTAGTATTTATATTTAGTTATAATATTAATAATTAAGTAACAAATCACTGAGGAAAAGGATTAGTAAATAGTGAATATATTAACGAGAAATGATGGATTTAACCTCTATAAAGTAAACTTAAAATTTATAATCCGTACGATTCAAGTCTAACATGTCCGTTTAAGTAATGGGAATTCTAAGGAACTGTAATTTATATGCACGCTAAGTTACTTACAGAGTGATTGTATATTTAGAGGGGGGGGGGCTTTTTTGAATCAATCTAAATCAATCTAGTTCAGCATATGTATAAATCTTTATCCTTACTTTTCCTATAGCATTTTTGATGCTTGTCCATAAAAATGTACAGCTTAAATATGGCAGTTCCAAATAAAATAACAGGAAAACTCTTTGATATACTTACGTATCAGGAAAAAGTAGGTATCTACACCAAAAATTAGGTAAAATTATCAAGTAGAATTTTAATTAAAAATATAAATCAGTTTTATCGTATTTTTTTGATTCGCCATTGATAAGGGCACAAATATATGTAAAACAAGGGAGATAAATCAGTCTGTCATTTTGCCAAGTCATAATCAATGGCGAATCGGAAAAATACGATAAAACTGATTTATATTTTTAATTAAAATTCTACTCGATAATTTTCCCTAATTTTTGGTGTAGATACCTACTTTTGCCTGATATTTCCCTAATATTTTAGATAGGACTTTCTGGCTGACCTATAGATAAGGTTGCCGTAGTCCAGTATCGAGTGTATTTTAGTGCCGTAGAGATGTAAGAGAGTCTGTCTATCAGCTCCCCAGTCTGTGTGGGCAAGTACGCGTAGGATTTGTGTAGCTTTAGTACATTTGTTTTTCATGTATTTTATATGAGGAATAAAATTAAGTGGTTTATCAAATATCATACCCAGAAATTTGTAATCATTGACAACTTTTAACAACGGGTCATTATGTAACTTACTCTGGGAGAAAAACTGTAAGAATTTAGTTTTCGTTTTTAAGAAATTGAAACCGTTTTCTGTGGCCCATTTTGTTATTTTGAAGTTGTCGTTTAATCATGTTTATATATTTAGATCTATAGCAGATCATGAGGTCATCTACATATAGGGCACCTTTAATCCCTGATGCTTCTGTTGTTATGGCTTTGTGGATATTATTAATTTTAATACTAAACAGGGTTACTGAGAGAATACTTCCCTGGGGTACTCCTGTCTCCTGCTGATTTTTCTCTGAGAGTGTGTTTCCCCACTCTAACTTGAAAGGTTCTATTATTTATGAAATTTCCAATAAATATGGGTAGTTTGCCTTTTAGGCTGAATTCTTTTAGGTCATTCATAATACCATATTGCCATGTGGTATCGTAGGCTTTTTCGATATAAACAAACATTGCAGTTACATTTTGTTTTTGGATAAAAACAAAAAAGCCTCTAGGTGGGCTATGATGCTTCTGTTTTTCCTAAAACCTGATTAAAATTTGGATATTAGTTTGTTTTTTTCAGGTACACGACGAGCCTTTTATTTATCATCCGTTCAAGCGTTTTGCACAAGCAACTAGTTAGAGCTATTGTCCTGTAGTTTGTTGGATTTGTTGTATTGTCTCTTGGAATTTTTCCTTTTTGTTTGTCTGGGTTTGTTATAATTGCTTTTAAAATGAGAATTACTGTAGCTGGTTTCCAATGTGAGAAGATCTCACCTTTGTTCCATATTGTGTATTTGGCATATTTTGCTTTGGAAAAGAGAGTATTATACAACCTAGCGCTTAATGGAGTCTGATTGATAAACTTAACTGAAAGTCATATCACATGATTAAACTAACTAACCAGCTTCATACTTTTCCTATAGGATTTTCTGTCATGAAAGGTCATCCTCTTTTAATCATACCGTATAACCCATTGCACCTGATGATCATACCTGCCCTTAATTTCGAAAATATATTACTGCCAAGAAATATCAAACACTAAGAGGAAGAAAATTCGTTTTCCCTCCTTCCACTTTGTTTAGCATACGATATGTTTGAAGAAATGATCGTGTTGCTTACAAAACATAGAATAATGAACTTGAGGTTCCATGAATATCTGAAGAGACTCAATTTTAGAGAGCATCCATTTTCCTTCTGAAGGACAGTGTGCCCTTGAGATTTCTGTTGCCCATCATGCATGACCAACAACAGATTTTTTTGTCTCTTGAAAGGCGCTTGTGGAGGCTATTTACAAGACACTAGTTACCAACAGAGTTTTCCTTCAAGACAAGTTGCCCTAAAACCGGAAATTAGTTGAGAGTCTAATCTACTCTACTATTTCAGCTACTATTTCATCCCGAGCTAGGGGGGGGGAGGGGGGTATTAGTGAAATTGATGCAGTAGCCCAGACAAATGCCGATCATAAAACTCACAGTCAACTACCACCACTTCTACAAAATACTCAAAGATTCTGTAATGAACAATTACGAATAACTTTCCCTATTTTGAATTATCTCCCCTTTGGAGAACTCTCCTGCTTTTACTAAACAATATAAATAGCAGCACTAATATTGTACCGACATTGTATGCCAAATAAAGCTTTCTCAACTTACGTCTGTTCTCGTTTGTCATTATAGATTCATTACAGATTCCATCATCTACTATTTCACCCCGAGCTGGGGGGGGGGGGGAATTAGTGAACTTGATGCAATAGCTTAGAAGTCGATCATAAAACTCACAGTCGACTACTACCACTTCTACAAAATACTCAAAGATTCCATCAATAACAGACGAAATACCACAAATTCCTTCAACCTTTTTTTTTTATCAATATTAGTAGATTTTTACCTTTTTACTTATGTTTATACTAATATTAAACAGTCATTTACATAACAAAAGACAACACCTGTGACAGTTTGTGTAGTCAAAAATTAAAGTAATCATATCAGCCAATAAAAAAAACAAAAAACTCTTTCTTTTTCTTGCCGACATTTTGCTTTCTTTTCCTCTTTTAATGGACAGTTTGGCCTTGGATCAATTTACAAATAATCTACAAGTCCATATTCAATTTGCGGCTGTATCATCTAAAATAATCCTTTCGATATACAGTCTGCTTATAAATCATGAAAGAAATAACGCATCCTGATATTAAAAAACAACTTTATTGAAATATGGCCATTTCTTCATTATCATCATCACCACCACCACCACCACCAGTTCGTTTATAAATCATCATAATAATAATAATAACAATAACAAATAACTGGGCATGTGTAAATTACACAATTATTTAAATTGAATACACTAAAATCCGGTTAGTGCACAACTTATTTAAAAAAAAAAAATCTTTTTAGTCAAGTGAAATTGACAATAGAAATAGCGATAATTTGCAAAACTCATGGTAATTTCGTAATTTATACTTTGATTAATTTTTTGTTAATGTTGAATTATTGATCTGTTATAACTGAATTTAAAAGATCCATTTTTTTTTTTTTTACTTTTTGTCTCGTTTTTATGGTCTGCACCATTGGATGAAGGGTGATATGGCTGTCTTTCCAGTTTACACCCTATTCATCACAAAACTCTGCTGCATAGTCAGATGCTAGGGTTTTTGGTATGCCGTTTCTGGGAAATATGACTCTTAGTATCTGTTTTATTGTAGAACTTTTCCTGTCTGGCACAAGGATTCAAGCCAGCCTGGAAAAGAGTCTTCTAGTAATGTATGCATGATCTATGGCTCTACTTCTCTGGGCCATGAATGTAAAATAGTCTGTGTAAAATTTCTTAAGTCTTTACATTTTTTTGCATCTTTTTATATATTTTTTGATTTTGATTTTATATATTTTGTGAATATCCCGACCACCATGCTTATTTCAACTTATCTCAGGGAGAAATCTTTTTAAAAGAGAGTGAAAACTTTCTTCTGAATTGAAAATGAAGTATTCTTTGTCAAAGGAATATTCTTAATAGATTCTATAAAAATGTTTCGAAAAAAACAAAGGTTTGTACATAAATTGTATGAGTAGATATATTGGTGGAGTTGAAGAATTAAATTTGTAAAGGAATTTACCTAGAATTTCAGAAACACAGCATCGTATTTTACAGATTAAAATATGGTATCACCCAACTGCAAATTAATAAGTGACAACAAACAACCCTTGCCAATTTATAATCTGTCTCTGTGGTTTCTCAGTGAGTACATAGTTCCATAATGATTTATCTTGGTAACAATACACAATCGGTTGATTGTGTATCAACATTCACTCAACCATTATCTGTTGTTAATCTCTATTGCAAGCTTTTATCATCTTTTTAAACAATCAACAAATCTTCATAACAAACAAGGACGCCATTTCTAAGAAAACAGACAACTGCATATCACAATTGTAACATTGTGGTGCACAGGTTTGCCTTTTGGATTCCTCGCGAAGTAGAACGCTGAGTCTATCGGCCAGTGTCACCTCAAACTCAAGTGTTTTGCTATCGAATACAATTGCAGGTTTGACAGAGACCTTGCCCTTGCATCCAGAGTTAATTTCTCCTAAACTAGAGAGTCCAGTCTGCTCTACTATTTTATCCATAGTTAAGAGAGGAGTTTTAATGCAGTGGTATTAATGTAGAATCGATACAAATTTGAATTCATCTTAATTCTATCCTGTTAATCTTCCCGGTTTCACCCACACCCACACATATACACACTTATATGAGAGTTTGAATTACCTACAGCGGAGTTTGAATTACCTACTAGACACCACCCTCAAGTGTCTTCGGTCTCTCTGTACAAGGGTTTGTCAGGATAACCTGACATGAGGATACTTCTCCCTACAAGTAAACCCTGACCCTAACCCTACAAGTAAACCCTGACCAAATATTCAAAATAACATAGTATTCACAGAACATATAAGACCTTCTCGGTATGACTATCCAACACTGGCTTATACAAGAAATAGTGCACCTTCTCTAAGTGATGTTGCCTATAGTAACAGCACTAAGCTGGATACTCCACCAGACTAGATGAATTCTTGTCTTGGAATCCGGTTAGACCAAGAGAGTACAAGAAAGTTAACTGATCAATTAGGAGAGGAAAATTAATGTTCTTAACTTCTTTACTAATTCAACGTTTGACAGGTAAAGAAGAACTTTAATGGAATATTCGAATATATACGTATCTCATATATAGATCAAGTATTAGCCCCAGGTAGGGGCCCCTTGATTTCTGAGAACTTCAAGTGAAGTAAAATGAAACAAAAAACACTGCCCCTCCCTATAAATATGGCAATAAGTTATGGAACATTTGAGAATGTTTAAAGTTTATTACTCCAGTTAAAGTTCTGCCCTAACAGGAGTAAATCTTTAATTTTAAAGGAAAAATAAGCGTAAAAGACACACGTGTAAATTAACTTTAAAATCTCAACCTACATTACGGTTCTTAAAAGAAGAAAAGAGAAAATTGTTAGTGGCTTTCAAATAAGATATTGTGACTATCATTCATGAAAATGATACATCCTTATCAATCTGAACGTTTTGCGAATGAAAATACCATTTCAAAAGTAAAAGTGACAGACTGACGAACAATGCTATTCAGAACTTAAGCATGACAGACCGATTGGGAAGAAGAATACCAAGACAGTATATTAGATGTACATATGTATTTAGACGTACCGATTATTAATCAGGAAATGGCGACAGGGTTGGAGGACAATGTCATACTTATCCAAGATCTTCATCATCCTTAGTTTTAAAATGACTTTATGTCCATTGAAAGTGAAATTTTACTACGGAATTAAGACTAACCTCTTAAGTTGTCACTCGAGCTGAGCACTGAATAATTTCTCATTAAATATTAATATGTACGCATCTACTCAAAAGTATTATAATATCTACCGTAATATGTAACGGAAGTGATGCACTGTATTTCTTGTTTTTTGGATCAACAATAAATGTTTTAAAGTCTATGGAACTTTTGCAGGGGAAATTCCTCAGTGTTCCATTTTAAAGTATAATTGTAATGGAGAGCGGCCGATTGACGTAGATGCAGACACTTGTCGGCGCCGTTCAAAGAGGCAGCGTCTGGTATGCTGTGTGTGTGGGGCGAACCCGAAAACGCTCGCTGACGACAAAAAAGAAAGAGGAGTGGGAGAAGAAAGGCGGCAGAAAGTCAAATAAGGTTTTCATTTGAAAATCCGGGCAGCTGTGTCGAGTGAGATATTCATGCAAATTAAGTTGATTTGCATGCGTCGCATTTTTTTTCAATAAGAGAGCGAAAGTGAAGATTCAGTCAGTTTTCGTGGAGATCGTTCTGAACGTGGGATTGGAAAGTCAACGAAAGAAAAGAAGAGTGCTGGATTTTTTTTATGTTGAACTGAACGACGTTTTTTTATACAGTTGAGAGAGACGGGTTTTTTCTCTTCCATTTGGACTTGATCTTGGTGACATCTCTGTTAAAAGATTATTTCGTTATTTTTTTTTCTACAATAATGCCATTACGCTCTTTTCTCTTGTATGGCAATGATCTCCCAGAGGAATTAACTGAAGAGATACTGCTCTTTGCGGACGATGTGAAACTGGTATCACCTACACATAACTATGATCAACTTCAGGATAATCTGAACAAAGTCTGGACCTGGTATTCAAGCTGAGATCTACTGCTAAACTCTGAAAATGAAAAATGCAGTCACCTTCTAATCAGCTCTCCACCTTCTGCCCCCCCCCCGATTATCAGTTTTCCACCTTAACCACTGAGTATAGCGGCTAATGCAAACAAAATTATCTCATATACAATAGGTTTATTCATTAAAGAAATGTTAAAATATTTTAAGAAAAACCCTAAAAGATGATAAAAAAAACTTAACAAAAAACATTCTCTTAACACAAGTTTTGCAACAGACCAGTTTAAAACAGACAACAAACGATGGTTGATTTTTAAGGTTTCATAGGGAAATTAAAAAGATGGGAGATTTGTTGTACAGAAAAATTGACATATTCAGATTAGGTTCGCAGCACAAAGACGAATTACATGTTTATACATATAATTGAGTAGTTTTCAATTAAGTTTGAATATCTTATTCTAAATAGTAGCTGTGATAGAATTGGTAGGTAATATTATGAGTTTATTTATATCAAATCTATTATTATTGCTATTATTAGTATTATTATCATCACTTTTGTTTTTGTGGATTTTTAAAGTTTTCCCCAATGTAAAAAATTCTAAGGTTATTATTTTAAAGATCTTAGAATTTGTAGTTTCAGACTTTTACAGAAAGAAAAATATGTAGAATTTGGTATATTCGGACTACTGTTCTCATCTTCGGTGTTTTTATCACAACGTTTCAGCCGATGTAACCTCCAACCTTCTTCAGGTGTACTTTGTCGAACTCGGGAATCTTTCTGTCGAACTCGGGAATCTGGACGGAATTTCTAACGGAACCCTTTATTAAATCCACGGGGGTAGCATGCTCTCGTTCCATCTGCCATTACTGGGAAGAAGTCTTCAGTAATTCGCAATTCTTCGTATCGCTAGCACTGAGGATTGAACCTTCAACCTTCAGATGACTGTCACTTAGAATTGAATTTTACTTAGTACTATATCCACTGCGCCACGGGTTCGACAAAGTACACCTGAAGAAGGCCGGAGGTTACATTGGCCGAAACGTTGTGATAAAAAAGTAGTCCAAATATACCAAATTCTACAAATTATCAACCCTCATCTCAAAAATTCTGAAACAAAGAAAAATACATTAAAAAAAATTTCAAACATCCTATAGAAATGATTTGTGCTGTGCAGCACAATCATCAAATTTGGTTTAACGTTTGCCACTGCTTTTTGCTTGTCATTTGCACATTTATTAAATGAATGGTTATTTATTCTACGAAGCTGGGAACTTAGAAAATTCAGAAAGAGAAAAATGAGACCCATTGTGCCTACAAAGAGGAACCATCTTTAGCTGATGTCACTTTATATCACTCGCCCAACAAACCCACATGGAGCGAAGTTGGAATCGGTAGCGATAACTCCAATTTGTTACTTTGTGCATTCTACTATCATTTTTAACTCGTCATCATAGAATAAATTTATAAATATTTAATTCAATAACTTACGCAAACACCAGTGTCAACATAAAAGCTTGTCATAAATAAATTCCTTTATTTACATTATCATAAGATTAGCATATTGCATACTTATCACACATTCTGAAGAGATAGGCATAAAACAAACACATTCACATACATATATAAAACAAACATCAAACATATATTATGTTAAAACTACCATGTTTTTTTTTAGCTTTACCATTATCATATATATATATATATATATAGTAGTATTATTATTATGATTATTATTGTTAATGTATTTGATATGCAAATTACCATATCACACGGTAGTCTTAAGGGTAATATATTATTATTATTATTATTATTATTATTTATTTATGTATATATTAGTGAAATTGTAAGCTGAATTATTTCTACACTTGATTATTGGGGAAATGGTAGTTTGATCAGTACCATTGGAGAGCCATGAATATTATAACTGTCCTGTTTTTAAATCTCCGAAACAGTTACATGGTAACAGCTGATGATCCCCGTGTTAATATTAGACACTTACGTTAAGGTCTCCTATTTTTGTTTCACTGTTAGATACTTAATCCCCTGTTTTTATTTTATTTACTTACTATTATATTTTTTATTTATTTATGAATTTTCCAACGAATGTTAAGTCTGCAATATTTTGGATTTAGTTAGTTTCTCTGGGAATTTAAACTGCATTTTCACTTTTTTCTTTCTTTTTTTTTTTTTTTAAATAATGCAAAGCTTCTTTAGACTATATATATATATATATGAAGAAAAGTAGGGATAAAATTGATTCGACTTTTAAATTTAAATTTAAAAAATAAAGAAAATACAATTCTGACTAATACGTTATCCTATTATTATTTATAAAGTAATATCTGCATTAGGTTTAAGAATCCTGAGAAAACCGATTAGGGACAACAAGTATATATATATATATATATATATATATATATATATATATATATATATATATATATATATATATATATATATATGTGTAAAATGAAAAACGGAAAGCCAAAAACTATGTGATTTATGTATTCATCAACGTTTCGTCTTTATTGAAAGACTTCCTCAGGATGAAAAAAACAATGTAGAAAAATCATACAGAATATTAATTTTGATTTGTCAGAAAGTGTCCAGAATTCGGCATGGTTGTTGATGTGAACAAGCAGAGAATGCCGAATGTTTAACGCTACCTGATCACATCATTATATTTGTTTATTCTGGTTCTCATCAGCATAGAAAGTAATTGATGAAGAAATGATAAAATAATATAATACTCTCTCAATGGACGCACGTGTGTGCCATTAAATAAATATAATGATGTAATCAGGTAGCGTTCGAATGAGGCAGTTAAGAATTTAAAAATTAAAGGTTTAAGAAACCGGTAGAACGTGCCTTGCAAGTGATGTTTAAGAATACCAATTTCAGTTAAGTGCACAGCGTTTCATTTCGCTAATGCGCTAGATATGATGTAAGGGACTTAACTCTATCAATTTTATGGAAATATTCATTTAGAAAACGTTTTTTTCAAAATATTTTATTAAATTAAAAACAAATAGTCTGATATTAGCTGTTAAGCAATAAATGAATAAATAAATAAAGAAAAAATAGAAGAAAAAATTAAAAGTTAAAGATATATTAAGGAAAAATTATCTAGAGAAAAAATATATTAATATAATAAAGAAATGGGGAAAAATAGAATCTTAGGAGGATAACTCAGTAAAAAAAACTTTTGATGATATTCTAAAATCTCAATTACAAGAGGGAATATATTGATATGGCATCAATTATAGAATGGTTGAATAGTTCATGATGTTACTCGACCTGCCGAATTCATAAAGAGTGCTTGTTTTTTGTGAATACATCCCTTTAGCAATTCATCACGTACGTTCAAACAGGATGTATATGGGTCAATAATGGCTCTGTCGATGTGATACTTCTCTTAATCACATAAGGGACATCTGTTTAATGCGGGAGAGAAAGACGGTTTTCTCTCAATAATTCTCCATTTGATGTTGAAAGGTATCCCTGTGTCTTTAAGTTCCCAAATACGTTTTGCAAGTGCCGTATTGGCCTTGTCTTTATATTTAAACGTATACCTGTGTGCATATAGTCTTAAAATTGCCTTGCGTCATATATATATATATATATATATATATATATATATACATACATACTGCTACAGTATCACCCAAGGCAGGTCTGGTAAAAAGAATTATCATAAAGTTTATATAAATGAGGGTTTTTGCAAATGAAAAATTATGTAATAATAACATTTAAATATAAACATTTTACAAAATTTGAGAAGTTATGGTAGACGAAAACGGAAATATTTGCTTATCTTATCTGCCTGAATGTCTAAGTTGCTAATGCTATTTTAAATATAATGAAAATGCTAAATATATTTATTGAAATATATAGCAAAAAGAAATGAAATTGTAAAGAATGTATCCATCATTTCAAAAGGTGGAAATTGTTTAAAACAATTTTCTGTTAAGCTATCTGATGTTACGAATTAGATATTTTAAATTTAAAATCATGATTATAATATTTAATAATGTTATTACTATTGATTTTTAATAGATTTCATTTTAAAAATCAACAGAATTAAAATTAGCAGAATAACTCTTTTATAAATAAATGCCCTTAGTCATACATATAGAAAAGCAAAGAAGGTGGTTTTATAGTTAGCAAAGACAAAGGGAAAGGGGAAAGAAGAAATGAGAGTGAAAGAGAAACAATGAGTGGTGAGAAAATGAAAGCAAAAAGATAGGGAAGAGGGTTTGTTTATTTTTTCTTAGTTTTGCTATAAACAAACGTATCATAACAAAAATTATTCATTTTTTAATGATGCAAATAATGTTCGCTTTAAGAGTTCATATAATTTTGTAAAATACTATTATCAATATAATACATATATATATATATATATATATATATAGGTAAAAATAATTAAATATTATTTACTTAAAATTAATATTGTAATAAGCCCCTTTAATAAGATTGAAGTTGAGCCCTGTTCGGGAGAAATTAAAAATAGACTGACACGTAGCCATAAGGCATATTCCGACAACGTTCGTTGAATACTCTAGTCAGTCTTTCTACATGTGCCTCCCTTTACTGATATTATGAATGTTGCTATAGGAATAAAATTAACCAAAATTAATTTTATTTTTTCGGGAAGGGAGAAAATACATTACCAATGACTGAAATGTTTGGGCTCAATTGTTTACATCCCCAAGAAGGGAAATCTCCAGGGATGTAAGCGTAAGTATTTCTTGTATTTCTTGCAAAGACTTCTGTAGAGTTATCCTGGATACAATTAACAATGCCATTAACAACAAATACGGAAGAATTGGCCGAATTGCGGAAGGGCTGGTTTGGTTGGGTGGATGTGGCTGATGATGATAATTGCACAATGGCTGCTCAAGATTTGCCATATATTCTGGTCCAATAAAATTTTGAGCAAGTAGCTCTATATACAGACCGACTGCTGAAATGTGATCTCATAAATTAAACACCATCTAAACTTAAGAAATTAAACACCACTTCCCATCTGTGGAGTACATTACCACAGAACTGATTCCATGTGGACTACAACATAATGTCTTTAAATCCAATATCAACAAATACCGTCGCCATAAGTAATCACTATTAATCATTTTCAGTCCTCTCATAACATTCTTCATCATTAAATCGACAATCCATCTCATTAACATTTATCCTCGAATGGCTTCTGGCTATGATTAGTGGTGACTCATTAGTACCCCCCCCCCAAAAAAAAAAGAAACACAATGTGAAATGAGCCAGGCACATACCATAAATGCCGTCAGATCGAATCTCGAAAGTTATTATATAACAGTCGTATTACAAGAATTGAAATTTGATAAAAGACGACGCGATGCATCGACGGTTGCAAATCAGTTTTACCTAAAGAGATTAAGATACAAGTAATAAAAGGCGCTTACCAAAAAAGACATCAGCAGAGAAGAACAGTGAATGGAAAGAAAAGGAACTTTTTAGCATGTTTCAGCTCGTCTTACGTGAAAACAAATGAGCAGAGCTAAAAATATTGATGGAAGAACAGAAATTTTGGAGGATCTTTTTCCTTTCTGGTGGATCTCCATCTTGAGACAAACCCATAACATTGTCGTCATCCTCATCATCAGAGAAGGATAATACATGCAGACGTTGCTTAGAATTGAGAAGGATGAAAAGCAATTGTCAGTATAATAACGTGCTCGTTACTTCTTTAGTATGACGTTTTCAACTGTTACCCCCTATTTAGAATCATGGTCTCGCCCAGGTACAAAGAAAAAGTAAAATAAAGAAACCTTTTCTAAAATAAATCCTTCCACATTTTAAATTTGTGGATGGTTATTCACTCTCAGACTGGCAGCCATTCAGAATTCATATGATTAGGGGTGGGACGTAATGGGTGAAAATTTCAGATTCATGCGATTAGTATTTTTTTTGTCTTCATTTATACGTAAATAACACTAAACAATCAAACATTTTGAAAATTTTGCAAAATTCAGAAGGTGCAAGCCAAAAATAGCCGTTAGGGCTCCACGGGACTCAAAATCCATCATTTTTCGGTGAAAAAGTGGTTTCATGCGACATTGCAGGTCCTAAAACATCCTCAAAAGCTATGAATGGATATAGATGGTTAAATCTGATATAGTACTTTAATTTAGGACCATTTTCAGGCTGTGAAAGGGTTTTCATGAATGTAAAATAGCCAAAAACTAGTGGCCTGCACTTTCTGAATTTTGCAAAATTTTCAAAATGTTTGATTGTTTAATCTTATTTATGTATAAATGAACACAAAAAAATACTACTCGCATGAATCTGAAATTTTCCCACCCCTAATATAATGGACTTGTCCAACTTGGCATAGTGGAGCAGTCCAGCTTCCATATAAACTGGCTTTTTGGTTACTTTAGTTTTTACTTATCTTGCTGCTCAACTGGTCGTACAGTTGAGCCCTAAGTATCAATTCTATAATGGTGAATAGAATTATTATATTAATGGTCCAAATTCTATGAAATACATTTTGTTTAAAACATTTTTTTTTAAATTGCATTTTTGATATCAAACTAACTGATAAAACCCGGCGTTGCCCGGGATTATCTGATTGCAGTGAGTTTAAACCTTCCCATGAGTCTTTGCCAAATCTATTTTTGCATTTATTTAAGTATTGGTGTTGAATGTGTAAAAAAACAAACAAAATAAAACATTAACAAAACTTAGTTTAACAGAAAAGAATGCAAAGGACAAACGTAATTTTAAATGGCATAGTTAATGAAAAGAAGAAAATGTAAAATAAAAATTAGCGTAAACAGAATCTCGGGCAACACCAGTTAGATGCAACATGGTTGGACGATCTGTCATTGTTTATTTGAAACGCGTTTTTTTTATCCAATTTGTTTCTTGTAAATTTTTTCTAACGTGGGCAGAATAGTTATTTGTTTCGTAAGTGCTTTTATAGGTGACATTCTTATTTTTCTTCACCATTCAAGTTATCTTTATCATCATATGTTTAATGTCTTTTTTACATGCTGGCATGTATTAGACTGCTTTTAAAAATTGACTTCCAAACAAACCTATCTCTGGTCAGTTCTTTATTTATCGAGAACTCTCATCTATTCTTTCAACGTGCCCATCCAAGTCTACTTATCTGTACACATCTTCTCATACTGTCAAGATTTAATCTTCCTAAGGTCATCAATACAAAGCCTGTCTTTAAGGCTCATATTACATATCCATTGTATCATTCTCATATCATTTCTCTCCATGCAACACATATCCTCAACTCTCACTTGTCACGTTTCACTTCCATACATAATCACACTGCGTACACATGTCTAATAGACTCTTCACTTGAGCACAGACTGGAAATTTACATGGTTAGTAAGAATAAAATATCGATTTGTCAGATGCATTATTCATTATTATTTAAATCAAATTTGGAAAATCTGATCGACTTCATTTTATATATTAGATGGTTAGTAAGAATAAAATATCGATTTGTCAGATGCATTATTCATTATTATTTAAATCAAATTTGGAAAATCTGATCGACTTCATTTTATATATTAGATGGTTAGTAAGAATAAAATATCGATTTGTCAGATGCATTATTCATTATTATTTAAATCAAATTTGGAAAATCTGATCGACTTCATTTTATATATTAGATGGTTAGTAAGAATAAAATATCGATTTGTCAGATGCATTATTCATTATTATTTAAATCAAATTTGGAAAATCTGATCGACTTCATTTTATATATTAGATGGTTAGTAAGAATAAAATATCGATTTGTCAGATGCATTATTCATTATTATTTAAATCAAATTTGGAAAATCTGATCGACTTCATTTTATATATTAGATGGTTAGTAAGAATAAAATATCGATTTGTCAGATGCATTATTCATTATTATTTAAATCAAATTTGGAAAATCTGATCGACTTCATTTTATATATTAGATGGTTAGTAAGAATAAAATATCGATTTGTCAGATGCATTATTCATTATTATTTAAATCAAATTTGGAAA
This sequence comes from Sepiola atlantica, assembly GCA_963556195.1. Lineage (NCBI taxonomy): Eukaryota > Metazoa > Mollusca > Cephalopoda > Sepiida > Sepiolidae > Sepiola > Sepiola atlantica. Next base: position 155,359,340 of record OY744526.1, read on the forward strand.
ATCTGATCGACTTCATTTTATATATTAGATGGTTAGTAAGAATAAAATATCGATTTGTCAGATGCATTATTCATTATTATTTAAATCAAATTTGGAAAATCTGATCGACTTCATTTTATATATTAGATGGTTAGTTTTTTAAGTTTTTTTCCAACTTATTTGTTTTATTAATGTCTTTTTTAACCGTTATGTTACCACATAAAATATAATCTTCTCTTAAAATTTAATTTCTATATTAATAAAACTATAAGACAAGTTCTCATGTTTCTGTGTTTCTCGCCTATATGTAACTTTGATGAATTGACATTGAATTATTATTTTTATGTACTATTAATCAAATATTTATTAAAATCAAAAATAAAATAAGGGAAAACAATTTAAAAAAAATCCTATTTAAAAAAAAAATTGTAAACATGCCTATATTTTGAATTACTTTTCTCTAAGCCCTACAGCAGACAGTATTTTTCCACCTGGGCAACGTCAGGTAAATACAGCTAGTTTAAAATTATACTGTGTGATTTAACGAGTCCAACCAGTAATTAATATCATTACAATATAAGTTTACTTTTATTTACATTGTTTTTCTATGTGTCTATGTTTCGGCTGACGTGCCCGACATCGTTTTTATGGTGTCTTCTTCATTTGCTGTATCTGAGTATAATTTATTTAGATTAAAAAATAACACAAACGAATAAAAACGAAATTATTTAAATCTAAATGCAACAACAGTTTTGTGATAGCTGGAAAATTGCCTCTGTGGTACCAGTCTTCAAGAATTCTGGAGATAGAACTGACCCTCAGAATTATCGCTCCATCAGTCTACTCCTGCTCTTTGCTAAAATCTTTGAATCCTTAATCAATCTAGCGATAGTCCGGCACGTCGTTAATGCTAAACTTCTTTCTGACCATCAGTATAGATTTAGGCAAGCACTGCCTACTGCGGATATCCGAACGGTTATCTCAGAACGCATATACCATAAACTGGACAAGGCAGGTGAAGCTAGGGTGGTAGCGCTTGATATATCCAAAGCCTTTGACAAGGTTTGACATAAAGGTCTTCTCATAAAAATTAATTCATATGGTATTACTGGTCAAACTTTAATATAATTAGATCCTTTCTAACCAAAAGAAAGATCCAGGTTATCCTCGATGACCGTTTATCTAACATGACATAAATGCAGGTGTACCCCAGGGATCGATCCTTGGACCTTTATGGTTACTGATAAATGACCTCCCTGATGACATTGTGTTTGAGATGGATATATTTGCTGACGACACCACGTTCTACTCCCATGTGGATAAAACGGACGCGCACATATTCTGAGGCAATGGCTGAATCCTTAGAAAGTCACATCCAGTCTATAGTGGAATGGGGTCATAAATAGTTGGTAAAATTTAATGCTTTCCTTCAACAACTACAAAAAATCTCTTCAACCACCGATTGCCATGGCTAATAACACTACCTGAGAGTCCAACGTTAAAACTCCTTGGCCTAACATTTACAGGCAACATAAATTGGAACAAATACATAGAAGACATTGCCAAGGCTACTGTAAAGAAGGTGGGCTCCCTCTACCGTGCTAGTAAACTTATTTCACTTGACAGTATCTTATATCTCTACAAAGCCACCATCCGCCCATGCATGGAGTATTGTTGCCACATTTGGGCTGGTGCACCAGCCACTAGTTTCTCCCTCTTGGGCAGAGTTTTAAAAAAAGTATCTAATTTAATAGGTCCCTCACTATCCACCAAGCTCCAGCCCCTGTCTCATTGCTGCAATGTTGCTTCCTTGTGCTTGTTTTACAAGTACGTCAATGGAATGTGCTTCGATGAACTTGCTGCTCTGGTGCCCCCTCGACGTAAATACACTCAACCAACCCAACAATCAGCTAGATCCCATCCATTCACTGTGGAGGTCCCCAGATACTGGAGAGCCTTCTACTTCAGCTGCCGGCATTTGGAACTCCCTCCCTGTTTCCCCGACTATACCGACATGCATAAATTTAAAACTAATGTGAACAAGCATCTCGCTGTACAGCTCCCAATTTAGGATGACCCCCTAAACTTTCACTCTAATTCTCAGTAGCTCATTATGTCTACAGTGGCAATTTGCCTTGTTTGGGGTGAACTAAGTTAAAGAAAAAAAAAAGTTCCTGTTACGCTTCAATTGATTACTTATGTCACAAGAAACTACGATAAACGAACCAAATAAGTAAGAAATCAAATAAAAAATTTGCTGTCATTTATTTGTCAGTTTTTCATTGAAATTTGTGCCTCGTTGAAAAAAAAAAATTCTAAAAATACACAACAGATCATACTTCTTGCATTGAAAAATAGAATTAAATCAATCGTTTGAAATAAGATAAAATATTAATTCCCCAAGTAAGTCTATAAAAAAGAACTTTCAATTTCCATAAATTAAAATAAATATTCTAATGATAAAACAATAACATTCAATGAAACAATGTTTTATTTATCAAATCTGGTATTCATATTTTGTCAAATGTTGAATTATGTATTTATTGAATAAATTTCTTTTAATTTAGCTTTTTAGACTAAAAATAATATTTGTTAACAAATCAGACCAATATTTTAAGGATTCATTCAATAAAGCAAACATTCCTTCATTTAAAAAAAAATCGAAATGAATAAGAATTAACAAGTTTTATGTGATTGGAACAAGTCTATTGTTTATATACGACTAAAAACAAGACAACTAATTTAATTTAACACACTGTAAAAAAATTTTAACGGTTCAATTATTTTACTCAAATACTATAAAAAAAGGTGTAAATTTATTTTAACTTTAATTTTAATTATTGTACATTGTTTTTATTCGATTAGAAATCAGATTGCACTAAAACTAATATTACAGAGTGTTGAAGAAAATGTAGCATTTTAAAAAGATTTCATTTTTATGATCAGCAAGATTAGAAAAAAAAAAAAAACGCCTACCGGGAAGATCAAAGATCATACATTTAAATTGTTTACAGTTTTGTCAGCTCATAAATGTTGCAATCTCGTGCAATATGTTGCTATTTTATGGGATCATAAAAAAATGAAAGCAAATCTATCCTGTATGTGTCTGTTCAGGAGAAGCAATTGAAAAGAAAGACCCATACCAAGATCAAACATATCTTTTTTCCGAGTGAAACGTTACAATGAATCCAATGGTTGTATTGATTTTGTGTAAATGTTTTCTTACAATAATATTGTGAGGTATTATGAGCAAATTATGTAGCTGTGTAGCTTGTCAAAAGTATATCTCCATACTAAATCTACTATATATAGTAGATTTAGTATGGAAAAGTATGGAAGAAGTAAATAGGAACAGCAGCAACAACAAAATTATTTTTAAAAAATAATAAACGCATCTATTTAATTATTAACAGAAAACCTTGTGTTTAATGTAAACTTTATTTTTAAAAAGTAATTATTCCAAAATTATCCTAGAGTTTTGCTATGTGTTAATATAGGCGTGCGAAAACAACCGGAAAAAAAAAAAAATGAAACGGAAGTTATGATTTTGAATTTTGAACTTAATTCATTAAATCGCAGAAAAGTTTTTTGTATATATAATAAAATAGCAGAATCAAATTAGAAGTGAATTGTACTGAATATGAACTTATTAGACAATGTTTAAAAAATAAATATGCAAATAAATTATCGCGTTGATAGTGTTTAGTAAGGTTTCCTGTGAGTTTATATACCGTATGTGAAAATATTTTAGTGTATAATTGAATTAGGTACAGGTAAGGTGCTTTGATATGAATAGTTTGGATAGATGAAAATAACTTTGGCATTTATTCATTATATATATATATATGGACGAAGGGAGGAGACCTAAAGCACTGATCTACAGTCAGTTAGCTTGTGGTAACAGGAATGTTGGTCGGCCCTTGCTGAGGTACAAAGATAAATTGAAAGATGCGCTGACGGCAATTGGAGTACCCCCAAAAAACTTTGAAGACTGTACAAAAGACAGGAAGACATGGCGAGCAGCTTGTTGCATTGGACTGGAAAGATTCAACGAGACCTGTGTGGATAATATGAGAACTGCCAGAGTTAGGCGAAAAGCTAGAGAGAGTGCTCCACACCTGGCATCCGATTACTCACACTCTTGCACTGTTTGCGGCTTTCCTTGCAGGTCTCTTGCCGGACTCAGGTGTCATGAACGATCTAGACACAAATGAAAGTTGTTGGAACCTCATACGTCGCAATCGACGGGAGAGTCCATCATCATATATATATATATATCTCCACTAGCACAGCACCCAGAGTGGAGGTGGAGAATAACGTCTAAAGCAGACAACAGTAGCAATGGATTTCTTACTGGCAACATTGCGAGGCAAGTATAACTGAAAAAGAAAGTTGACATTTTCTGTCACAGTCGCGTGTTACTTAAAAAAAATAAAGCCACACATAAATGCATGAAAAAAAATCCTGCTAGCTGTTTCACTTTAATTTTAACAGTAACAGTTAATTTGTTATCATCGTCAATATGAGTTAAGTATCACATAAAAAAATAAAACAAATAAACGTGTTTGAAGTCTTATTTTGAAAAAGAAATCCCTGCATGAGCTAATAATTGCGTAAAAAATAAACACATTCGAAGTCTGTAACCTGAAGAAAAAATCCTGCAACTGTAAAACGGCAAATAGATTTATTGAATAATTGATAATTTCGTTTTTATTAAATTATTTTAAATCTTAAAAATACCAATAAAAATAATTATTTAAATGTTTAAATTCTTTTTTAAATACATTCTTCACATAAGTATTCTTTGCTTAATAATAAAATTAAGCAAAGAATACCTATGTGAAGAATGTATTTAAACAAAGAAAATCTATTTAAAACATGAAATGAATTTACGTTCTAATATACTTCAGTTATTTTATGGACCTCACCAACAATTGCCTTTAGTGACCCCAGATAGAATCAAAGGAAAATTTCAATGGTGTCATAGATTCCTTGAAAAATTGATTATGCTTCTCAACTTGTATGACCTGGATGGACTGTATGGATTCAACAAAAGTATGTTTTTGGATTGATATGTTTGATGTTATGTATTTTTATGTATTTGTGTATATAATTTTATATATTTTCAAAGCGTAATTTTATTGCCTGTAGTAGTATAACTGCGGTAATGGTCCTCTGAAGAGAAGAATTATCTTTGAAAACTCATGAGCTAAGGACTTAAGGATGCTTTGCATGAACTTTGAATTCTAATAAAATTTGATTGACACCTTATTTTATTACTTCATTTTATATTATAATATATATATATATATATATATATATATATATATATATATATGCTGACAGTTGCAATTTGTATGTGAATTTTTTCTTTCTATATTCTATTCTGGCTCTGTTTTCTACATTGAGCTCTCTTACTCGGATTTCTTACCAAAATTATTCACTTTAACACACATTATATATATATATATATATATATACATGTAAGCTAAAATTGATGAATTTCTTCACATTTAAAAAAACAAAAAATCTAGCCTTATAGAAAACATAAAAGCATGTAAATTACAGGTGCTAATGTAATTTTTAATATTTCGCACAGTCCTCTCTCCTTTATCAAAAAATGTATTCCTTGATAAAAAAGTAATGTCACTTTTATAGATAACTGGACATTGAATACCTTCAAGAGTTTTTTTTTTTTTCATTGCAACTTTTATTTTTTCATTGCAACTTTCTTTAGTTATAAACAATGCTATGTGAAAACATGGGGGTTGTTATTAACAACCCCCATGTTTTCACGTGTTCAGTTGCTCTTTGATTTATTGAATTATTGATTTAGTCTTCGATGTAAATGCATCTATTGTTCTTATTTCTGTTAAAATAAGAAATTCATAGGTAAGACGAAATCTTTCAGTCTGTAAAAAACGTATATTTTTGTAAGTAAAATATTTATACGTATTAAAGATACACATATCAGAATTAAGAACTGATTTGAGTTTGTTCAGTTTTATTATCCATTTTGTTTGCGTGCAGATATGGATGGCAATTTGGTGTCTATAGTATTAGGGGTGGGACGTAATGGGTGAAAATTTCTGATTCATGCGAATAGTATTTTTTTGTGTTCATTTATACATAAATAACACTAAACAATCAAACATTTTGAAAATTTTGCAAAATTCAGAAGGTGCAGGCCACTAGTTTTTGGCTATTTTACATTCATGAAAACCCTTTCACAGCCTGAAAATGGTCCTAAATTAAAGTACTATATCAGATTTAACCATCTATATCCATTCATAGCTTTTGAGGATGTTTTAGGACCTGCAATGTCGCATGAAACCACTTTTTCACTGAAAAATGATGGATTTTGAGTCCCGTGGAGCCCTAACTGCACCTTCTGAATTTTGCAAAATTTTCAAAATGTTTGATTGTTTAGTGTTATTTATGTATAAATGAACACAAAAAAATACTAATCGCATGAATCTGAAATTTTCACTCATTACGTCCCACCCCTAATAGTATTAGTGTGAATTTCATATTATCCAATGTATGATCTGTTTAAGTAAAATGTTTAGTTATTTGGGAATAGGGTAAGTTTTGTGTGCTATTAAATTTGTGGTTATTGAACATTCTTCACGAAACGATACACTCTACTAACAAGTGAATTCCAGATGAAGTAAAGACCCCCCCCCCAAAAAAAGGGGCTACTATGTTAAATAATTAACTAAAACAGAGAAGAATATACAGAATTGTAAAATTATGTAAAAATTAAATAATAATCTGGATAATTTTCAGTCGCATCTGATTATTGTTTGTACAAAAATGAAACCTTAAGTAAACTATCGTGTAGATGATCGAGTCTAAGGGAAAGACAACTCTGAATTCAAATTTGTAAAATATTCAAGTGGATGGAACCTAAAAGCCAAAGCATATCATCATCATCATCATGTGGTTTAATGTCGTCTTTACTTTCCACAACCATTGAATGCTTTAGTAGTTTCTTTCAAGAGTTCCCGTTTTAGGGAGAGGTATTAGTCCAGATCTCACATCATCCTCTTCCGATTCCCAGGTCTTTTTATTTTAAATCTTTTTTTTTTCAAACATAGTTCACCCCAAACAAGGCAGGCCACACTGTAGATGTAAGGGGCTATGTATCCTGGGCCTCAATTTTGGTAGATTGATGAATCCACCCAACACTACGGTTCACATATCCAAATCAACACTGCCTGTATGATCTTAAGACAAAGTTGAGTTCTGGGACGTTTAATTTTGCATAGAGATGACGATATTGGGAGATTTTGCCAAACTAGCAAACCATAGCATTTTTATTTCTCACTAGTTGCCAAGGGAGGGGAGCAACACTCACTCGCGAGAAAAGAAAAAGTAGAAACAACCAGCTGATGACGTGAGGCCATTCCAAAAGAATATACTAAAGTTGGATTGCTTTGGGATGTGATGCTCAACTGTTGGTTTAGTTAATCGTTTTGTTTTACGGCATATCAACCCTTTTTCGGATTATTTAATGCTGAATCAGGTCATTTTGGTAAAAGTTTTTATGCTTCAAGTTCTTTATATGTTCAAGTATTTATTCATGATGTTTGGTTTGGTGTTTTGTTTTGCGGCACATCAACCTTTTTTCGGGTTATTTAATGCTGAATTAGGTCATTTTTGTATTTACGCTGCAAGTTCTTTATATGTTCAAGTATTTATTTATGGTGTTTGGTTTGATTGTTTTGTAGAGGAGAAATATGTTTTCTGTTTTTGTCTTTAGCAGAACATGATTGAGTTTTGCAAAGGGAAACGACAAAAACAATAACATCAATGTTTGGTGCATTTTTGGTCAGGAAGTCGGTATCTTCAGACAGCCTGATCTGGTAGTACCAGACTCAACTGTTGGTGACCTGCTGAAAGTGAAGAGATTTTCACACATGATGGTAAATAGTAAGGAAGATATCAGAACTGGAGTTCTGATCTGAATGATCTCAAAAGTCAGAGGGAATAAGAAGAGGCTTTCAGTGTTGGCATGAATTATATACACCATACTCACCATCAATCTTGTTGGCAGCACAAAGACATGGAATGTTCGGTCGATATTTACGAAGCTCCTTGAACCAGTTGGTGAGATTTTTATATGTTATTTTTCGAGTTGCATCAAATACCTGACAGAAAATAAAAAATAAAAATGATTTTAATAAACCAGAATACTGCAGGCAAGACAGCGTTTTGTAAAACCTTTTGATGCGGGCTCTTCGTTCTCAGAGACAAAATTGACAATGAGAGTCGAGATACTCTTCTCTGGCCTTTTGGCTAAGATCAAAGTGCAGTATCTGTTCCGATGAATACTGCACCCCATACTGGTATTGTCTTGGCCTTCGGGGCTTGACTTACGCTAGTCTATGGGTCTGTCCTGTGCAGTTCTAGGAGGTCCACCCTCCCAGGCTTTGCCTCCCCTCTTTGGGGAGGAGTAAGTTTATTGCTTACTGTCTGAGGCGCCCCTACCGGGGAATGCCGACGGGGCTGCCCAGACAATTTTTAAATGGCCAGAGTGCTCACCTCTCGGGCGCTGGCTTTTCAAACCCCACTTTCCCGACCCGACCTTGGGTCACATCTTACTTGTGGGAGTAGGATAAAAACTGGCCTTGTGCCTAACTCCTGGAGAGGAGTAAATCGATACTCTTCTCTTGGCTGGGAAGATGAAACACATGGAAGAAGAACAACAACATTTTCATTTAAGATATTTTATTTCACTAACTATGGATTCATTTGTTTTTATCTATGTGTTGTTTTTAGTTTCAGAGAGGCATGAGAGATCCAAGCTCCCTTATCCATCCGGACTATACAGGATGATCCTTCTTTTCTAAGTTCCAAACTGCAATTATCTGTCTCACTTCAAATCCCTATTTACGTCACATGACTAAATTTGACCAATGGCTTATCTGAATTTATATATGGAGATAGGTGAAGCTATTATATCTAAGTAAGCTTTTGTATTCGACAGACAATTCCACACTAGCAGGAATAGACTTTTCAAGTAATATTTGCCAAACAATTAAATTTCTTATGTCACTGTCATAAGTTGGTTAAAGATCTTCAGGTGGCCACGAGAAAGAGTTTGAAGAAGTAATTATGAAGGGAGTATTTTGGAGAAATTAAATCATCACACATGACGGGCCCCCTTTCGTCTCAAGAGACAATGTATACCTTCTGAAAGGTGCTTATGATAGGAGTTTATAGTAAGTAAGGGTTACACAATCCTTAACCACAATTCTGATCTGGCATTGCTTAAGTCCGGAAGCAGAGAGAAATTCAAGATGATTGGAAGCAATGCTGAAATAAGCAGAGAAGGACTGATTTTATTTCAGTTTTCCTTATCCTAGACTAGTTGCTCTAGCAAGGCTTCAAAGACTAGCCTACCCTACTATTCACGATAGCTAAGGAAGAAGAGAATGGTTTATACCTTCCCAAAGGTATTAGAGAAAGTTACTTTTTTTTTCAGTCTTTTCCAAATTTTTATCCCCCAAAATAAAGTCCCCTATTTAGATAATGAGCAAGCTCAGTTTTGCTTAACTGATGAGAACCGGTGGTTGTAAGTCATTCCACTTGATGGTAGGGGAATTCATTCTTTCATTGAGATGATACGTGTGTTTTACTTTTCAAGAGTCTCCTTTGAGGAGTAGATATGTAAATCGGGTAAACCCTAACCACGCAACAAATGAGTGCAGGTGTTTCTTTGCAGCACTTACCTGCACGAGACTTGTCAGTGGATCAAAAGAACTTCTTCAACGAAACAATCTAAACAAAATGTCAGATGAAAAGTACATTTTCAAAAACCAATCTGACACATCTCGACACAAACATGTTTTCCTTTCGGATTTGTTTTTAGACACAAAATTTAAACGACTGGAAATTTTCAGATTTTTCTTACATGGATTATTTTTATCTTGAACGCAAATTTACAGCATTTGTACAGCAGAGTTCAATGGTTTTGATTCATGAGGATTTTAATCTGTTATACAAATTTAAATATTTCCTCAAGACAAAAATATACGTTGCTTGTATGTCAAATTTTGATCTATCATTGAAAAATAAAAGCGACATTTTATTAAAAATATATCGACTAGTAGGTTTTCTTCATTTTCACTTTTAAATTCGTTAAATTCTGTTAAAACATGTTCAAAGTTTATTTTTGTGTCAAATTGTTTGTTTTTGAAACAGTAAAATTATTTTTGGTGAAAACAAACAAGACCCATGGCCGCCAGCGATTAAAACATTGAATTAAAGTTACATTCTCAACGGTTTAAAAAGTAAATTAAGAATTTTATTTCAAGATAAGAAATACAATTAAGACGAACAGTCAATTTCATCCAAAATTTTCACGAATATCAAACGAAATGGACAAGAAAATCCATGGTCTTGATACTACAATCGAACCCTTCAATGAATAAGAACCCTATTAATAATAATTATAATATTAATAATATTATTATTAATGATGATGATGATGATGATGATGATGATGATGATGATGATGATACTAATAATAATAATAATAATAATAATAATAATAATAATAATATTAATAATAATAATAATAATAATAATAATAATAATACGATAGGTGTAAATGTAAAAAACTAAAACCTTTTTTGATGAAAAAAAATAAACTGAACTTTTTACACAAAAAATAAATTTTAACAGAATTTAACGAATATAACACCAAAATGAAGAAGTTATAAAACATACTCGTCGATATTTTTTAAGACCAAACTATCGCTATTTTCTTCTCAACAACAGTTTTTACAGAACAGTTCAATTGTATATACGGTAAAAAAAAACTAATTAGACTTCTTTTTCAGACCAAACAAATAGCATTTCAGAGTCGATTTTATCCAACATTTGGATATTGATCGAAATAAGCGAGCAAATCTGACGGTCTCTATAATACAATTTAACCGATTGAAGGAAGTTTTTTCTTTAATACAACAAGTATCTGCTTCATTTGTTCTTAACATCGTAATTATAAATTCAACGTCTAGGCACGAGCCCTGGCTATCGTTCGTGGCAACGCTATGTCAGTAACGGCGGCGTCACTTCCGTTCTAATCGTCATCTGTTGACTCTCTGTTTCTTTCTCTGACAATTGTTTCAAGCCTTATTGTTTGTTTTTTCTCTTTATGGAATAATTGTACGTGAGTAAACAACCATTAACTTGTTGATAATTTAAGATCAAAGGGAAATATTCTCTTGAAGATCTCATGAAAAGTATTAAAAAAAAAACAGGTGAAAGTTAATGGACATTTCGTTTTCTTTTTACACTCTTCACTTAATTATCTTAAAAATGAATTTCTCTTCAACCATTATAAAAAGGGTTCAGTTATTCATTAACTTTGTTCTCTACAAAACTGATAGTTACACAAACCTCTCGTAAAGTCGATGAATACGGTCTTTCTGGTGATTTATTAAATAAACTTTAAAACGGAGATTTAAAAAAAAATATATCTGTTTGATTTGTTCTTAACATTGGTTTTCATAAGAAAATTGAATAATCTTAATTTATAAATTAGGATGTAATCTTTAAAAAGAATATACTTTTACAGGGTACCAGAAAAATGTTTAAAAATGAAATTTTTTAAATTGTTGTCAAGAAAAATTAAAATGATATCTACATTTAAAAGTTGATGAGGACCCTCAACTAAATGCCCCCCTTCCCCAAATAAAATGTGATTCTACTTTTGTTAGATGATTACGTGTGAACACCCTGTAAAAAAAAAACCCAATTATTTTAGAATTTAGAATGTGGATTAGTTTTATAATGTAAACTATTCTAACTTTTCAGGACAGTAACTAATTATTTTAACACTCACCCTAAGTCTGACTGGCAAAGTCATAAAACTACATGTAATCGCCTAGAAAGTAGAAATAGCCTCCCCCCATCCCCGAAAAAAATTGCACCAAAGTTATCTCCCATAGCAATAAAAAAAAAAATATTCTGGAACATTAATGGACGAGTGGTAGATCACGCAATAAAAAATGAGCCCTCCACCCCTTGGCTGTAGCAATAAATGACCATGCTCCTTTAAGGAGGGCTACATAAAGCCCTGGCAGTAGGTGTCCGAAAAAAGAAAGTGTGCGGTAATAAGACGAAAGAAGTATAGCATAAGCATCTAAAGGGACTAAAATAAAGAATTGTAGGGTAAGAACGAAACAAAACAATTATGGTAAGCAATTGCAAAGTCGTGCATTATACATTCCACTCAATTTATTGTTACATATTACCATAACCTTTTCGAGTTGTATATAATTTGCCAAAGGAGAAAAATTATGAGGTGCGATTCATAGGGTTTGGCTCCAAGGTAACTTGTATGTCATATACAATGAGTGAATCTGATTGGTTAATTTAATCATGTGATATTAAAAGGACTTGGAGTGTAATAATCAGCTGTTTTCTGAAGTTTCATAAAAAAACAGATAAGATGCTGCTAGATGGGGGCATTTAGACCCCTGTTGAGACGATCCCTCCAGAAACAACAAAGTACCTTATGATGTACAGAGTTATCCTGTTGAGGTTAGTTGAATAACCTGCTGCTTCATTCATTTTAGAATGATTGGAAAGCAAGAAATGAAACGAGAAGCTATACAAATGGAGGGCATAAAAATATACATGTCTGCGATGATTAAATTTATTACTGGATCTGAATACAAAAAACAATATTGGCGGGAATAACAAAATACACAGTGGGCGGAAATAGCTTCTCCTGATACTGTCCAAATTCAATAATCAGCAATCAACAGCAGCAGTTCGATACACACACACACACACACACATTAATACAAACACACTGTTAGTATGTCAACATATCTCTCCACAGAATGCAGAAGTTACCACACGAACGTTTTTCAAACAATGAGGATGCATAAAGCATAAAGTGACAGCAACATTTAATAAACTTAAGTGTTCTAGCAGACTTGGCAGAAATTATTGGAACATTACTGCGTACACAAAGACCCGTGGCGCAGTGGATATAGTACTAAGTTAAATTCAGTTTCAAGTGATAGTCATCTGATGGTTGAAGGTTCAAATCCTCGGTGCAAGCGATACAAAGAATTTGGAATTACTGAAGACTTCTCCCAGTCATGGCTGACGGAACAAGAGCATGCTACCCCCTTGGATTAAATAAAGGGTTCCGTTCGAAATTCCATCCAGATTCCCCGAGTTCAACAGAAATATTCCCGAATTCAAAGAGATACACCTGAAGAAGACCGAAGGTTACATCGGCCGAAACATTGTGATGATAACTCTCAAAATGAGAAATGTAGTCCGAATAACTCAAATTCTACAAATTATCAATCCTCATCTAAAAAATTCAGAAATATTACTGCATACATTTGAGATTCACATATGCAACTCAAGCATGGTAAATGAAAAAACAATTAAAAACTCTTGGAGTTTGCTGGTTTCAACTGAGACATGCGATAAAAAGAAGGTGAAAGAGGATAAATTTGCCAAAAAAACACAATTACGGAAGAAATGGTGTAGATTATGGCTTTGCGTATAGCTGTGGCAGTGTCCAGAAAATTGGTGGCATACTGCCTTTGGCATATTTCATCAACAAACAATACCGCAGCTACAAAGGACACGTCCCTGCAGAGCAGGAATAACAGCAAAAACAATGCCACAAGACAATATTGCAGAGATCTATGGATAAACGTTGTGAACATTCCAGGAGTTTCCATAGGACAAGGAACAAGCGTCACTCAAAACAGGAAAGCATTCACCAAGTTGGTGCAGAGGCAGACCCGTTTGTCCCTGCGATAGCAAAGACGTATCTGTTATTACTGAGAATTAAATTAATTTTAATAAAATAGAAACTTTTTTTTTTTTTATGGCTCAAGTAAAAGAAATATTGCATTCTTGTTTAGGCATATATTTGCATTCCATTAAAAAACGTGCAAACTAAAAGTTAACAAAAACGGTGGGAACGTGGTTAGGGTTTGCGGGTGAGGGTTAGGGTTAGGGTTTGCGGGTGAGAATCCATCAACATTAGACGTAGAAACTGACGTGCCAAGGTGGCAGATATGCGCGCATAATGTTTGCACATTCATAAACGAATAAATCATCTTGAAGTGACTCTAAACAATGTGGTCTGCATACAAATGGCTTCAAAAACGCGTGCAGGGGAAGGGGTGTGAAAGGGAGGAGGAGGAGGAGGAGGAGGAGGAGGAGGAGGAGGAAGGGTGATGATGCCAGGTGGTAATTGTCGGGTAATGTTCTCTACTCTAATTACCAGGATGACGGGCAGGCACAAAGAGGGCAAGGACATGCAGGGTCGTAGTAGACTCACCATGATGCAAGCATGTGCTTGGTGGTAGTAGGAACTGTGCATACTGTTGAAACGCTCCTGGCCAGCAGTGTCCCACAGATCTGAGAAGAAGAAAGGAAAAAGTTTTAGATTTTTGTTTTTCTTCTTATTTCATTTGTATTATTATTTTTAAAAAAAAGTAAACTTCTATTGTTTCAAAAGGACAAAAAGTCTTCAACTTTTCAAATAACCTTGGTGAATGTCTTTTTGAATTACCAAGGAAAGGTTATATAATATATATATTTATTATATACACACACGCATATATATACACACACACACACATATATATATATATATATATATATATATATATGCACATGCTTTTGTTGTAATTTTAAATGTGTTTCTCAACGAAATATGATTTTTTTATATTTAAAAAAAAAAAAAAATAGGCTTATGGAAAACGTAAACACATCTAAAGAATGTAAATTACAGGTGTTAATGTAATCTTATATATAAAGTCAGATTCTTCCCTATTTTAATGACTCGTATAGTTCTATAAACACAAACTTTACATAGAATTCTACTTCGTATGTGCTTTCAGCATCAGTCAGTTAAGCTAACTGATGGTGCAGTAACATATGTAATTCCTGGCCTAATATGTAGAATTTCCTATACTTCCTGAAGCCGCTGGTATTAACCAATGTCTAATGAAATTTTCACTATAAAGTATTACACATATATCTAATATATAAAAGTCAACTTAATTTTAAAAGTTGGACCTAAATAGCATTTAAGCTGGCAAATCAAACTTTGATTCTGACGAGCCAATTTTTATTTGTTATTGTTGTATCATGGTATTTGCAATAAACTAACATAGTTTGTTTTATTTTATTTCAAAATTACTTATTTCGGCCTAAAAGCAAAAACAAGAAGCTTACTAACACAAAATTGATTATAATCAAAATAAAATGGATGATCACTTACTAACTTTTACAGACTTCTTATACAACTAAAAACAAACTGAAAAACGTTTACTACCTTTTTACGAATGTTTTCTCTTTTTTTTTTATACTAAAACTAATAACTTCTGCAGTTTATGGCCCTTGGTATTTTTTAAATACGATTTTCAAGTTAAATTAAAATTTTATGGTATTTTTTCTTTATTAAATCATTAAGTAAAAGTACAGAATAGTTAACAACTCCCTCTCCCCATGTTTAGAATCAGTTTCTAAATAATAACATTATTATTTCAGCACGGTCCGTAAACTGCAGAAGTACACAAAATACAAAATCGATTAATAACTTTCTTTTTAAAACAAAACGCAAAAAAATTTAATGACTATTCAGAACTGATTTTTTTTTCTAAAACAAAAAGAACCATCGCTTTGAACCAGACAAAACCGACTTTTGCCGAAGCAGAAATACCTGAATAGCTAAAATAAAAAAAAACGAATGAAAATGAACCGTATGTTTACTTTTTTCCTTTACGAAGAAATTCTGTGAAATAATTTTTTTCACAAAAAAGTTAATAGTTAAATTTGTCTTTTTGGTTTTTAATTTTTTTCTAGAATTTTTCTCTCAATAAACTACGGATTGTAAACAACAAGCAAAAATTGATTACTAAGTTTTTTTTAGTTTTTTTTTTTTTTAACTAAAACAAAACACAGAACCGCGAGGTTTCCTTTTGACTAACCAAAAAATATCAGTAAATTATACTGAGATGAAGAAAACAACACTTTAATTCTCACGAGGTTCTGCTAGTATAATATAGCTAAACAATATCTTTGATACAAAACTGACCTCCCGCAAACTATACGATTAGATGCATTTGTACCGTTATCCTATTTTCATTGCATAGACATTTCTCACACACCGAAGCAACAACTTCACAAACAAATGTTTTATTGCTTAGATACTTCATGAGCTAAATGTTGTTTACTCTTTTCACATGTTAAGGTCAGCGAAGACAATTGAAACAGCCGGTGAAAATAAGAACCACAAACTAATTTTGAGAGAAAAACGCCAAGGTCATTGATGCTAAACAAAAGAAAGAAACATTGTTTTTTATGTTTCGGAATTGTTGAGAGAAGAACGGTGGAGAGTAAGACGACTCAAAGAAGCAGCACATATGTTAGGCGACGATGACTTACTAAGCAGACCTAGTATAGAATTCAATACAATATGCGAACCTATAATTATAAATAATAGATAAGTACTGATCTATAGTGATAAGTAGTTAGATCAAAAACAAGAATAGGTTTAAGGCTCCCAGAATTCATACTAGAATTGTCCGCAAGGACCCGTGGATGTAGTACTAAGTAAAATTCAGTTCTAAGTGACAGTCATCTGAAGGTTGAAGGTTCAATCCTCAGTGCGGGCGATACGAAGAATTGCGAATTACTGAAGACTTCTTCCCAGTCGTGGCAGATGGAACGAGAGCATGCTACTCCCATGGATTTAATAAAGGGTTCAGTTCGAAATTCCGTCCAGATTCCCGAGTTTGACAGAAAGATTCCCGAGTTTGACAGAAAGATTCCCGAGTTTGACAGAAAGATTCCCGAGTTTGACAAAGTACACCTGAAGAAGGTTGGAGGTTACATCGGCTGAAACGTTGCGATAAAAACACCCAAGATGAGAACAGTAGCCCGAATATACCAAATTCTACACATTGTTTTTTTTTATATTAGGATTTAAATTAGCAACAAAAATCTTTTAAAATTATTTCCACACTTTTGATTCTGCCAAGAATAATCATCAAGGTATTAGCTTAAAAAAGTAAACATCCAGCATAAAATTGATAATACCATCATCATCATATTTGGTTTAACATCTGTTTTACATGCAGGCATGCATCAGACGGCTTTAAGAAATTGTCTTCAAAGTAACCTATCGCTGGCTAGGTCTTTATTTATCCCATTGGCCCATTTTTATCACTTCCTCCTATGTTTTCCTTGGCATTGCCCTGTGAACTGAACCTGCTACCTTAACTTTTCTAAATCTACTAACCCAGGAACTTTCATCCATTCTTTCAACATGGCCATACCATCGAAGTCTACTCTTCTGCACAAACCTCTCTATACTGTCCACATTTATTCTTTCTCTGATATAAAAACTAAGGCTGTTTTTAAGACCCAAATTACACATCCATTATATCATTCTCATATCATTTCTCTCCATGCAATGTATATCCTTAACTCTCACTGGCCAGATTTCACTTTCATACATCATCACACTGTGTAAAAATGCCTGATAAACTCTTCCCTTGAAGTGGTAATGCTCTGCTGATTAGTAAAGGCAGAAGTTCCTTAAACTTACTCCATCCACTCCTATCCTAATTCTTGCAATCACACCAGCACTGTGCTCCCAAAAAATAAATTCTGGACAACCTCAATAGCTTCGCCATCTAGATCCTTTTTCTCCGCATCTGAGTTCCCATCCATCTCCATTGTCATATACTTCTTGCACACCAATTGGTTATCCTTTCACAACCTACCAGTAATTTCACTGAATTTATTGTTTACCAAATGCTTACACGTACCACAAAAAATTGAATTGCACATGACTCTTTTTTCTACAAACTGAGCAGTGTGGTAACATTTATTCTCAGACCTTTAATTTCCATAGCATTCCTCCAAGTCAGTCTTCTATTGTTTCACAGGCAAGTACTAAATCATCAGCATACAACATCTCTTCTAGACAACCCGTACGAAACTCCCAATACAACACTTCTAAGACACAAATAAAAAGCAACAGACTTCCAGAACCCTGATATACTTCTACTTAAACATTAAAGTTGCCAATAAATGTGCTGTTAATTCTAACACAACTTTGAGCATTTCTGTACAATTCTTGAGCAATCTTCACCAACCACTTGTTTGCTCTTAGTTTACGCAAAGTCCACCAGACAACCTCTCTTGGCACTTTGTAGATTTGGAGAAAGTTTTTGACAAAGGCAAGATACAGGTTCTTCTTACCGACGTACTTCTCTTTCATTTGTCCCAAGATAAATATAGCACCAGTGGTACTTTGCCCGGACATAAAACCAAACTGTATTTCATCTATGCTTATCAGACATCTGATTTGCTGCTCAAATATTCTTTCAATCGATTTCAGGATTTGATCCATCAACTTTAAGTCTCAGTAATTACCTCTATCGATTGCTTCCCCTTTACCCTTGTAACAATTCACAATTGTACTAAGTGTGGAAATAATTTTCAGAAGAATTGAAACAAAAAATGGATTAATAAGCAAAAGTTATCTCTTAAGATTAATAAAACTTGTTCGAATAAGAAGATAAATACAGGTAAACTTCTATATCTCGAACTTGATGGGACTGAAAATAAACTTCGAGATATCCGAGGGTTCGAGAAATTGAAGTCTGAAATTGACACCAATAAACGGTCGGGACCGCCAACTGACTTCGAGATTTGCGTTGTATTCGAGACATCGGTGTTCGAGATACCGAAGTTTACCTGTATATGCATATGTGTACATAAAAAAATTAATGGAAAAAGGGTCAAGCTACAAAATATAAAGAAGGAGTGGCTCAGCTTATCTGTGGACCTGACGCTCAACCGGACGGTTCGAATCAAAGGGCCGGCTCAACCTGAAAGGTGCAAGCCGAAACAAGTACAAGTAAGTACCTTTAACCAACCCGATAATTAGCAAAACCGCACCCTTCACTGTAGAGGTCTCCAGATGCCGGAAACCTTTCTACTCTAATAGCTTCTTTCCTTGAACTGCTTGCCCTTGGAATTCCCTCCCTGCTCCCTGTTTCCCCGACTGCACAAACATGCAGAAATTTAAATGTAATGTGAACAAACATCTTGCTGCACAACTCGCCACTTAGGATACCCCTATTAATCTGGCCTCTAATTCACAGTAGCTATTTTCCAAACACCCCCAAACTTTGCTGTCTTTGTTTGCATAGAGGCATAATCTGCTTTGTGATTATATTTTGTGAAACAGTGTTCATGTAATTTCCTCTTTTTTTTAATCTGAATAAAAGTTATTAATTTGCTCTACGTGTGATCACTGTTATATATATTGCCTTTGTGAATTTCCAACTGATTTGAAAAGAGAACCTTCGAAGATTTGATGGCTGATGCTCAACAGGTCATGTCTCGGATCAGTAGATGTTACTATATATATATATATATATATATATATATATATATATATATATATATGATAAAGAAAGGAAAAAAAATGTTCCGACATAATGGAAATTGAAAAAGGAAAACCAAAAAATACTATTTATGTATTCATCAACGTTTCGTCTTTATTTCAAGACTTCCTCAAGGATGATTGTCTGAAGAAAACGGCACACAAGTACAAAATGTTTGAAATGGATAGGTGGCGGCGGTTGCGTAAGAAAAAATAAAATTATGAGATACAAATAGATGGTGGTAGTGGCAAACGGAGGTTGGAGTATAAAATCATTAGGAAGTGGGAGAGATCTTGCAATAATTGTGGAAGGAGTGAGGGCGAACGTTGATAGTGGCTTGAATTAATTTAAATTATGAAGTGGGAGGAAGGGATACGAGATATGTTTATTGAATCGTTTTTAAATTAGCCTTGAGATGAGAAAAGCGTGAGGTTATCAGGGTCGTGTAATAGGATGGTGTAGGATGTGATATATATAAAAGAGCCAATATATTCACTGTTTCTTTTGACGCTAATAATAGGTAGATACTTAAACAAGTCAATTATGATCCATGTTCTTAAAAAGAAAAAAAATGTATTTCCAATCGATTTTAATATTTAATCCTGTTCGATATTGTTTTTAATTAGTCATAAATAAAAGAGAAGCCGATTCCGTCACAGGCGAAGTTCTCCCACTACTTACAAAGTTCCAGACACATTTATAAAGAGAAATTTTTCGATCCCCATTTACTCTGCAGTAAAATATTACAATACACTTTGTATTTCACAATTGTAACAAAAAATATATTATTTTATTTCATTTTAATAAATAATATTATAATATTTATTATTATATTATAATATTAATAATATATGATAATAATTATTTCTTTTATATTCTACTTCATGTTATATCACCTATTTCGCATAAAAATTAGTTAGTATTGTTTCTTATTGTCATGTACAAAGATGTATTTCTTCTGGATTTCTTTTTTTAGTATTGCCGTTTGCTAAAAAAAAAAAAAAAAGACAGGTACAATATATATTTTTAACAACAAAAACAAGTAATCTCTTCCATTATAAAATATATGAAGTATTTTACATAATTGGCCACAAAAATAGAGGATCAGTTTATATACTTTTAGTAATCTCGAACCCGAATTTACTTTATAATTCTCTTTATTATGTGAACCAATTAAACCTTAAGCTCAAAAAATATCTAATAAACTTTACATTAAAGTTATATTAACAGATGTTTAATTCTTTCACTTTAGTTAATAATCTCAAACCAAATTTAGTTTATAAATCTCTTTATTAACTGAAGTTGCGTACAACATATTTTTAGTGTTGAAAGTGACAAAATCTTTTGAATATAAATTCAAAAGATTTTGTCACTTTTTTTCATTAATATCTGAAAGGATATCAAACCCTTTGTGTGTGAAAGATTTGCTGTCGTGATTCAGCACGATTCTGATTTAATGTGAAATTGTCATAAAATTAGAACATAAAACGGAGTAGTTTGTATAAGAGTCCATTTTATTTTAGTCAATGTGGATGTCATCTACGTTGTGTTAAAAAGCTGCAGTTGAAAAGATGAGCATCGTCGACATGAATATTGCCAACATCGTGATAATCACTGACATCACAGTTCCAATTTACAGCATCATGTAGGTACGTAGTTACACACATGACAAATATATCTATATATAAATAGGGGTGGGACGTAATGGGTGAAAATTTCAGATTCATGCGAGTAGTAACACTAGACAATCAAACATTTTGAAAATTTTGCAAAATTCAGAAGGTGCAGGCCAAAAATAGTCGTTAGGGCTCCACGGGACTCAAAATCCATCATTTTTCGGTGAAAAAGTGGTTTCATGCGACATTGCAGGTCCTAAAACATCCTTAACTATGAAAATGAATTTTGCAAAATTTTCAAAATGTTTGATTGTGTAATGTTATTTATGTATAAATGAACACAAAAAAATACTACTCGCATGAATCTGAAATTTTCACCCAAAGTTATTTCTTGTATACTAACGAGTTACCTCTTATCAAGGCACAAATGCCATAAGAGGATAACGGTTAATGAGCTTATCAATTGGACACGGAAAATACCCTGAGAAGCCTGGAAAACGATGGGTGAAATTGGCAGGATTTGATTATTTCCTTTGGAGATAGACCAGCATACCTATGTTGTTGTTGAAACGGCGTTCACCCTAGTCAAGTTGAGCCGGCATCTTCCATGGATCGCACTACATCTCGAATCAAGATTGGCAGAGAACAGCAGTTGGGACATGATTAGCTTGCCAGCAATGCAAGATGCGTCGGAGGCAGTCATTGTCAAAAACTTTCAGCTCCCGCCAATCAGCCACCCTCACAGCTGTAGAGGAGGATCGACCG
The DNA here is from genome assembly GCA_963556195.1 of Sepiola atlantica. Taxonomy (NCBI): domain Eukaryota; kingdom Metazoa; phylum Mollusca; class Cephalopoda; order Sepiida; family Sepiolidae; genus Sepiola; species Sepiola atlantica. The sequence continues at coordinate 155,381,166 of OY744526.1, forward strand.
GACTACAGATTGGTGGATACGCCTCTGTTGATATTGAAATCTCACTACGGCCCCATAAGGATCACTGGAAGTATACAAAAGCGAATCTAGCAGCCCCAATTCGACGATCGACCTCCACTGCATTCTGCCCAGATGTAACAATGGTCGACCCAAGGTATGCAAATGACTCCACGTCCACCAATACAACGCCATTCAGAGACAGCAGTTTAAAGTCCTCTGGAGGGATGAAGGAAGAGAAAACTTTAGTCTTCAATGTGTTGATAGGCATACTCGCACAAAGTGCAGCCTCCTGCAGCCTGTCCAGTGCAATCTGCACCTTATCCTCAGTCGATCTCAGCAATACGATGTCATTGGCATAGGTCAAGTCCGGCATACACCTACCTCATGCCCAACTGCCATTCCCACATAGCCCTGGAGAGCTTGATAAGAATGTAGTCAATAGTGTAATTGAAAACAGCTGGGGAGAGTGCCTATCCCTGTTGAATGGCAGTCTGCCTTTGACTCATCACCACATGTTCAGGCTCAAACTTGTGTCAACCTATAGTAGCACGTGATGAGACGAAGAAGCTTTGCAGGAACACCATCTGCCTGCATGATGCGCCAGAGCAAGTCTCTGTAAACAGAGTCAAAGGCAAAATCAACAAAGTACAGAAGAGTCGGCTGCTAATAAGCCCAGCGCTGTTCGAGAATGTGCTAAAAAGTGAAAATTTGGTCAACACAGTTCTTTCTCGGACGGCAACATCCCTGGAATGGGCGTGTACAGAAATTGAAAACGTTCTTTGACTTTTTCAGAGGAAGAATTGCAAATGCTTTCACCAGCACATTGATGACCCCTGTAATTTCAATAAAGTTTCCGGCCCCCTTTTTTGTAGACGGGTAGGTGATCGTTTCATTCCAGTCGGTCGTCCATACCGCACTGAAGACATGATGTACCTATGCGGCAAACGTCCCTGACATAGCCTTGTATACTGAAGCAGAAATCTCCCGGAGCCTTGTTGTAACACAGCCGACGTATCACCTACTGTACTTCCTCTACTGTTGATGCGACCTTGTTGTAGTCATACTCCTCCTCGGTCAGCTCAACATTGACTTCTGTCATTGGAGACGGGTGATTTGAGCAGCTCGTTAAAATGTTCTTTCTCCTGCATAAGATGCTCAAGATTTGATTATTTCCGAAAGTTTGGGAGATAAACCACTATACCTATACCTATATATATATATATATATATATATATATATATTCTGAAATTTATTTACTCAGGATACTTGGATAAGTATATTTCATTTCGATTTGAGGGGGTATAATAATATCATTGCGTTTACGTCACAAAATGAAAATACATTTTGATTTTTGTTTTAAAATTATAGAGATTAAAAAATAAGAATAGAAATTGTAATATAGAGTTGAGAGTTTGGAGCAGGAGTAGACAGGGGGAAGCATGCATTTATTACCTGGAAACGCCAGGTGTGCCTCGAAGGGAACAAGAACGATAAATTTACTGAACATTATTTCAATAAATGTCACTGTACTTACACTACTCCCACCCAATTAAATCTTTGTACATAATTGGGCTCCACTCAAAAAATTTAAAGTTATAAAATATAAAAAGGTAATATAGTGTTATGAGCTGGAGTCATCTAGTTAATATATAAATGCTGCCAGGCAACTTAAATTATATAAACAGTTGAAAAAGGTGTTATTTAACACATTTAATCACGCCAGCTTTCAAGTAAGAGAAGAAGAAAAAGAAAAAAAAAAGGTTTCCATCAATTCTTTCTAAATTTTCAGAGCATGAAAACTGCAAAAACCACAGGAGTTACAATTTTATAAGTTTATTATGCGTGTACAATCGTTGACCAGAAAATATGGTTACAAACAAGGTTATTAAATGAATCATGTTTTCAGACAACTCCCAAACATGTTTACTTCGTATTTAAAATTTACTCAACCGAAAAAAGAAAATCATATGAAAGATTTTTTTATTATTAAAAGATGCTATTGTCAGATCTTTCTATTACTTAAACTGTGTGTATCTTGCTTGCTTGTCACCGTGCACACTTTTCATCTGTTCATAAACGTCGTTTTAGATGTTGGGAGGAAGGACATGAGTAATGTGAGTAAAGGGTGAACGATAAGAGAAGTAATCAGAATGAAGAGTGAGGGGAACAAAAAGGGAAAAGAGAGACAAGGGGAAGATAGAGAAGGAAATGAGAGAGGTGAAAGAGAGGGGGTGGAGAGAAAGTGGAGAGAGATGGGGAAAGAGAGAGTGGAACAGAGAGGGGAAAGAGAGACAAGGGGAAGATATAGAAAAAAGGGAGTGAGGGGGAAAGAGAGGGGTGGAGAGAGAGAGGGGGAAATAGAGAGGGGTGTGATAGAGAGAGAGAGGGGAGAAAGAGAAATTTGCTTCCCACCAATAAAAGGTTTTAAATTAAAATGATGGGGTTTGCATTCACGCCAGACAACCATAAAGAAAAAAAGAAAAAGAAATTAATTTTCTCACAGATTTAAAAAAATTTTTTTATTTTTCTTAGTTTACTAAAACTGACTTAACAGACCCACGTCTTTTTTTAACCAACCTCACCCCACCCCGTTAAGCCTAACATTAACCTTAATTCCAGGTTGGTTCTGCCATAAATTTGAGTGGCAACCCTTTCCTCCCCACAAAAAAAAATGTTTTACATTAACTTTGTAGGGAGTCTGCGTTCATGCCAAACAACAATAAACAGAAAATAATTCAGTAGTTCACCTTGGGCTGGGAATTTCTTGAGTTTATATCCTTTCCGGGACACAGGTAAATTAGTAAAAAGATTAAAATACTTTAGTTTGTTTCTTTAACACTTAAATTTATAAATAATAAGAGGATAAGCAGGCCGATAGAGATAAGGGCATGCTGATTACGTGAAAAAGGCAGGGAGTGGGAAATTGGCTACGCAGTGTCAGTCTTCTTTATGAGCAAAGAGAACAGATAATGAATATAAACCTCGAAATAGGATTGATTTTTAACCTCTGGACAGTATAGAGATGTATGCAGAACAGGAGACTTTGATGGTATGGCCACATTGAAAGAATAGATGGGAGTTCTTGGGTTAGTAGATGTAGAACAGTTAAGGTAGCAGGGTCAATTGGCAGCGGAAAACCAAGGAAAATATGAAGGGAAGTGATAAGGATGGACTTTAGAGAAATAGGGATAAAAAAGACCTGGCCAGAGATGGGTTGGTTTGGAAGTCAATTTCTAAAAGATGTCCAACACATGCCAGCATGTAAAACAGACGTTAAACTGAATCCGGTGATGGTATTACATTCTTGATTTTAATAAATATATTAATAGTAAATAAAAAGAATCATAATTCAATGTATAATTATCAAAGTTACGTTGACACAAGAAACACACACACATAATTTTATTAATATAGATATAACAAATGACTGATTTGCTTTTTGAACAATACAGTTCTTATGATAATAATGAGAATCAAGTGTGTTAATGCAGCAAGAAAGCCATTCAAGATGAAATCTACAAATTCTACTTCGTCGTCACCAACGAGGGTAACATCATTCGATAAGTAATCTTTTATCTATCAAAATGAATTGGTTTAAAAAATTACTAACATTGCTTTTTTTTACGACAAGATTAAGACATTGTGGCGGAAGTGATAATCTTGAGTCAGAATCGAGCAGTGGAGTGGCCCCAACTTACTTCATCCCCGCAGTAAAAGGGTCCAAACGCGGTCGTCTTATTGTCGGTTTGTGCATGTACCATTTGTCTGCATGCTCAACATTCAGTCGTTTGCATATTTCCCAGTGTACTGCCTTCCCCGCGCAGTCATGTCTGTTTTTTAGCTAGTTTGCTGCATTCACTTATGTGATTTACCGTTTCGTCCCTTAGTTCAAATAGTTAACAATTACTGTTTTCCTGGAGTTTGTACATTGTAGGTTTGATGTGGTTAGTTCTAATCTGTGACGGAGGTTATGATCTTGAGCAAGAATCAAGCGGTGGAGGTGGCCCCAACTTACTTCATCCCCGCAGTAAAAGGGTCCACCTTTGCCTGGCTTGCAGATAGAAAAAAGAAATAAGTTTTGGCTTCATAGTTTTCTAGTGAGGATTGAACTCATGACCTCGAAGTAACAAATCCACTGGTTGCTGCACAATAATAAGTAGATTCACCTTGATGACGACAAATAATGAGCCAGCGAATTGTTTTTTTTTTTTATTGGTTAAACGGAATTAACTGAGAGGGGAAATCTTCTAATAAAATGGGAAGAAAAGAGGGAGAAGGGAGTGTGTCTGAAGAAGGTAGAACTGAGTGTCAGAGTGAGATTTTGCTGTGAGCCGAATTATTTTCGTTTATTGGAGCTCGAAGTTGTACAGAGGTTTTTGGTGCTTATACAGGATTTGAACTGAACTGCGTTTTGTTTTTTCTTTAGCGTTTGGAGTTTAGTAATAGACTTCCAAATTCTCGTTTTCAGACTTCTTAATTATGAGTTTGTTTGTTAAGCTGTCCATTCTATCCGGAAATGATGGTAGCTTAAAGTGGGGTAAGGCGTGTATAGTACATGATAATGCAGCATTCTTTTTAAGCTGTGTCTGTAGAGGCCAATATGTAAGCCTCAAACACACAACAGGTTGGGCAAAAGAAGCCAGGTGTTGATGCACTACCAGTTGATACCATTAGGTATGATTTTCAGTCCTCTGATGTTGAGCATGTATCTGATCTGTCAGAGTACAGGTGGCTGGTCTGTTGAGGGCCAGATGTTGCAGACAAGCGGGATTTATGTTGCAGTTCTTAAGGGGGGGGGGGAAGCTTTTGTGGAGTCTTTTAAAGGATTTTTTCTCTTTTTTTCTTTTATCTCTAGCCTCATTTGTCCATCAAGAACTTGGTGTAGTTATCAGGCATATGAATCGTGTGCCTTATCTAGGGCAGATGTCTGTTGGCTAGTGTTCCATGTAAATATTGTTTTTTCTTCTTTTTTTTTTTTCACATAGGATTTTGGTGAAGGGCACTTATTCTCTTCAGGATTCCAGAACATATCCAAAATATCCTGAAGTCACCAAATGTAGAAGACTTCCAAGCTTAACACTTCTCCCTTATGAAGTACCATTTAGACAGAATACGAGTTGTACACTCAAAAGTATATATGGTATAATAATATTGACCCACCAGTTCTTGTTAGATTACCAAAGTGATACTGATCCTAGTCAGTACTAAATGGGTAACCATTTGGGAATACTTGGTGCTGTACATGGGAGGACGGTGACACCTCCCTGCAAAAAAAAAAAAAAAAATGCAAATACTTATATGTAATCAAATAATATTGGGAAAACTGACATTATTATAAATGGTTGAGGTTAGTTTCTTTTTTTTCTGTCCTCTTTTCTCTTACTAATTGTTTTTAAACATTTCTTTGAGAAAAGAAAATTCAAAGTGATTCTTCTTTGTTCCCTGTTTATATTATAAATTTATATATATATATATATATATATATATACAAAACTAACCTCAACCATCGATAATAATGGAAGTTTGCCCGATATTATTTGATTGTCTATTAAAATTCTGTACCTTTAAAAATCTATTTAAAAACTTATATTGTTATCTCCCCTGACTGGGATATACATGTGACTAGGGAGCGCTTGTAAGTTTAATATTAATAAAACTTCCTCCCTTGGTCGAAGCCGGCTCAACCAACACCACCCTCCCATGGTGAATGCCACATGAGGTACATTCAAAAGCTTACAATCAATTGATTTAGCAACTAACTTATGAAAAATATATTTAATAGAAAATAGTCCGTGAATTGGATTCACAAAAGAAAAACCTCATTTTACCATATTTATTTTCTTCTTGCGTATGCACAATTTTGAATGAAAATTCATGGCAAAAAGGCATGTTATATCTGAAGACATGTTTTCAGAAATTGTTATTTATCTTCAAAAACCTCTAATTTAAAACAACAAGATTGCAAATATATACCAAAATTGTACAATATATGACAAACACAAAGTAGATCGTTGTTCATAACAATTGTTTACAAATGGTCATATTGACATGTCGGAAATATTTATTCTTTGGGAATCAGCGTAATTAAACATTTTTATCCGAAAGCGTGAAAATTGACTTAAACTGAAAATAGTTTGTTTCTACAAATTAATGTTTATATTTTAATTTTTGTGCTTTTTTTTTCTTCTTTTCCTTTTTTAATGAAATAAAATATTCTTTTCATAGTTTATTCATATAAGAAAAAATAATAAAGTCACATGAAACAGAAAAGTATGACTGATCAACCCTTAAATGCTTGATTTTTTTAATATTATTTTTTAAAAGTTTTATCAAATGAAAAACGTTTCATAAGGGTTATATGAAGTAGTATAAATGATTTTTGGAAAGAAAAGTATATTTATTAAACAAAAATAAATAATGTTGCAAATGTGCAAAACATGGCATAAAATGTTACATGTATAACAAAACACTACAATATATGCATCTAAATAATCATAATACACTAGAGAATCATAAAATAATTTTTACTTATCATTATAATGAGCAGATTTAAAAGTTTAGGCTCTTGAATTAGGCAGATGACACACCGATAACTTTCACCCGTGACATCGAAGATACTGATTACCTATTTAGCGGGTGTGCTGATGCAACATCATACTGACACATGTCAACAGGCTCGTTGCAGATGTGAAACAAGTCGCAGTTTGACACATTTTCGTTTAATATCTTATATAAATAGGGATTTTGTCCGTCTGTCACAATTTTTTTAAACATAATAAATACATTGCGAAATAATGGAGAATACTGCATTTAGCTAATCTAATATTCAAATCTAATCTAAATATGAATAAATGCGAATATTTCTTAAGTGCATTAACATCAAAACCTTTAAATTTAAATATAATGATACAGTATATATAGTATTCTCTAAACTATCAAACAAAACCCGCTTTTCCACATTTTATTTTTAAGTTTCTAATAAATTTATATTCTGTAATATACATTTATAACTGGTATTGTAAAAATTTATTATCTATTTATAATATTTTCCTCGATAGTAACATTATTATAATTATTAATACAATTAATTAAAGAGATTTTATTAAAAACACGGCAGCATTTTTAAAACATTTGAAAACTTTCAGTTTTAAGAGAGATAATTACATGAAAATTTCCGGCGCTGATGTTAAGAGAACAGATACTACACTTTGATCTTAGCCAAAAGGCTAAGGAGCAATACAAAAAATATTCTTTTGTGACTAGACATTTTTAAATGAATAAAAGAAAACTCGATTTAATCGGAAGTGTAGTATCGGTTCTGTTGTCATAAGATCGTCCTCCCCAAAATTACCTACTCCATTTTTAAAAGAGTGTGAGAGAAGCCTCCCATGTATTACATTCTCCTTTATATTTAAAAATAAAAAATAAAAAAACTTTTTAATTACTAAATAGTTAAAATTAAAAACTGAACCAACGAAATAGATGTTTCCGTTCGGCGTTCAATTGTACTATAGAGATTATTTGAATATCTTGCTTATTTCGTTTGATTTTCGCACACATTTTGGATGAAATTTATTAATTAATCTTAAATTGTATTTTTTTATCCTGAAATACAATTTTAATCTATTTTTTAAAGACTTGAAAATCGTAATTTAATACCATGTCTTAATCGCTGGCGGCCATGTTGTAATTTCGTATTATTTTCTTTAACGCTTGACATCTATAAAAAGGAAATACATTTGACTTGATTTTATTTATAAACAAGCCGCGCATGCGTGGTCCCTCTCTGTATGTGACTCGATGTGGCAAGTGTAAAATGCAATAAATTTGGGCAATTTGGGGCATTTTTAACCCCCTGGGGGCGAGAACCAGAATTTTTCTGAGGTCAAGGATGCTCATTTTATATCCAGAACAATTGCCTCTACATTTTGGCCAAGTTTCAGAAAAATTGAATGGATGGATCAAACGTTATGGGAGGAAAGGGTCATTTTTTGCCATTTTAGGGGTTTTTGACCCCCTGGGGGCGCGAACCAGATATTTTCCAAGGTCAGCGATACTAATTTTCTATTAGGAACAATTGCCTCCACATTTTGGCCAAATTTCAGAGAAATTGAATGGATGGATGAAAAGTTATGGGACAAAAACTGTCATTTTTTTGCCATTTCAGGGCTTTTTGACCCCCTGGGGGGCTAACCAAATTTGTTTTCAAAAATCGGAGAATGTCACTTTCTAACCTGACCAAAGTTACAACTTCATGCAAAATTTCAGAGAAATTCAATGGATGCTTGCGGAGAAAAATCCGGACGGACACACGGAAATGCCTCAAAACATCGGTCTCCCGATTTTATAAATCGGAGGGACCAAAAATTGCAGTGTCTGCATTTATTTTAACATCTATAAAAAGGAAATAGGTTTTCATCTATTTTATTTATATGATATCCATAAACATTTTCATCTATTTTATTTATATGATATCCATAAACATTTTCATCTATTTTATTTATATGATATCCATAAACATGTTCATCTATTTTATTTATATGATATCCATAAACATGTTCATCTATTTTATTTATATGATATCCATAAACATGTTCATCTATTTTATTTATATGATATCCATAAACATTTTCATCTATTTTATTTATATGATATCCATAAACATTTTCATCTATTTTATTTATATGATATCCATAAACATTTTCATCTATTTAATTTATATGATATCCATAAACATTTTCATCTATTTTATTTATATGATATCCATAAACATTTTCATCTATTTTATTTATATGATATCCATAAACATTTTCATCTATTTTATTTATATGATATCCATAAACATTTTCATCTATTTTATTTATATGATATCCATAAACATTTTCATCTATTTTATTTATATGATATCCATAAAGAAGGTACTTGTATTTTATTCCTTTTACATCGCTAAAATAATATCATGTGATCTAGCGTTTTTCAGGGAACAGGAATGTTTTTTTTTTGTCACGATTATATAATACTCCCAGTCTAGCAAAAATATGCGACCAGAGGGAGCATATTTTTGCTAGTTATATTAAATAGGCATTTTGTTGGAATGTGTCATATTTGAAATAAAAAGCATTTAAGGGTTAATAAACACCTTCAAAATGTATTACCGGGTGCATGTAGTTGTTACCATCTTTCCCAACAAATCAGAAAATTAATTTTCAAATTGAGATGAGAAGAAACACATAATGGCTAAATAGCAGGTTCATTCATTTTCTTTAAAATCATGAAAAATTACATATTTTACTGAAATGTATGCATGACCTTGATATTTTAAATATATAATATAGTACATCTTTACAGAAAATAATTTATATATCGGTGGCTTAATACATTTTTTCATGTTATTTTAGCTTCAAAAACATTGGGTTGTATTATACTCAAGTTATATTATAAGAAAAAGGATAAATCTTGACAATATAAAATAATTGATACAAAAGAAAAAATATTCTGCAAATATTATGAGTTATACTTTGATCTTTTTTCAAATATTATCGATAAAAATGTTTAGGATTCATTAAAATCTACATAAGTCACAAAAATATTAAATAATTTTCCGATTTTTCTATAAAGAAAGTAAAAAGTGTATTAATGATCCAAAATAAATTGCTTGTAAAAATGTAAATTAAATATTTAAAAAAAAAAGGAACTCATTTTTAGATGTGGCTGACATATATTTGTTTGTTTGCACATTTTCATTTCTAAACATGCATCATATTCGTTCTTGTTAATAATTCGTACAGATTTTCATAACGCCAACCATTTGAAATCTGGTAAAAAGTCTGAATTTGGAAACAAAAATATTTCCCACATTAAAACATAAATAACTCTTTGGACTTAGCTTTAATCCTACATTTAAATAGAATTCTTTGAATTGGCCAATGTTATCAAAGTCTATTTGTTATGTTTAATGACATATCAAATAGTTTCCAGGTTATTTAATGCCAGATCCAATTATTTTGGTAAAAAGTTTCATTTTTTCAGTTGTTAATGTCTTCAAAGTGTTTGCTTTAATAATTCATAATGTGAAATTTCCACACCCAAATTTCAAGTCATATGCAAGATTGATTCTCTTAATCCAAAGATGGAATATTAACAGGTATTATTACTCTGAACCAGAGTGGACGTGGGAGTAATAGTAATAAAGGGGTTACTCAACACACAACAACTAGGGTGACACCAACAGTTTCATGTCATAACCAGGAACATTAACAAAATGTAAAAACAAAGAAAGAATTTAACTTTTTACTGTGAAATATTCAATAAAGAAAATGAAACATAACAATGCTCAGTCACTGAAAGAACGAGAAAATAGAGAATTTTCTCGTGGCTTTTTTTGTTTAAATTTTAAAATTTACTACAAATGTTATTCTCGTACTTAATTATATCATCATCATATTCAGTTTAACAACAGTTTTACATGCTGGCATGTGTTGGATGGCTTTTAGAAATTGACTTCCAAATCTCTGGCCAGGTCTGTATTTATCCCGCTTTCTCTCAAATCCATTCTTATTATTTCCTCACATATTGCCCTTTGCCTTCCCCTGAGAACTAACCCTGCTCTTTCAACTGTTCAACATTTACTAACCCAAACACTCATCCATTCTTTCAATGTGACCAAACTGTTCTACATGCATCTCCTTATACTGTCCAAATTTTATCTCCCTCTGAAGTCATCAGATCTAAGCTTGTCTATAAGATTCACATTACACATCTATCATATATCATTCTCATATCCTTTTTTGCAATGTAACATGTCCTCAACCCTCAACACATGTCCTCAACCCTCAACACATGTCCTCAACTCTCACTGGCCAGGTTGTATTTTCATACATTACACTGCATACACATGCTCGATAGACTCTTCCCTTGAGCGACAGTGGTAATGCTCTGATGTGCAGAGTGCACTAAATATAGCAACATGGAGACTAGCTGTCAGTATTGGTGTGCATGAAAGGAGGATCGCTCCACTATGATCAGGAGACGATGCTAATGGCTGCCCAAAATCAAGACTTGATGACCAATGCTTTTCAGAAGATGAATGGTCTGAGCAACGACAACAAGTGTAGGTTCTGCCACACAGAAGTTGAGAGTGTGAGCCACCTGACATCCAGTTGTAAAGTTATGCTGGGGGATGGCTACGACACAATGCAACACAATAGAGTATGTAAATGTTTCCACTAGACCATCTGCAAAAATTGAACATCCAGTGTAACAGCTAGTTCTGGGAACATATGCCAGAAAGAACCGTGGGAAATAAATCGTACACCGCCCACTATGACTATGCAATATCTACAGCTACATACGTAGAAAACAGAGCTGTTAAACTTAACATAGTGATATGGGACAAATTGAGAGTAGCAACCCTAGCTGAAGTCAGTGTACCCAATGATGCCAGCCTAAACAGAGTTGAGAGAGAGAAGAGAACTAAATTCCAGAGTATGACATGAAAAGAAACTGGAATCTTAGGAAGATCTCCCCTATTCCAGTAATTATAGGAGCCACTACGCTCATGAAAAATAACTGCAAAAACTACCTGGCAAATATACCCAGTGGATCAAGTGCAAGGGAGATCCAAACAATTGCACTTAAAGGGACTGTTAGAATTCTTAAAAGATCTCTCGGTTTGAGTCTCTGAAATAGAGGGTGACTGTCTGGCATCAGTAGGATTCCCAATCCCCATCAAAAACAAAAAACAAAAGAAAATTGAAAAAGTAAGAATAGAACTTAATAAACAACTTGCATAGGATAACATGTCAGCAGTTAACTACTGTGCCAGAAAGTGTAAGAGTCTGATGAGCTTGAAAAGCCATATTCGATCTTCTCATGTGTGAACTGAATGAACAAACGATCTGTGTTAGTTGATAAACTTTTATGTGTGTGGTGTGGTAACTAAAAGTGGCAGAGTATCCACCTCACATACAAGTGACTCAGGCTCTGGATCCTGAGTTCGAATGTGTCATACTGAAGAGCTCACGGGAGGGCGAAACTCGAGTCTAAGGTTTCTGGCATGGGGCTTTCATTGTCTGTGTGTGCTATGGTGTTCTATCTGATTGTGAAAATATATATTTTATTTCAATTGACACTATACATGAGTCCGATCGTCCATCGATACCTTTGGTTTCACAAAAACACTGGAAACTCAGCCCACAGTACTAAAGATACCGAATGTAACCGATTCTTCAGTTGATGCTGAAGAATCGGTTATATTTAATAGGTTGAGTTTCCAGTGTTTTTGTGGTTTGGTTTGGTAGTTTTGTTTTACGGCATATCAACCCTTTTTGGGTTATTTAATGCCGAATCTGGTCATTATAGTAAAAGTTTTTATGCTTCAAGTTCTTTATATCTTCAAATGTTTAATCATCGTTTTTGGTTTGGTAGTTTTGTTTTACGGCATATCAACCCTTTTTGGGTTATTTAATGCCGAATCTGGTCATTATAGTAAAAGATTTATGCTTCAAGTTCTAAAAATAAAATAAAAAAGGGGAGGGAGAAAGGGAGAGGGGCTGTTGTTTTTGGTTTTGGTTTTGTAGAACATAATTAAGTTTTACAAAAAAAAAAAAAAAAAAAAAAAAAAAAAAAAAAAACGTCAATGTAGGTGAATTTCGTCTCAGGGTGCCACAGGGCAGCCTGATCTGGTATCACCAGCAGTGTTTTTGTGAAATCGAAGGTATCAATAGAAGATCAAAGTAATTTATAGTCAATTGAAATTAAAAAATATACATGCTCTTGCACAAGTAATTGAGCACTCTGGTTTTTCTCCTATAATACGAAATTACATATATATATATATATATATATATATATATATGTAACAAAAGTCACCTGAATGAACAAAATAGCTGTGATGTTATGACATAAAGACAAACAGTTTGTAATATCTAAACAACAACAAAAACACTTTGACCAAAGTTCAATGGGTAACCCAACGGGTCAAATTTTTCTAATCTCTATTTATATAAAATTATGTATGGTTGGCTGTATGCAGATATGCTAGTTAATTGTGGTTTTTGCGGTGTTCATATATTCATACCCGTATGGTACATACCCGGATTTGTGGTTTATTTTATTTTATCTGACGCAGCCCTTGGAATTGTGTACTTATGTATCTAGATATGTTACTTTTGTAATATATATATATGTGTGTGTGTGTGTGTGTGTGTGTGTATTTTGATGCTCTAGTATGAGTATATTTAGTGTTGTGTGTATGGCATTTTGAACCTGTGTATTGGGTTCGGATGCCCTGTGTACTTACATGGATTCCGTGAAGGAATTTGAATATATTGAGTGATGTATGTGTATAATACATGATAGGTCTAGATTTAGGTCTATTGACTTGTGTATTCTGTGTGTATTGGTTACTTGTCCACACCCATATCAGTTAATAAGAGTTGCTTACCATCCTCTACTTTTAGATAAAAACACAGCCATAATCCTACCCTTTTAAAATGTTTAGTTATGGTTGATTGATTCATGTTTGTTTTTTTAACATATCAACCGAAGTATTCAGTTATTTGTATCTTTTAAGAGCATACGGTTAAATCAATACATTTGTAACTATACTTTTTTATTTATCACATCCATCCTATCTTACCTAGAATTTTCATCATGATAATCTGTGATTTAAGATACAAAGGAATGAATGCTGCCTACGGTAAAAATGGAATAAAAACAATGAAGGGTTACCAGCTTTGAAGTGGGTGAACCGTTTCGCATGGAGGGCACTCGAAATTCAGAGGAAAAAAAAATTTGTGTTCATGGTAGATTTTTTATAGGTGGCATTCATTTGCATATGAGGAGAGCAACTGCTTTAAAAAGGGTTAGGGTAAGGTTAGGGATTGCTTTAAAAAGGAATGTATTGGGATGACAGCAGTTGTGTTAGTAACAGCAGATAGTGAACAGTGATATTGAGATTGAGGAAGTTGCTTTAAATTCATTATCGGATTACATAATCATTATTATTATCATTATGGTTTTATTATTAATATTATCATCATTATCAATAATATTATTATCATCATTATGGTTTTATTATTAATATTATTATTATCATTATTATCAATAATATTATTATTATTATCATTATTAGTGTTATTGCATTCCATATATCACCATTATATTGATTTTTTGTTATAATAACCATTATTATTTTTATTATCATAATTTTTAAAAATTCTATTTTTATCATGGTTTATAATGATTATTATTATGTAATCGACTAAGTCATGTATGCCCATAAGAAATTTTATTAAAAGATCATGATTCTTATTTAACCTTACTTAAATAATATTACTCTTTCCGACTTGTGTAAATGTTATATGTATGCATATTTGACATGCAAAAGATGTGTACACTTCATGTGCGATTTCATCTATCCCCCCTCACACACACACAGACAGCATATCATCATGTCAACTGGTTAATATCTGAACCACTTAAATATAGCAATATAAACAGTTACAAGTCTCATATAAACGGATTTAACCATGATCATACGGCATTTGAATATAGGGAAATTTAACAGTAAGCAAGCATGTTCAAAAGTGATATGTTGGATTAAGTCACGTGACCCTGAATTTCAATTTCTTCTTAAGACCTCTTAAGCTTAAGCCTTAAACGTTTAAAATTTCCAATATAAACGTTATGTAACGGATTTTGATTAAAATTGGAATAAGTATGATAAACATAAGGTTTAGTAGTATTATATCTTGATTATAATCTCTATAAAGGGACATAAAATAGTGTACAACGGCTCTGTTTGAGAATTTTACCTGTCGTGAGATAGGTATTTTTCTAGTATGTATATATATATATATATATATATATATATATATGTGTGTGTGTGTGTGTATTTGGATGAAATGATTTCTAAGGATCCTTCACCTATCATCTCGTCAGGCGAAAGCCGATAGTTTTAAATGAATGAAAACATTAGTGACAAAAAATGAAGAGCACAAACGGGAAATTGAATGTTTGAATGTGGCAGATAATTGATGGTAAGTGATTAAAATAAATTTTATTCAATATTCGTTTAAAAGGAAGGAAGAATAAAAAAATGGGGGAAAGGGCAACATTCCCCAAAGAGATTTAACGATCTAATGAATTCCTTCTGCCGGCACAAGGAAGGTTTACAAATGGCAATAGAGACGAATTCCAACATTTTTCAAATAATTTTTGGAATCTATGCAAGACCAGAAAACACTAGTTTATAGTTTGGACCACAGCAAGGATTTTCAATCAAGTGCTGACCAATAGCAGAGTTCAAAGTCGAAGAGGAAGGGTGACACAAGAATGCTGCCCTTTCCAGTTGGATTTTTTATGGAACATGCTGATTTATGCGGGTCTGCAAATGCAAAGAAGTTTGCTTTATATAACCATCTGGCAATTAAACTGATAAACAGTATTACTATACTTGATATAGGAAAAACTTTTATTAGAAAACAAAAGAACGACAGGCCTCGTGACAAACACCAAACGTTAGGAAACAATTAACAATGCTTCTAAGAATCTGCTTACCCAGTTTCTGATTATTTCCTCCTAGCCAGGGCAACTTCAAATAAATGGGGCATTTCGAAGGAACAAATATTTTAGGGGATTTAAAATCAGCAACCTTTTTATTAATGCGATCACTAATAAAGTATTCAACATAACCATTATTAATGAACATTGCTCTGATCCTATCAAGTTCAGAATCGAATCTGTTTGGAGAACAGATCATAAGGGCTCGATGTACCAAGGTATAGATTAAGCCTATCTCTCTATATCTCGGTACAAAAAAAAAAACAATTAACATACAGACCAGTAAGAGTAGGCTTTCTGTAGATGCTAGTGAAAAAGTCGTTTCTTGAACGTTCAACAAGGACATCCAAGAAGAGAAGACAATTATCCTTCTCACTTTTCCATGGTAAACTCAAAAGTCCCATGAAGAAAACTGAACTTATTAGGGAATGTTAATGCTTCATTTTGTGATGAAAACATGGCAAAAGTGTCATGAACATATCTAACATATGTCATGGATGTAGTTGAAGAACTAAATATACATATATATATATATATATATATATATATATATATATATATATATATATATATATATATATATATACGGTTGAAAAGAAAGTAATGTCGTTTTTGTCCAATACATTTATTTCATCTGAAACATTTACATTAGGGCATTTTTACTCTTTACAATAATTTCCCTCATTTTCTATGACTTCTGTCCAACGATCAACTAGCTTCTGGATGCTTTCTTCAAAACACTTCTCTGATATTTTAGAGAAAAACAAATTTAGGTCATTTTTGAGTTGGTCATCATTTTTATAAATTTTATTGTTTAAGTGATGCTGCAACGACCGGATGTAGCCGGATGGAGCAATGTCAGGTGAATAAGATGGATGAGGCAAAACTTCCCATGACTTTTTCCTGAGTGAGTTTTGCTGTGTGAGGTTTTGCGTTATCATGCTGAAGCACTACACCCTTTCTATTGAGTAATGCTGGTCGTTTTTTTGATAGAGCAATTCTTAGATCATCCAGCTGCAAACAATATTTTACTGCTGTGATTGTTTGATTAGGCTCTAGTAACTCATAATGAATCAGTCCTCTCATATCCCACCATAAAGAGAGCATAACCTTCTTTGAGTGTAGTCCTTGTTTTGGAACAGGCTATGGACTTTGGTTTCGGTCTAACCATTGTCTTTAGCGTTGGGTATTCTTGTAAAGAACCCATTTTTCATCTCCAGTCACAATTCTTTGCAAAAATGGTTCTCGATAATTCCTGGAAAACAAAGATGTCAATCTTTGATTTCGTTGAGCGTCGGTCAAATCGTGGGGAACCTAGAGTCCAAGTTTTTAAACTTTTCATAACTCGTGAAAGCATGACATAATTGTGGTATGGGTTGTATTGAATTGTTGAGCTAATTCTCTGCTGGTTAACTTTGGATTGGCCTCCACAGCATCTTTAATGGCGTTTGTATCAATTGATTTTCGCCTTCTCGAACGTCGCCGATCTGGGTGGTTAAAGTCTCCAAAAGAAAATTTTGCAAACGACCGTTGACATTTTCAATCATTCAGAACATTTATCCCATAGACAGTTCCAATATTCCTTGTAGCTTCTGCAACTGAGTTTCCATTTTTGAATTCATAAAGCATGCAATGTCTCAGATGCTCCTCACTAATATCCATTTTTTGATGGCTGAGACCGTTAAACTTAATATTTTCCAACTAATTACTATATCTGAAAGGCAAAGCAAGATGTTAAGACACCAATTCACCAAAAAATCTAGAACTGTGTACAACTTAGGAGGCTGCAAAGTGATGAAGTAAAAAATACGACATTACTTTCTTTCCAACCTGATACATACATAATTTCATGTATCCACATAAAATATTATAAGGCGATATAATTTATGTATCAATTTTCAGTATTTACTTCAACAGTGCTCAATACGTGAGTAGAGCTAGATGGTAAGTTATGAAAATATATTTATAGTAATTAAGCTACATAGAGGCTTACACGTTTCATCTCTGTAGGGAATCGTCAGGCTAAATATATATATATAGTATTAAAACTACTGCTATAAAACAGGTTACCGACTATAACAAAAGTTACCTGAAGAAGCAAAATGGCTGTAATCTTATCACGTAAAAACAAACAGTTTGTAATTTGTAAACAACAATACCTCATCTCAGAAATGTTGTCGAATGAAAAAAATGTTAGAAAGGAAAATGTCGGAAAGATGAAAACGAAAAAGGAAAGATGAAAACGAAAAAGGTTTTATAATTTATCTTTTCAAGTGATTTACGAAAAAAACAAAAACATTTCAAGATTGTTTGCTGAATTCAATTGAACAAAGAGAAGAATGCAGTAAAAGGAAAGTACATCTGAAAACGGTGAATGCAAGGGCAGCCAAGTGAATGTATTCACGTCGTTCTTTGTGGTCTACCAAGTTATACGGACTCTTTGTATTGACAACAGCAAAGATAAAAGGAGATTTTAATGGGAAAACGGAGCAAAGTTTTCTGTAGTTGTGCTGCATAATATGTTTAGAAACACTTATGATATGAAGTTTGCAGGTGGATAAGATTTCTATTTGGATGGAAATATTTTTATTACGTGCAAGCAGCTCGGATTTCAAGAATGACAGACGTAACCGCTTGTGGAGACAAGTACACAATTTAGATATCTTCACTGAATTCAAAATCTAAACAGATCCTTAAAGGACCATGTAAAAATGTGTCTGTGTAAAGAGAGGGGGGGGGAGCAATAGATAATACTAGCAGGATGACCCGACGTTGCTCGGGATTAGATTGAGGATCTCTATTATGAACTTTTTCATTATGCTCATCATGTAACAATGCAGTAGGCTGCATATTTTTGTGATGCATATAAATGGGGCATGTTGCAAGTGTTTTTGCTTGGCCAAAGGAAGGAAGGGGGGGGGGGAGGCACTAAGAACAAAGAAAAAAAAAGTCTGTACAGATAAGAAAAGAAAAGGATGTTAGAAAAAGAAAGAACAAAAGAGAGACCAAAACAAACAAAGAGAAAACAACTATGCTTTGCATGGTTTCACAGCCATAAGTGACGACGAGTAAAAGAAATGTTAATAAAAAAGAGTGAACCCTGTTGTTAAAAAAAAACAATAACAAAAATAAGGAATGTAGAAAAGTAAATGAACCACTGTTAAAAAAAAGAAAAGTAAATAATTTTAAGAAATATGATGCATGCTTCAACAAACATTACATCCTGGACCTTTTTTTTTTTTTTTTTTCAACAAAGTTCACCCCAAACAAGGCAAGTTACCACTGTAGATGTAATGGGCTACTGAGAATTAGGGTGAAAGTATTGGGTTCATCCTAATTTGGAAGCTGTGCAGCAAGATGCTTGTTCACATTAGTTTTAAATTTCTGCATGTCGGTACAGTCGGGGAAGCAGGGAGGAAGTTCTAAAGGCCGGCACGAAGGAAGAAGCTGTTGTAGTAGAAGGGTCTCCAGCATCTGGGGACCTCCACAGTGAATGGATGGGATTTAGCTGATTGCCGGGTTAGTCGAGTGAATTTACATCGAGGGGCACCAGAGCAGCAAGTTCATTGGAGCACATTCCATTGAAGTACTTGTAAACTTTTATTGATGAAGTGTTAGAATTTGCAATTGAACATTTTTTTCTCTTTGGGATTGTTCTGAAGTGATTTTGTTTGTTCTTTTTCGGCAGGACTGAGTGAAATGCTGCAAAAGGAATTTCCCACATAGGGATGGGTAGGGATGTAAAAATGCAGTGGACTGCATTTTTTAGTGATGCATATGAATGGCAGACGTTGCAAGTATTAGATGTTCGGCCAAAAAACAGAAGGGGGGGGGAGACACTAAGAAAGTGAAAATGTTGTTGGTTTTATTTGGGCCACCCAGAAGTTTATTTCTCTTTGAAATAAAATAAGTACCTCGTAAAATGTGGGGACTGATGCTGGGATGTTCACAGACCGTATCCCTGTCTGACAGTTATCTCAAGGGATATCTCAAGTGGTCAGTGCCTGGATGGTCCATGACCAGTGAGAAAGATCCGGCCAGGAAAAAAGAGATGGGAGAGGAGACCTGACCCTTTGGGCATGACAAGAAGTTGGGGTTTGCTGGAGGAGCTGGCAAGGAGTTTGAAACTGGGTGCCCTTTGAGGCAAGGTAGGCCCATTGAGGCTCTTAGTGAAAGGACTTTATGGGACTTATATTTTATTTTGCCGGCATACAGAAATCTCATTTTGTAGGTCTGTCATTCAACTTGGGAACATGAGTATCATTTATAACATCAAGCAAATAAATTTCTTACTTGTTGATAAACTGAACTCATGGTTTTTACTTGGCATGAGAGTTCTTTATTGCAGCATAAAGACGAGATTGAACAGCAACCTTGGACCGGCACAACGTGTGGGCACGATTTCGGCCAGTGCAGTGAACACACACATACATACACGTTCACATTATATTACTTTGTTTGTTTTTACTGGCCCTTTCTTCCGGTTTCAACCCCTAATATAGTCGAAAGAAGCTGAAATGCTAGAAAACTTTCTGAATCAGTGTCTTATATATATGGTTTAAATTTCATTAAAATCAGATATACGTATTTGAAGTTTTACGGGGGTTCTGTATCTATGAGTCACTTAGAGGTGGGGGTACGTAGATATTCAGCACATAGAGGTAACGTAGAGATTCAAGACCACTTCCATTGTCTTCCCCAGAAAATTTTATACATATGATTTAAATTTCGTAAAAATAAGATATATTTGAAGTTTTAAAGGGGTTATGCAATCATAGACCCCTTAGAGATTCAGGAATACTTCCATTGTCTTCCCTGTTAAATTTTACATGATACACTTTTAGATTTTATGTAGATTCTTTAACCTTTCTTTCTATAGGGAACACAAAACATCACACAGATTGAGTTTTATATATAGATTTAATTGTCCATTAGCAATAAAGCGTAAGTTTGTCAGAACTTATTTTTTTCATATTTATTTGGCAGATATTTTCCCCATAGTTTTACGAAATTTCTAACTTCAAGCATTTATGTTCCTATATTAGTGATACCATTGGAGTAACTTGTGCTAGTGTGATTGCAAGAGTTACAAGTGGATGGAGTAAGTTCAGGGAACTTCTGCCATTACTATACAGGAGAAAATTACCACTGTCAACTAAGAGAAGCATCTATCAGGCATGTTTGCACAGTGTGATGATGTATGAAAGTGAATCCTAGCCAGTGAAGGTTGAGGATATACGTTGCATGGATAGAAATAATATGAGAATGATATGATGGATGTGTAATGTGAATCTTAAAGACAGGCTTAGATCTGATGACCTCAGCAGAAGATTAAATTTGGACAGTCTAGGGACATTTGTGCAGAACAGGAGACTTTGTTGGGTTTAGTTACATTGAAAGAATGGATGAGAGTGGTTGGGTTGGTAGATGTAGAACAGTTGAGGTAGCAGGGTCAGTTGGAAGGGAAGGCCACGGAAAACATGGGAGGTGGTGATAAATATGTATTTTAGTGAAAGTGGTTAGTTTGGAAGTTTTTAAATTTTTAAAAGCCTACCAACACATGCTAGCATGTAAAACAAATGTTGAACGGATTATGATGAACCGGGTATAAGCAAAACATAGCAGGAAATTCATTTATTAAACTTTGTTTAGCTGAAAAAAAAAAAAAAAATTATGTTGTGATTTATATGTGAGAATTATTTTTATATTCATTCACTCATAGATTTAAACTTGTGCCAAATTATTTTACAGACTTATTTAATGAGGAAGGGTGTTTTTAATATAATTTAAGGAGTTTTTAATATAATTTAAGGAGTAGATAGGTTCTGCGTATCGCCGTCCGTTGCACTCCTTCTTTGTCTATTAGTCAGGCGCAGAGGTACCAGCCCTGGGACGCCTCTAAACACTCAGTGCCTAGCCTTGTTTCCTTACTAGGACAATGAACGCTGTTCTCTTTCTCTCTATTTGGTCAACTTGAGGAAAGTTTTTTCGTCACTAAGTCTTACATGACCAGTCTGGGTCTCTCTTGTTCCGACAGGTTAAGGGTACAGGTTAGACAGCTTGTCTTCTGCTGTTTCCGACTGACAGGACAGGAGCCCAAACTCTTGGGTAGCGCTAAGAACGGCTGCTCCATCATCAGTTGCATAATACCGTGGGTAGTTGTATGTGCCATGTCGCGCATGGAAAGGAACCCGGCAATAATCTCCGGTGGGCTTTCCCGAGGCCACAACCCCCATGGACCAGGTCGCGACTAATGGACTGGTTGTGTGAGCTTATTGGCACCAAACAAGGACCCATCTTGGCCAACTCACTCTATAATCAAAACAAACATGTCATTAAACAGGCATCTCGCTGCGCAGATCCCAATTTAGGTTGACACCCCCCCCCCCCCCCAACCTTCTTCCTTTTCTTTTTTCTCAGTATCCCCTTACGTCTACAGTGGTGGTCTTCCTTGTTTGGGGTGAACTATGTTAAAAAAAAAAAAAATTTTTTTAATCCACATTTCTGTCAATAATATTATTTTGGGTTGTGTGCATCACCCCCTTCACCTTTAAAAATTATTTCCAGTTTTTTAATATTGTTGCCACTGACACTTAAATACTTTATACTTTAATTCATCTGGGGTTATTTACGTTAAGGGGGTACAAGTGCAGTAAGTTCGTCGGAGCACATTCCGTAGAAGTACTTGTAAAACAAACACAGGGGTGCAACATTGCGGTGATGGGATAGGGGCTGAAGCTTGGTAGACAGTGCGGAACCTATTAGGTTCGAGACCCTGTCCAAGAGGGAGAGACTAGTGGTTGGTGCACCAGCCAAGATGTGGCAAC
Organism: Sepiola atlantica; assembly: GCA_963556195.1. Taxonomy (NCBI): domain Eukaryota; kingdom Metazoa; phylum Mollusca; class Cephalopoda; order Sepiida; family Sepiolidae; genus Sepiola; species Sepiola atlantica. The sequence goes on from OY744526.1 coordinate 155,403,557, forward strand.
AATACTGTTAAGTCAAGAAATTGAATATTTGATCTTCAGAAGAAAATGATATTATGTAATTTATTCCCACACAATAAAAACACGATTATTTTTAAATGCAATTATTTTATATCTAATAATTGTGTATTTTCTTCTAGCAGTATTTTCTGTATGTATGAAAATTATGACAGTTTTTAATTTCCATAAACAAAGGAATATTCGGTAAACAGTGAAATACTCATGATTTACAATACACATTAGGTCACTCTTGTTAAAAGCAGATTGCATTATCTTTCGAATGGAAAGAGATTAGATGACAGATATCTCAGGATGATATTAAACGAAAAGAAAAATGTTGTAAAAACTCAAAAATCTTTTTGAAAAAAATAATCATTCTTATATTGATATTTGTTTTTTTATATTCCTTGTCAAATTCGATTTGAATGAGGCTTAAACTATGAGCATTTCATACTTTTTAGAGTATCATTTCATTTTGAAGACATTTTTAAATACCAGACGATTTCTTAACAAAATGTCTACCTGCTATCATTAAATGGTTAGATTTAAAAATTACATTCTAAAATTTGTTCAGATTTAAATAATATAGAGTTGCATTTCAGGGCATAATATTGACCTACCTATTAGCAAATGAACACACACACACATACATACATTATATATATATATATATATATTTTTTTTTTGAATGTGAGAAGATAAATATATAATTATTTCCACAATCAGACAACGCCGCAATCCACAACCCATGATCGAAACAAACTGGAATTCCTAGACTCGAGTTTCGCCCTCCTCAGTAGAATACATCCGAACTCAGGATTCGAAACCTGATTAAGTTTAATCTGTGTAAATTAATAGACTTTCTTGTATGTGGCAAGGTAGCTCAGTGGTAATAGTCCTCTGAGGAGAAGATTTTCTTTGAAAATCCATGGATTAAGGAATTTACAGTACTTTTTGCTTGAACTTTGACATGTAAAAAACTTTGATTAATTTCTCATTTTATTCTTTCATTTAATCCATTATTATTAATGCTTTATCCAATATATTGAGCTTTGTATTTATCCTGATAGTTCACTAATTAAAGATATTAGATATATTATTTATATCTTTGAAGTATCATTTTAATATATTATATATATATATATATATATATATATATATATATATATATATATATGTGTGTGTGTACCTTTTAAACTTTGCCTTGTTTTTCAGAATATAACATGAATCGTTTTTAGTAGTCTCAATTCCATGAATAGCTTCTTTGACCTGAGGTCAACTTTACATAACTCATCTAAATATAAAGTTTGATTGAAATCCATTCAGTATATTCTCAGTCAATTACAGGATGATTTTAAGAAATTAAGCAAAAAAAAAAAAAAAAAAAAAAGTTTAAAAACTCAAAATTCTGTTTGAAAAAATAATCATTCTTTAATTGATTTCTTTTTTATAAAATTGGATTTTTTTTTTTAAACTCTTATTTTTTGTTGTCAATGAATTTTACTGTTCAGAAGAATGCGACCAAATTTATGTGGTCGCTCGCTTTAAATCTAGTCTAACAACATTCCACAAGAAATGATTATTCGCCACAAAAATAGAATGTTTTCATTTCTTGGGGCAAACAAAAAAAGAAAAGATAAAAAGCCATTGATAAGAGGTCTTTCCGTTTTCTGTTATTGACAGCTTTTAATATTCAATCGCAATTGATGTTTGTAAGAGAAAAATCAAATGTGAAGCTTAAACAAGAGTCTTAGCCATACCCACCTTTGAGGCGGATTGGTTGGTCGTTGAGTCATTTTAGGCCGGAACCTGCGTTTTGTATAAGATTTATTTATTTATTTATTATGGAAATCGCTCCAGACAAGGCATGAAGCCACTTGATGTAAGGAGCTAAAAAAAAAAAAAAATACTACTTCAAGGTCAAAAACTAGCCAATGATAAGTGTTAGATGGATAGATTCTGACCCAGAAAACAGCAATTCTTCCCTCTTTGTCAGAAACATCGCTCATGGAATTTGAGGACTCAAGGACAAAACAAAGAAAGCGAGAGGTCCACTTTCTACTCTCGATTTGTAGATTAATTTGTTTTGTAGGCGTCATATATTCTGTATATATAGTCTGTAAACGATAGTTTCTATTTAACCCATAGATGAGGGCCATGACAGTTACTACCAGTCCTTCGGGTCAGAGTGGACCTGGGAGTAGTGGTAACTCAGGGGTGACTACACACTCCCCAAAGCTTCAAAATTAGGGCTTCACCACCGGATGCAGTTTTGTATCATACCCAGGACGGTTGAGGAGGGAGAGGGGCTTGAGTAGTTGATGCATTGGTAAATAGAGTAGATGAAAAGAGTTAGAAAGGGCTGGAAAAGATGTATTTCAGTGTGGTGGGGGTGGGGTAAAGACGAACACCTTGCCCAAGGGTGTCTAAGGCAGTTTACTTTCATACCCAGAACAAATTTTCTTTAACCGAGAGGTGGAATCCAGACAGGTACTACCACTCCCTATCCGAGTAGATCTGGGAGCAATGGTTACTCAACACACCCTAAAGCTCCCAAATTTCAGCCTCACCATCAGATGTACTTCAAGGTCACGAGAGACGGAGATAATTATTTTAGTTCTAAATTTCAGAAAGTCTCATAATAAACCAATAAAAATGTATCTTCATTCCAATATACATAATCACTAACATCTACATAACACATATCTTTCGTCTTCATATGTACATAAACAAAAACTATTCACGTTCAGTGTCCAGTAGCAGCTGCATCCAGACACCATTAATACATGTAGAGAGAGAGAAAGAGAGAGAGGGGAAGAAGAAGCAGGGGAGGAGTGAAAGACGGACGTGTACAGACGAGGGTGGGGGGGGGGCGAATAATTCACACGTGTTTATATACAGAATGTATTTTTTTTAATTCACTCTAAACAAGGCACTTTGCCACTGAGACGTAAGGAACTACTGTGAATTTGGGGTCATACCTACATCATCAGAAGTGGGGAGTTGAGCAGCAAGATGTTTGTTCACATTACATTTAAATTTTTGCATTTTGGTGGAGTCAGGGAAACTGGGAGCAGAGAGGGAATTTCAAAGGCTAGCAGTTTGAGGAAAGAAGCTATTAGAGTATAAAGAGACCTCTACAGTAGAGGAGGTGGGATTTTGCTGATTTCTTGGTCGGTCAGGGATATTTACGCCGAGGGAGCTCAATGCAGCAAGTTCCTCTGAGATTTTTAAAGACAAATTTGACCAAATTTCCATCACTGTGTTTTGGAAACGAGTTAAACATGCAACTACCCTTTTACACGCTCAACCAAAATCGAAAAAAAAAATGTATTTAAGATATTCATCATTTTTTTATCTCACGTTATAAAAACAAAATACACATATAAATAAAATGGATGAATAAATTTTGTATTGTTTGACAGGATTTTATGGATTTATAGTGATTTTATGAGTGTCTTTTTGTTAGACCCCCAAAAATGTTATTTTAATGACATTTTACGAGCAGTGAGCACTGTTACTGTCAGTATCCTATCTAAATAAATAAATGCAAAATATTTTCTTATTTATCACTCCTATATTACAATCAAAACAGGTTACTTGAATTTAAATAATTAATACATTATATTCTTTTGAAATACTATATTTATAGTCAAGTAAAGTTGTAAACAAAATCTTTTGTTTACCTAATTTGCATAATTATATTTTTAAATAGTTCAAAATAAATAATTGTTTGCTGTTATTTGATTATAATTCGATTGTCCTTTTTGCTTATATATATATATATGGAATAGTTTTGTTGATATTACCAGTAATTAATTAAAGTGATAACAAAAAAATGACAAAAAATCGAAACAATGTTCATTACTTTTCAAAGAAAGTGCACCCTTTCCCTCCTGCAAGGGGAATAATTTGTTTTGATGAATTATTTATTTTTAAGTCTCCTCCGCCACCTCCGCAAATGATATTCCCTTAATCCACAAAAGGGAGTGATCGTTATTTAGATTTAAAAGCTAATGTATCATGTAGACAATATTAAGGAAGGCAAATGAAATAATTTAGGTGATTTAACCAAAATTTCCTTCTATTAAAAAAAGAACCCAACCCGATGTAACTGGTGGTGGGGAGAGTAGATAAATAATAGCAAGTAAAAATGGATGCCACCTTCTCTTTAAAAGGTTTATTTGGGAAAGTCTGGTAATCCGGAGAAAATATAATAAATATTATAAGACGAAATGAATGCATAATTTCTGGAAACACACATAAGGGTTTAGCCTAATTGGATGTCTGAACAGATTAGCATATGAAGGTTTGGATTATTATCCTATTATGTTTTAATGCAGACTGGAAAAATCGACTTTACTTTATTATATAGATATGTTTAGTCCAAGAAACAAACAATATAAAAGCATGGCCTTTAGCGATTAAAATAGGAAGGTAAAGGGAGGGAAGGGGACAGGAAGCAAAAATATTCTACCCCGCATTCTGAATCCTTTGAAGTATGGCAAAATTAACATTTTTAAAGAAAGAAGGAAAGATGAGATGGAGAGAGGAAGACGATGATCAAAAAAAAAGAAGGAAAGGAGAAAGAACGATAAAGCGAAAGAAAGGAAGAAACAGAAAGAGAAATAAAATGAAAAAAAATAAGGACGTTCGGCAGAAATCAGTCTTTTCTTATTTTAAAAAAAAGCAGATTTAAGCATAATTCCGCTTTTTCTGAATTTAAAAAAGAAAACAAGAAAAATTCCGCTAAAAAGTGGAGAACTCACATCCCTGAAAGTTATTCCTGACTTAAATTCTGAGCAAATTTTCATGTATTAAAAGATTGAAAGTTTTGGAATCGATTTACATCCACTCATTTTATAGAGATTAAAACATTACCGTGACAAAAGTAATTATAGTCTTATAACAATTTGATAACCAAACAATAGTGTAATAATTAAATTTAATTCTCAAAAAAAACTATTAAAAGAAAATAATTTGTTAAAAAAAAAAAGACCCAAAACCGGCATAGATTAAAAAAAAAAAGAACAAAAAACTGAAAACAAAATGAAAGTAAAAAAAAACTCCCGCTCAACATAGGGTGAGTTCAACTAATAAAATAATTGTGAGAAAAAGTTTCTGGAAAAAAATGTTTTTTTAAATGAATAAAAATGGTTAAAATTTATACAATGAAACCTACAAAAGACACAAACTTGTAAGCAGACAGATTTACAGCCATGTATAATCAGGTGAAACTTTACTAAAATTCTAGCCGTACCGAGTTGGATCCCTGGATGCAAAAATCTTATGATTTTTAGGCCGTAAAAACTTTCAGTGACTCCAAGATATTAATGTTAGTTACGATGCATTTTGGTGTGATGAACAAATGTATGAAACAAGCTGACATAAATCCACATTAACATTAGACACGCAGAAGATGACCATCAAGCAGTCATAGATTATTCTGATAAAGATGCAGTTATTATTTACCAGTGGATGCAACAATACATGCATCTTGAACAGAAAGATTTTCTAATGGTTGGAGTAGAAAATAAGAACCACCAATAAAAATATTTACATTTCATATTTTGATTAACAAGCAAAGATTCATTTTACCATTTCTTTTCATTATCTTCTTCTATTATGAAATCTGGCATCTTGTCTGTCTGTCCGGCTAAAAGTCAGAAACTACAAAAGATACACATGCAAACCTTACATCATTGGATTGAGTGTAAAACCCGACCTCATTAAAATATTAAAAAAAAATACTGTAATATTAATTCCCTTGTGGTCATCAAGGATCAAATAATGTGCATCAGGATAAAAGAATAGTTTTTCATTATTAATGTTAATTGTTTAAAAAAACAGCATTGAAACTAGGTCAAACAGTTTTATTTTTCTTCTTTGCTTTCTCTCTATTATATTGAACCAGTTTCCAGAGAAAGATAGGGGGTAGTTGGAGGAAGAGGTAGTGAGAGATAGGGGGTAGTTGGAGGAAGAGGTAGTGAGAGATAGTGAGAGGAAGAGATAGTGGGAGGAAGAGGTAGTGAGAGATAGTGGGAGGAAGAGGTAGTGAGAGATAGGGAGTAGTTGGAGGAAGACGTAGTGAGAGATAGGGATTAGTTGGAGGAAGACGTAGCGAGAGATAGTGAGAGGAAGACGTAGTGAGAGATAGTGGGAGGAAGACGTAGTGAGAGATAGTGGGAGGAAGACGTAGTGAGAGATAGTGGGAGGAATAGGTTGTGAGAGATAGTGGGAGGAATAGGTTGTGAGAGATAGTGGGAGGAAGAGGTTGTGAGAGATAGTGGGAGGAAGAGGTAGTGAGAGATAGTGGGAGGAAGAGGTAGTGAGAGATAGTGGGACGAAGAGGTAGTGAGAGATAGTGGGAGGAAGAGGTAGTGAGAGATAGGGGGTAGTTGGAGGAAGAGGTAGACAGATAGGGGTTAGTTGGAGGAAGAAATGGAGAGAGAGAAATAGGAGTTAGTTGGAGGGAGAGGTAGAGAAAGAGAGACTGGTTAAAAAAAAAGATTCTACAGACTTTTATTAATTCTTCTATCTTTTTATCCATGCCCCCGGGAAACATAGTATAGTCCTGTTAGTAAAAAATAGTAAAATAAAAAAATGTCCAAGGAGGAGATCCGTTTTGTTTAGCTTTCTTTGGTTTGATTTCTGTGGATCATAACTTGGCAATTAGCTGTCTCTCTCTCTGTCCAGGAAGATATACGTAAGCATTTTGAATGGCTACACAAATGCAACCATATTTCAATCGTAGATTTCTTCAAGCCACATCATTTGTGTAGCTATTCAAAATTAGATGTCATGATTATTTTTTTAGCACTTTTCAAATACTTGAAAATATACCAATATGTTATAATAAATTATGCTGTATAATAATAGTAAAGTAGGTTTTTGTCATTAAAATAGAGTTCTCAATATTTTTTTTAATAGAGCAGCAATAATACTACTACTTATAAGACAGCTTCACTATGATGTTGCAAACGATTTTATGTTAATACATTTCTTCAGGTGGAGAAAACTGGAAATGATTTCCCTGGGTCTTAATAGAAACGGCGTCATCTAAAAAATAAGTTTTCAATGAATAATATTTCTTTGTAAGTATTTGGCAGATTTATTATTTTTAAATATACATTAATATGTGTGTGAGTATATAGTTATAAAAAAAATTGTTTTGCTTTTTCAAGAACCAATGACACAAAACATTTTTCATGATCTTAACACTTTGTCATAAAAATGTCACAGCCAGATTAACTATTTTCTACCACATTGAATGAAATTTTTTTTAAAAAGTCTTTTATGACTGACTGCATAAAAAAAAATAAAAAAAAATCAAAGAATGGTGGTCATGACATCTTTATAATGTTACAGTTTTTTTAACATTGAAAGGTAATGGTAAAGAGCGACAGTTTAAACATAATGCGCTAAAAAATTATGTATAGGTGATAAAAATGGTTTTATATTGTTTTTTAAATATCATTAAATGAGGAACCATTTTGAATTAAAATCTATTTAGGTGCTATTTATCTACCTCCCACAAGGTAAGATGTGACACAAGGTCGGGAAAGTGGGATTAGATAAGCCAGCGCTCGAGAGGTGAGCACTCTGGCTTTTTAAAAATTGCCTGGGCAGCCCCGTCAGCATTCCCCGGTAGGGGCGCCTCAGGCAGTAAGCAATAAACTTACTCCTCCCCAAAGAGGGGAGGAAAAGCCTGGGAGGGTGCACCTCCTAGAACTGCACAGGACCAGACAACCCCCAATAGACCGGCGTGAATCCAGACCCAAAGGCCCGGACAATACCAGTTTATTAGGCAGGGTTACGCATGTAATCGGAAGAAAAACACATTTGAAATGTGTAAATATTCTAGAATAGTCAAGATTTTAATAAAAAGTAACCGGTGCCATGTTGTTTTTTGTTTCGCTCAAGACGAAAAAGTATTAAAACATCTTTATATCCCCCTATTATTACATAATACTAAATTGATTTTAACTCCAAAACGTTCTTAATGAAATAATCCTCAGAAAAAATATATATATTATTGCCTATACACTAATTTTATTCGAATTATTTAAGAAACTGCTTACACAGTCATTGAAATAGGTTTAGTTTAAAAACAAGGATATTCTTAAAATACGTCTATTTGATTTTCGTGCTTGAAATGTTGTTTCAAAATTAAATGTATCAGACCGACTGATGGACAAAGCCTCTTAAAGAAATGCTTGGATGCATCGAAAATCAGATGAATTAATTCAATCTGCACATCTAACAATGAAAATGCAATCCAGAAGTGAAATGCGACAGAGACTCTCACGTTTGAAGATCAATCTAAAACCTCTTCATAGCATTTTACACGATGAAGAAAATAATCTTTAACAAAAGTATTTCAAGAGAATTCCAATAAAACTGTTTTTAAATTTTCTATTGAAGAATCTATCTCGTCTTAAAAAATGTTTTCAAAAACATTCTTGTGCTCTTGTGCTAAATATATTTTTTTTTTTAAACATTTGCATGAATAAACTTTCATCATGATCACGATTTTAAGGAGTGAAATGTGTTAAATAAATGATAGTAAGTTGCATTTCAACAGTTAATTCCTTAAATAAGGGACTTATTGAAACACAAAACCGACCTTTTTCTTATTGAAACGATGGAATTATTCAATAACTAATCATCATCACATTTCCTCAGAAAAAAAAATAAGCACAATTGCCATACACCCCTAATCAATAGCGAAAGTATAATTGCCATAACCCCCCCCATCAATAGGGAAAATATAGTTGCCATACCCCCCCCAATCCATAGCGAAAGTATAATTGCCATACCCCCCCAATCCATAGCGAAAGTATAATTGCCATACCCCCCAATCAATAGTGAAAGTATAATTGCCATACACCCCCAATCAATAGCGAAAGTATAATTGCCATACACCCTCAATCAATAGCGAAAGTATAATTGACATACCCCCCAATCAATAGCGAAAGTATAATTGCCATACACCCCCAATCAATAGCGAAAGTATAATTGCCATACACCCTCAATCAATAGCGAAAGTATAATTGGCATACCCCCCAATCAATAGTGAAAGTATAATTGCCATACACCCCCAATCAATAGCGAAAGTATAATTGCCATACACCCTCAATCAATAGCGAAAGTATAATTGCCATACACCCCCAATCAATAGCGAAAGTATAATTGCCATACACCCCAATCAATAGTGAAAGTATAATTGGCATACCTACCCCCAATCAATAGCAAAAGTATAATTGGCATACCCCCCAATCAATAGTGAAAGTATAATTGCCATACACCCCCAATCAATAGCGAAAGTATAATTGCCATACACCCTCAATCAATAGCGAAAGTATAATTGACATACCCCCCAATCAATAGCGAAAGTATAATTGGCATACCCTCCCAATCAATAGCGAAAGTATAATTGCCATACCCCCCAATCAATAGTGAAAGTATAATTGCCATACCCCCCAATCAATAGCGAAAGTATAATTGGCATACCCTCCCAATCAATAGCGAAAGTATAATTGCCATACCCCCCAATCAATAGTGAAAGTATAATTGCCATACCCCCCAATCAATAGCGAAAGTATAATTGCCATACCCCCCAATCAATAGTGAAAGTATAATTGCCATACCCCCCAATCAATAGCGAAAGTATAATTGGCATACACCCCCAATCAATAGCGAAAGTATAATTGCCATACCCCCCAATCAATAGTGAAAGTATAATTGCCATACACCCCAATCAATAGCGAAAGTATAATTGCCATACCCCCCAATCAATAGCGAAAGTATAATTGCCATACCCCCCAATCAATAGTGAAAGTATAATTGCCATACCCCCCAATCAATAGCGAAAGTATAATTGCCATACCCCCCAATCAATAGTGAAAGTATAATTGCCATACACCCCAATCAATAGCGAAAGTATAATTGCCATACCCCCCAATCAATAGCGAAAGTATAATTGACATACCCCCCAATCAATAGCGAAAGAAACATTGCAATACCTTCAAATTTTAGCAATAGATATTAGACATCAATTAATAAATATTTCCCAAATTTCAGTTTCTTTGGAATATCTTAAACTAATTAGATTTAAACTCAAAATTGTTCCAAATTTACTAATATTTAACAAAAACAACAGAAAACAATATTTATCGCCTATACACTTTTTTTTTTATCGCATTATGTTCCTGACGGTATACGACTTTTTAACCAGATCTCTTCCTCAGGTAATTGCTATTTTCATAAAGGATGACTATAATTATATTTCCTTAAGAGTCGCTTCTGGTTGGACCATATCCATATAGGGCTTTAATGTCCCTATCTATCCGGACATTACACAATGATGTAATTTCAGTAAAAACCTCTAAACAACTGACGAGCCCACCTTCAAAACGCTTCCACATCACATAATTAAATCAACCAATCAGATATCCACCCTTGTATGTCACGACAAGAGACACGAACCAATCATAACAAGCTGCGTGTGCGTGGTCACCCTCTGTATGTGACTCGATGTGATGAGTGTAAAATGCAATAAATTTGGGCAATTTGGGGCATTTTTGACCCCCCTTTGAACCCCCGGAGGCGCGAACCAGTATTTTTGTGAGGTCAAGGATGCTCATTTTATATCCAGAACAATTGCCTCTACATTTTGGCCAAGTTTCAGAAAAATTGAATGGATAGATCAAACGTTATGGGAGAAAAGAGTCATTTTTTGCCATTTTAGGGGCTTTTAACCCGCTGGGGGCGCGAACCAGATTTTTTCCAAGGTCAGCGATACCTATTTTCTATTAGGAACAATTGCCTCCACATTTTGGCCAAGTTTCAGAGAAATTGAATGGATGGATGAAAAGTTATGGAGCAAAAAATGTCATTTTTTGCCATTTCAGGGCCTTTTGACCCCCTGGGGGACTAACCTGACATTTTAAAAAAAATCGGAGAATGTCACTTTCTAACCTGACCAAAGTTACAACTTCATGCAAAATTTCAGAGAAATTCAATGGATGGTTGCGGAGAAAAATCCGGACGGACGGACGGACATGCCTCAAAACATAAGTTCCCCGATTTATAAAATCGGGGGACCAATTAAGTAACCTTAATCATTAAGCAAATCATTCAATACTTAACTTTAAAAACATTACTGCAAGCAGTGTGATGATGTATGGAAGTAAAACCTGGCCAGTGAGGGTTGAGGACATGCATTGCATGGAGAGAAATGATATGAGAATGATACAATGGATGTGTGATGTGAGTCTTAAAGACAAGCTTAGTTCTGATGACCTCAGAGAAAGATTAAATCTGGACAATATAAGGAGATGTGTGAAGAATAGTAGACTTGGATGGTATGGTCACATTGAAAGTATGAATGAGAGTTCTTGGGTTAGTAGGTGTAGAACAGTTGAGGTAGTAAGTTCAGTTCACAGTGGAAGGCCAAGGAAACCATGGGAAGAAATGATAAAAATGGATCTGATGGAAAGAGGAATAAATAAAGACCTGGCCAGAGATAGGTTAAACCGGATATGATGATGAATATGCAACACATGTATATCAAAAAGATTAAAGGTGATGAGTGAAAACAGATACCCTATTTGAAATCAGCAGCCGAGAATTAGCTTAAAAGTTTTTATTTTATTTTAATTCACCCCAAACAAGGCACACATTGCCACTGAGATGTAAGGGGCTACTGTGAATTAGGGGCCAAATTTATAGGGTATCCTAAGTTAGGAGTTGAGCAGCGAGATGTTTGTTCACATTACATTTAAATTTCTGCATGTTAGTACAGTCAGGGAGACAGGGAGCAGGGAGAGAATTCCAAAGGCAAACAATTCGAGGAAAGAAGCTATTAGAGTAGAAAACTTTCCAGCATCTGGGGACGTCTACAGTGAAGGGGTAGGATTTTGCTGATTGTCGGGGGTATTTACGCTGAGGGGGCACAAGTGCAGCAAGTTCGTCAGAGCACATTTCCTTGAAGTACTTGTAAAGCAAACACAAGGATGCAACATTGCGGCGATGGGACAAGGGCTGGAGATTTGTAGATAGTGTGGGACCTATTAGATTAAAGGCTCTTTTTTGAACACTGTCTAAGACTAGTGGTTGGTGCACCAGCCCAGATGTGGCAACAATACTCCATGCTTTGTAGATATATAGGATATTGACAGGTGAGAGAAGTTTTATAGCCATTTAGAGGGAGCCCCCATTCTTTGCAGTATCTTATATTTATTTATATGTTACCTGTGAATGTTAGGCCGAGGAGTTTGAATGTTGGACTCTCAGAGAACACCTACAGTTATGTTTACTTCAATTTCCTGCGTAGGCCAGTGTTATTGTTAATTTAATCTATGACATTTTTGTTTCTTAGAAAATTCAGTTGGATATTTTAAGAGAAGTAAGATTGTCTTTGTTGTGGTATATAAACACTTTTGTGAGTTATTTTATAGTGACTGACAATATCTATTGAGGGCAAACTGCAATTGTTCCGATAGCTGAGGATGGGCAAATAAGTAATTCATAACCTTTCCCAACAATGTTAATATGTCGGATCATGTCTCTTGTATCTCTGCCACCTTCAATTTTCATTTTGTTTGTCAGTTTTCATGCTAAACAATCAATTTGGAGTTATTTAATGCTGAAACGACGCCCATAATAAACAATTTGTTGCATGCTGTTAATTGAACACAAGTTGTTACTGATAAATTTTGGACTCATACCTTTCCCATCCGTAATAGTGCATTAATGATCTTCTCATTTTGAAAGTAATGATTCATAAGTTCTCAAAATGATAATGATTGATAAGTTCTCAAAATAGTAATGATTGATAAGTTCGCAAAATGGTAATGATTGAGAAGTTCGCAAAATGGTAATGATTTAGAAGTTCGCAAAATGGTAATGATTCATAAGTTCTCAAAATGATAATGATTGATAAGTTCGCAAAATGGTAATGATTGAGAAGTTCGCAAAATGGTAATGATTGAGAAGTTCGCAAAATGGTAATGATTGAGAAGTTCGCAAAATGGTAATGATTGATAAGTTCGCAAAATAGTAATGATTGATAAGTTCGCAAAATGGTAATGATTGATAAGTTCGCAAAATGGTAATGATTGAGAAGTTCGCAAAATGGTAATGATTGATAAGTTCGCAAAATGGTAATGATTGAGAAGTTCGCAAAATGGTAATGATTGAGAAGTTCGCAAAATGGTAATGATTGATAAGTTCGCAAAATGGTAATGATTGAGAAGTTCGCAAAAGGTAATGATTGATAATTTCGCAAAATGGTAATGATTGAGAAGTTCGCAAAATGGTAATGATTGAGAAGTTCGCAAAATGGTAATGATTGAGAAGTTCGCAAAATGGTAATGATTGATAAGTTCGCAAAATGGTAATGATTGAGAAGTTCGCAAAATGGTAATGATTGAGAAGTTCGCAAAATGGTAATGATTGAGAAGTTCGCAAAATGGTAATGATTGAGAAGTTCGCAAAATGGTAATGATTGAGAAGTTCGCAAAATGGTAATGATTGAGAAGTTCGCAAAATGGTAATGATTGAGAAGTTCGCAAAATGGTAATGATTGAGAAGTTCGCAAAATGGTAATGATTGAGAAGTTCGCAAAATGGTAATGATTGAGAAGTTCGCAAAATGGTAATGATTGAGAAGTTCGCAAAATGGTAATGATTGAGAAGTTCGCAAAATGGTAATGATTGAGAAGTTCGCAAAATGGTAATGATTGAGAAGTTCGCAAAATGGTAATGATTGAGAAGTTCGCAAAATGGTAATGATTGAGAAGTTCGCAAAATGGTAATGATTGAGAAGTTCGCAAAATGGTAATGATTGAGAAGTTCGCAAAATGGTAATGATTGAGAAGTTCGCAAAATGGTAATGATTGAGAAGTTCGCAAAATGGTAATGATATAGAAGTTCGCAAAATGGTAATGATTGATAAGTTCGCAAAATGGTAATGATTGAGAAGTTCGCAAAATGGTAATGATTGAGAAGTTCGCAAAATGGTAATGATTGAGAAGTTCGCAAAATGGTAATGATTGAGAAGTTTGCAAAATGGTAATGATTGAGAAGTTCGCAAAATGGTAATGATTGAGAAGTTCGCAAAATGGTAATGATTGAGAAGTTCGCAAAATGGTAATGATTGAGAAGTTCGCAAAATGGTAATGATTGATAAGTTCGCAAAATGGTAATGATTGATAAGTTCGCAAAATAGTAATGATTGAGAAGTTCGCAAAATGGTAATGATTGAGAAGTTCGCAAAATGGTAATGATTGAGAAGTTCGCAAAATGGTAATGATTGAGAAGTTCGCAAAATGGTAATGATTGAGAAGTTCGCAAAATGGTAATGATTGAGAAGTTCGCAAAATGGTAATGATTGAGAAGTTCGCAAAATGGTAATGATTGATAAGTTCGCAAAATAGTAATGATTGAGAAGTTCGCAAAATGGTAATGATTGATAAGTTCGCAAAATGGTAATGATTGATAAGTTCGCAAAATGGTAATGATTGATAAGTTCGCAAAATAGTAATGATTGAGAAGTTCGCAAAATGGTAATGATTGAGAAGTTCGCAAAATGGTAATGATTGAGAAGTTCGCAAAATGGTAATGATTGATAAGTTCGCAAAATGGTAATGATTGAGAAGTTCGCAAAATGGTAATGATTGAGAAGTTCGCAAAATGGTAATGATTGAGAAGTTCGCAAAATGGTAATGATTGAGAAGTTCGCAAAATGGTGCTAACCATAGTGCAATATGTAACCATGTTAAAAATACTTAAGACCTTTTTTGATTAAAGGTGTATGAACAGATAGTTTGATATGTCCCGGGCCTGACATATAGATGGCACCACTAATAAAAGATCCATATGATTTTTATAAAGTACTAACCTTCAAATGGCATGTGTCAAACTTTGAGTCCAAATCGGATTATTACTTTACAGTTATTTAAGTGAAGCTATAGTTGCCAATTTTCAAAACTATGGAAAAATCTGAATTTTGTGAGTTGATAAAGCATTGTGTTCTGATCAGAAAAAATATTGTTCAAGTAAAGAACTGGTTTGATAAGTTTTATTCAGACTCTGCTCTGTCGGAAATCTAAAGAAAAGCATCAGAGTAGGAATATCACTCTGCTTTATGCCGTTACCAATATGGATTTCATCAGACAACTTTTGCCACCGAAGAAACCTGGCCATTCATATCTCTATGCATCTGCTTGACCACACTCACAAATTTAGGCCAACACCCTACTTTTCAGAGCGCTGTTCTGTTGACCGTTTCAAAAGCTTTACAAAGCCACGTATTGTGCAATGCAATGACACCATATCAACACCAATCGCTTTGGGTTTCTCGGATAGATATCAAACAAATATCCTTAGTCAGTCTATTAAGTAAGAGTCATGTGAGCACTTTGTCAACAGCCTTCCATAAAGTGATAATAGTTACCACATATGAATTTGTCACTCTTCCCCTTTTATAAGGATAACGGGATACTATCGATCCAATCTTGTGAAATTTGAGTCTCGTTCCACATATTGATGAAAGCTGTTATTGCTTCTCTTACATTCTTGCTTCCAACCTTCAACATTTCGACCGGGATACTGTCTCAACCAGTTGTTTTGTTAAGATGTATCTGATGAACTGTCAGAGCATTTATTTATTACTATAGTAGAGATAAGATCTAGTCTACATGCTTTTGAGGTGTGAAGGTTTTTTTTATCATATCCAGGACATGGGAAGGGATGATGATCAGATCCTCTAATGTGGTTTTCGTCTGTAATCTGATTAATTGCCAGTCTTACATCATCAGAAGAAAACAGTAGATCCATTGCTCTTTCTGCTCCTCGTAAAGTCGGTTCTCTCTATCGCTTCAAACACTTTCTCACACTTGAGGCTATTCTCTATATTCTCTACAAATCTACACTCAGACCATGTATGGAGTACTGTTGTCATATTTGGGCTGGTGAATCTCTGTCCCATTTGAGGGTTCTTGATAAGGTGCAGAAGCATGTCTGTAATTTGATTGGCCCTACCTATCATTCTTCTCTGCACCTTCTCTCTTACAGACGTGATGTTGCTAGTCTCAGTCTTTTCTATAAATACTATTATGGCATGTGTTCTTCAGAATTATGTGATCTATTCCCCGCTTCTTTTGTTCCAGCTCGTTTGACTCGTTGGTCTCGATCAATTCACTGTTTTGATACTTCATTATAATACAGCTTCCTATTCTAGTAGCTTCTTTCCAAGAACCGCAGACTTGTGGAACTCTCTTCCTGCTGACCGTTTTCCTCCTACCTATAACCTTGGTCTTTTCAAGACTAAGCCCAATAGGCATCTCCTGTCTTTCCGATAATCATATTTGTTCTTGTTAGCTCCTTACATCAAGTGGCTTCATGCCTTGTCTGGGGTGATTTCCATTAAAAAAATCCATTTGATACATTATGACACACTGTGGGAGGTTCTCTATAAAACTGCTGAAGTATTGTTGAAGTGAAAATTGGGAAAGTCAGTGAAGTGCTTGTTCTATCATTAGAAAACTTTTGTTAAATTTTTTGACAATATTGGTATCATCCATAGACCTTAAATGGCCTCCAGAGGATGTTGGTGTTATATCAACAAGTAAAAAAACGTTCAAGTTTTTGGTGTTGAAGGCTTGCTGGATATCAGAACATATGTTCATCCACCACGCAGTTTGTTTTTTTCCTTACGAATTTGCATTGCAGGGTTAATTTGTGATCTTTGTAGGTTTTTGCGTCAGTGTCAGGATTATGCCTAAATAGCATTTCATCCCTAGTATGCATGGTGTTAAGTAACTGGCTGATATAAGAGTCGTTATCATTGTAATAGGCAAAGTCGATTCACCTAAAGCAGATGACAAAGAATCGCCCGTGTCGTACATAAAGCCTCGAGCAGCAAGAGATGTACTGTAGTTCTAAATATCAAAAAGCAAGATGCAGTGAAGCTGATTTGAACTGTCGACCTCTGGGTTACAAATGATTCGTCATTTTGAGCTCCATATGAAGTGGATGATCTGCCTGTTTGTTAGTTAACTCAGAATGTTTATTCGCAATAACAAATGTGTGTTAAAGCCGGTGTCAATTAGAGACATGAAGCTCTTGAACTCTTCAGTAATTATATTTTGAGACTTTTGGATTATCGTGGAAATATCCTGTTCAAAATTTCACACCACAACTATGAAACCAGTCAGGGTGTTTCCTGGTTCTAAGACTAAGTACCTTAATTTCTGAATAAACTTGATTCCTGAATTTCCTTCATATGTTGTCCAAGCTGAGAGAAACAGTGTTCTCAATTACGACTGCACACGCATTTAGCTGTGTAAGTCTAGCGCGATCAATTCGACCTGGTACATTTACTCCAACCACACAAATCTTTTTACAAACATATCTTGGACACAAATATTTATAATCTCACAGGATAATAACATACAGAAACTTAAATATAATGTAAACAAATGTATTTCTGCACAACTCCTCACTTAGAAGCCCCTATAAAGCTGGCCTCTAAACTACAGAAGCCTATTACGTCTCATTAGCAATATGTTTTGTTTGGAGTGAACAAAAGTGAAATAAAAAACAAAACAATATTATTTGGAAACTATTCAATAAGTACAGTTTTTAACACATATTTGAATTTTAAGTGTGGCTAGTGGAAAATTTGCACGTTCATAAAACGTGTAGAATTTGGTATATTCGGACTACTGTTCTCATCTTGGGTGTTTTTATCACAATGTTTCAGCCGATGTAACCTTCGACCTTCTTCAGGTGTACCTTGTCGAACTCGGGAATCTGGACGGAATTTTGAACAGAACCCTTTATTAAATCCACTCTCATTCCCTCTGCAAGGACCCATGGCGCAGTGGATATAGTACTAAGTAAAATTCAGTTCTAAGTGACAGTCATCTGAAGGTTGAAGGTTCAATCCTCAGTGCGGGCGATACGAATAATTGCGAATTACTGAAGACTTCTTCCCAATAATAGGAATATACAATTATTCTCTTTTACATAATAACTGTGATTGTCGCCCCTTTACTTAGCACGACTGTAACACTGACAACACCCTGTACTAGATAAAAACGATCTAATTAATCTAAACTTGAGTGCAGTAGTAGTACTAATACAACTTTCTTTGTATATATAAACAAGAAGCAGATGACAACTGATTTTTTCAAGTAAATTCAATTACAAAAGTTTTAGCTAAGAAAGTTAACCAAAATTAGATTCAAAAATATTCTTGTAACTCTACTCTTTTACTTTCTGAATACATCAAAGTTATTTTTTTTTTTATTAATCACTTTCAGACAACAAGAAAAAACATTTACAAAAGACACGTCCATTGTATGCATCGTTTTTTAGAAGTCTGACTAAGAGCAGAACAATAGTGTAATTATTCAGACTGTGTTCACTTTGTGTAACACAAGACATGGAGGAAAAAGTTCATTTTTATTAACTTATGCATGCGCACACAACCACTAATTTATCATAAGATAAACGAGCCGCCTTGCCGTGTGTCAGTTCCTTATGTGACACCATCAGGTGCTGCATACATTTAACACTCGTGAGCTGCTGTTTGTCTGCATGCAGAGACTCATTTTTGGCAGTGCCGCACGTTAAGTCGAGACGTGAACACACTAGATTTTACTATTTATAAATACAAGTTAATGAATCTATCAAACTACAAAAGAGTGATCAATAATTTTTAGAAACCAGTTATCCGCTCCTTCTCAAATGACAGATCACATCGAGGTTAACTTATATTGACAGACCCAAGAAAACGAGGCTATTTTATTCAACAGTGAGAAATTTTAAAACGAATTCATTGTACAAAAGGTTTCACCAATTTAAATAGATTATTCTGACAACACTGCGCAAAATCAAAACGATGTAATCCATAAAAACTCTACTCTGCAGTAGTAGTAATAGTAGTAGTAGTATTAATACAACTTTAATTTCATTAAAAAAGTTTTAGCTAATAAAGTTAATCAAAATGTTTAGAAAAAAAAATGTTTGAAAAAAAAAACTGAACGCAGCTCTACAAATTAAAATTTTGTTTTTTATTTTTTGTGAATATTAAGGACAACATTATGGGAAATAACTTATTTTTACATTTGTCCCAATTTCATAGTAATACCCACTCTCACCAATGGTTCACATAGCAGCTGCTATTGCACATAGGCAACAAGCCTTCCGCCGTTTCAACCACCATAAGTTAGGTACAAATGGACAAAAATGTATAGCACCAAGAAACCACTGTAAGAGTGTTATTTGTTGCAGCTAAGAGTATTGATTTAGGAGTTAGGCACAAGGCCAGTTTTTATCTTACTCCCACAAGTAAGATGTGACCCAAGGTCGGGTCGGGAAAGTGGGGTTTGAAAAGCCAGCGCCTGAGAAGGTGAGCACTCTGACCATTTAAAAATTGCCTGGGTAGCCCCGTCGGCATTCCCCGGTAGGGGCGCCTCAGGCAGTAAGCAATAAACTTACTCCTCCCCAAAGAGGGGAGGCGAAGCCTGGGAGGGTGGACTTCCTAGAACTGCACAGGACAGACCCATAGACCGGCGTAAATCAAGCCCCGAAGGCCAAGACAATACCAGTCTATGGAGTGCAGTATCCATCGGAACAGATACTACACTTTGATTTTAGCCAAAAGGCCAAGAAGTAGGCATAATGAAATAACGAGAAACCGCACAAAGTCACAGAAATTAGGAACTCATGGTTTCTGGAAAATACATAATAGTGTTGTGAACAATGGCCAATCAACAATTCTCCAACAGAACATGATGTCACTTGCATGGCAATGGATAAAGCTGAACTGCTTACCCAACGGTTTGCCTTAAACTCCACCTTGGACAGCACAAACTATTCCCTCTCTAATTTCCCACTATGGACAGAAACCACATTAGATGATCTGACAATCATACCTTCCCATTGGATATCATAAAAAATCTTGACACCTCTAAAGCATATAAAACCAGATCTTATCCCTGCTATAGTAATAAAGAAATGCGCTACTAAGCCGATCTCTCCAAGCCTAGCCGAATCTTGTTTCCCTGATAGCTGGAAAATTGCCTCTGTGGTACCAGTCTTCAAGAACTCTTACAAAAGGACTGATCTGCAAAATTATCACACTATCAGTCTCTTTCTGCTCTTCGCTAAAATCTTTGAATCATTAATCAATCTAGCGATAGTCCATCACCTCAAAAAAGAAACTTCATTCTGACCAACATTATTGATTAAGGCAATCCCGTTCTACTGCAGACTTCCTAAAGGTCATCTCCGATGCATATACCATATACTGCATAAGGCAGGTGAAGATAGAGCCGTAGCGCTTGATATATCCAAAGCCTTTGACAAGGTCTGGCATGAAGGTTTTCTCATGAAAATTAATTTGTACAGTATTACTGGACTAATATTTAATATAATCACATCCTTCTCAGCCAAAAGAAAGATCCAGGTTGTCCTTGATAGCCGTACTATCCAAATAACATCACATTAATGCGGGTGTTCCCCAGGGGTCGATACTTAGACCTTTATTATTCCTGATATTCATAAATGACCTCTCTGATGCAATCGCATCTGAGATGGGTATATTCACCGATGACAACATGCTCTATTCACGACATGTGAGCAAATCGAACACCCACATATGAAAGGCAATAGCCGAATCCTTAGAAAATAATGTCAAGTCTGTAATAGAATGAGGCCACAAATGGATGGTTACATTTAATGCTACCAAGACAAAGCTCTTTTCCTTTAACAATTATAAGAAACCTTTCCAACCATCGATTACCATGGCCGATAACACCCTTTCTGAGAGTCAAATGTTTCAAACTCCTCGGTCTAACATTCACAGGTAACATGAATTGGAATAAATACATAGAAGATACTGCTCAGGTTGCTGCAAAGAAGGTGGGTTCTCTTTACCGGGCTAGAAAACTACTCACACCTGCCAGTATTTTATATCCCTACAAAAGCCACCATTCGTCTGTGCATGAAGTATTGTGGGCTGTTGCACCAACCACTAGTCTCTCCCCCTTAGACAGGGTGCGAAAAAGAGTCACTAACCGAATAGGTCCCACACTGTCTATCCATCTCCAGCCCCTGTCCCATCGCCACAATGTTGCATCCCTGTGCTTTTTTTACAAGTACTACTACGGAATGTGCTCCAACGAACTTGCTACACTTGTACTCCAACGTAAATACCCTCGACCAACCCTAGCAGCAGAATCCAATCCCTTCACTGTAGAGGTCTCAAGATGCTGAAAAACTTTTAGTGCTTTTTTAAATTAGGACCCACGCTAACTTTGACCCATTGTTAGGGTCAGGGTCAGGGTCATGGTCAAAATGGAGGTTAGAGTAAGGGTTTATGGTCATGGTCAAAGTTAGCGCGGGTCTTAATGTAAAAAGTACCAAACTTTCTATTCAAATAGTTTGTTTCCTCGGATTGCTTGCCTTTATAATTGCCTCTATGTTTCTCCGACTGAACCAACATGCAGAAATTTAAATGTAATGTGAACAAACATCTATCTGCACAACTCAATACTTAGGATGCCCACTATGAATCTGGCCCCTAATCACAGTAATACTACAAAGAGATGACCAAAAGAACAAAAGTATTCAGGATAGCTGAACAGATAACAAACATAAATATGGGTATTGTTAGAGAGAAGTGTATTCGAAATGACAATGGAGTGTTCGCAACAAATGAACAGGACAAGAGGGATGCTGGGTAATGCCACTATGAGAAATTGTTGAATACTGAGTTTCCATGGAAATGTGAAAATAAGAAGTTGCAGAAGTAGTATCTGGTCCAGCTCTAAGAATTGAGAAAGAAATGGTACAGGAAGCTGTGAGTAAGATGAAGAAGGATAAGGCTGCAGGATCCTCAGATATTGTTGCACAAATGCTAAAGGCTGCAGGTGAAACAAACATTGAGATGGATCAGAAACTTGACAAATCAGATCATAATAGAAAAGGTTATTCCAAAAGACTGGGAACTTAGTACAATTGTGAATTGTTACAAGGGTAAAAGGGAAGCACTAGATAGAGGTAATTACAGAGGGTGGAAGTTGATGGATCAACTCCTGAAAGTGATTAAGAGAATAACTGATTTTTCTGTCCTTGATGTATTCATATTCGGAAGGGTGATATTGATTTGCAGTTCGAATCGGAAACAGATCTGATTTTGAGCAGACAATAGCAATGATGGGATGCAATTTACAGATTCAAAGCCATAAAGGATAACAGAAAGGATATATGCGTTATAGATTTTGCATTTGATATGAGGTGGTACCCGTTTTAAAAACAAAACTTTGTTTTTTTTTCTAAATTAAAAACTGTTCATCTTAAGTCTATTCTGTGATGAATAGCAACAGTGTTTGTACGTGACACGTTATAATCAAGATAGACAAATAATCTAAAATAAATTTTTTTTAAATAGAACTCTTTCCATATATTCGAGGTATAGAGGTTGATTATTCTTGTCTATTGACATTATTTAGATTTGGAAACATTTACAAACTATCCGACTTCTACTGCACGTTTAGCTAGAGTATCAAGGTATTTTTACAGATCTTAACTAAATCTTTTTTGAGTCACTGCGAATATATATGTATATATACTGGTCTTTACCTGCTCCACTAATTTGGGAGCTGATTCCATTCTTACTCCACTCTTTACAAAAGAAGTCACTCCAACTTCTTTCCTCCACTCAAATCTCTTAAATTTTGACGAGTTAAGGAGCATCAAAAAGGTGCAGGGAAAACTGCTCATGCACCAACTAGGCAGAAAAGTATCCCTTCGCTCCAACAAAGAATAGGTACTCCTTTCAGAAGAGCTTCATAAAGTCCTATATATATATATATATATATATATATATATATGTCAGGCTCATTTTATATTCCAATAACCATGTTTTTATTTATTTATTTTCACATTTCCAAAAAATATAACATTTCTGTGAGATGTATTTTTACGGTTCGTTTCATTTGCCATGAGCCGAACAACATTTTTATGTCAACATCGTCTCTGCAACACTACAAAATCATCAGAAAAATCCACAAAGAATAAAAAGTTCTTGGATTGAAATGTCTTTAAAAAAAACAAAAAAAACTGATTATATATATATATATATATATATATATATATATATATATATATATATATGTGTGTGTTTTTTTAAGGTTTACCAAAATTGTCTGTTGTTGGGGTCCTTATTCCAGGTATATATTTCCCCTGATGAACTGCCAAGCAAGAACCTGCTTGAGTAGAGAAACACGTGTAGGGAAAAATTCTTTAACTTTGAAAAATCTGAAAAATAAATAAACTATGAAAGGAAAAGTCTTTTGTTGTGATGAATGATTTCTTGAACGAAATGTTTTGGTAAACCTTCCAAAAAACACATATAAATGCTCTGTACCCTGTAAGCGAGTATCATCGAGCTTATTTTTATTGGACTGATTCCGGTCTTTACTGAATAAACTATCTTCTCAGTGAAAAAAAAAATATATATATATATCTATATACAGGGCTTTACGTGCTCCACTACTTTTGGAGCTGCTCCCGCTCCTGCTCCAACGCTCAAAATTGGAGCTGGCTCCTCTCACACTCCCTATTTTCAAAAAGGAGCCGCTCCAGCTCAAACTCCTATAAAAAAGGAGCGGCTCTTTTTCAGTGCTCCATAACGAAAATGTACCTTATTTTATAAACGTTATATTCTGCCAATGAGTGGTCGAAGGATAGGGGTGGGCGTCAAAGGATCTCGTCAATATGGGTGGGGATGTCACTTTAAGTGTAAGACCGTAAGATAATATTTGACAAAATCTCGCTAATATTTTGAGATGTGCTAAGGGTTATAGGAGAACATGTCGGATGAAGCATATTAAATTTTCGTTTCCTGAGGTATAAAATAGAAATAGAAAAATCCCTGAAGTATTTAAAAACAATTTTAATTTTCATTACATTAACAACCTATTTTTTCAGGGGAGAAAAATTTGACCCAATATTTTTTATATTTTTTGGGGGAAGAGAATTTTGATTTTTTTTAAGTAAATAAAGTTTTAGTTTTAAACATTATTAGTGATTATTTTCTTTTTAAAGATACCATTTCTCTGGGAGAGAAGAGACAGCCAGGACAACATTACTCGTCGTGCTGTTGTTTAATATTTGTTTGCTTTACGAACGTAACTATATAGTATAATGTATATTATTATTTACCACAGAGAAACGCGCAAGTACTTTCAAACAAATCGATTTATCCATTTTTTTTAGTACAATTTGCGGTGAAAAAAACCCAATGAAGTTTATTTTTTAAAAATTGAATAAAAAAATATTTTTCATGAGTTGCCCCCCCCCCCCAAAAAAAAAAATCAATATATTGTCAATAAACAATTCAGAGATCCATTTAATGTCTTATAATTTCATACAAAATATCTGGCCTATACCTTGGTAGTTAAAAAATGAATTTAGGAAAACTCGTCAAAGGAAAACTCGGCAACGGAAAACTCGGCAATGGAAAATTCGTCAACGGAAAACTCCGCAATTTTGGCCAAGTAGGAAAATACGGCAATTATCGAATAAATATCGATTGAAAATAGATTTTAGAACCGTTTTTACAGGAGATATACTTGTAAATACGGGGCTACCCCCCTATCCAGTGAAGAACATTTTTTATATGATTTTTCTGGTACTTGTGCAGTTTACGAAGCGGGCTATTTTTAGATAAGATTTTCAAGTTAAATTACATTTTTACGATATCTTTTGTTTATTAAATTGCTAGGTGAAAGTACAGAATAGTTAACAAAGCCCCCCCCCCCTCACTCCATGTTAAGAATGGCTTTCTAAATAATGTTATTTCAACCCGGTTCGTAATTATGTTACGAAATTAAAGGTTTGGACCGGGTTATTTTTTACATAAAATTTTCCAGTTAAATTGAATTTTTACGATATCTTGTTTATTAAATCATGGACGGCGGCACCGGGGGGTAGAGGGGGCTTCAGCCCCCCACTTTTTGACTTGGCCCCCCACTTTACGGTCATCAATAATTAAGTTGATATGCATGTGTTTAACCAGCCCCCACCCCCCACTTTTTAGGAGAGCCCCCCACTTTTATAACTGTCCTGCCGGTCCTGTAAATTGTTACGTGAAAGTACAGAATAGTTAACAAAGAGCCCCTCCCCCCCATTTTTAAATCGTTTCAGCGGACTTTAACCGAGCGCTCTTTTGGTATGCTTTTTTTTATTTATGAAGTGAGACAAAATGATAAATACATTTATTAAAATTAAATATTTAAAATTATTCCGGAGGACTTTAAAGAAGAATGTTTAAAAATGTTAATCTTGTAATGAATGTAGAATAGCATTTTCACATAACTAGAAAAATTAATGTTATTTTTTTTTTATTTACATGAAGGAGGACTTTAAAGAATACTATTTGGAAAGTTGGGAATATTTTATTATAATCAACAGAAGGAAAAATGATTAAAAACAAATGCATTATACAATAAATATCAACAATGATGCGAAAATGTAATGTTCTATCAGTTTCTATCGGTATATTGTTTAGTTTTCGATTTTTTATCGATTTTCAAGTCCTGGCCATGGGCGAGCCTCCATTTTGAATTTCTTTTCGAGCAGTCAACACCGACTGTTTTGAACAAGAAAACCACCCTTTAAAATAAGTTAAAACACGAATAAAATTATCCAGGCAGGTAGATGAGTAACTTAACTTGCCTTTGCTAACATTTATTTGCTGCACATTTGTTTTTTAATTGTTTTTTCGTTCTGTTGATTATAGTAAAAGATTCCCGAAAAGTTTATATTTAAAGATAAGATTTATAATATAAAACTTTAATCTTAATGCACTCTCATTATTACAAATTGGTTACACGTTATTTCCTACGCTATCTGGTTCGGAAGTGGTTGATCATTACATTTTATGTTAAATTTATATAGGAAAGTGATCCTCCACACTAAAGTCTAAAATATTGAGGGTTTTTTTATTCCTTTTTTTGCGGGTATTTTACCAGACTGTTTACATGTAATCGCCTAAAAAAGTAGAATTTCATTTTTATTTTTTGCTAAAATTAAAATACGATGGATTAAACTAAATGATCCAGTAATACCAAGTTTTCTTATTAAAAACAATGTTAGAACAAATAAAAGGAGTGCATTTTTTTAGAAAGTCTCGGTTTTATCGTAAAGAAGAAGACCTCACAAAATAATGAATTTATAAAAAATCAGTTGAAAATATTTTACGGTGTCGAAAGTATAAAATTTACCAATATACAGATAGGCATTTAAAAGATGTTGATAGATGTATTGTAAAATTACAGTTTCGGGGCGAAAAAATATTCGTCGGTGTAACATGAGAGGAGACACTTGCGAAGATACTACACTTTGAACAGCAGACAAAAACACAGTTCTATTTTCAAGAGTTAAAGCTATATGTAGTATTATTTCGTTTGGTGAGGAATAATATATAATGGGTAGGAGTCAAATGTTATGAAAACAAAAATTTCTTTAGTTATTATTACCCTTAAAGATTTTTTTAATACCTTTATTTGAAGAAGAAGAAGAAAAAGAAGAGCAGTAAGATTTAGTACAAAAATAAATTGTCTGTAAATTAAAAGAAAAATTGGCTTATTTATTCAATCAGCAATAAAACATCTTTTTCATAAATACAAAAAAGTTCAAATCTATAAGAAAACAACTTCAAAGAATCTATAGATTCGATGGCTCATTTGAAGACATTCGTCGCCAAAGTGTCTCCTGCCTACTGCCCTATCAAAAATGTAACATGTCCACGCGAAAATTTACAAAGAACTTAAAATGTTCTCTTTTCATGTGTAACTCTCTCGTTCTTTCTCCCTCTTTCTCTCCCTGCCTCTCTCTCTCTCATATACATTTACAATATACATAAAAAATAACTCAAAGATGTTAGCTGAAACTATTTTTTCTTTTCCTTTTTACTGCTGAATCAAAAAACTAATGTTTAAAAAAAAATCAAATAATTTTGGAGCGAGGAGCGCAGAGCGATAAAACCATCGCTCTTTAGTCCCAAATGGAGTTGCTCCCACTCCACTCCCGTTGAATATAAAATGAGCCCTCCTCTCCTTCGCTCCAGCAAAAAGGAGCGTGCTCCTGGAGCGCGCTCCTTTTTGGAGGGCTCCGTAACGCCCTGTATATATATATATATATATCTCAAGTATTTTCAGACAAGAAGACCGACTGACAAGTGATGTAACAGAAGTAGTTTACACACATTTTTAGAGATAAAATTAACTTAGAGCCTATGTAATTTGGTTTGGTTGTTTTATTTTACGGCATATCAACCCTTTTCAGGTTATTTAATGTCGGATATGGTCATTTTGGTAAAAGTTTTTATGCTTCAAGTTCTATATATCTTCAAATATTTATTCATGGTGTTTCGTTTGGTTGTTTTGTAGAAGAAAATTGTTGTTATTGTTTTTGTCTTTGCAGAACATGATTGAGTTTTGCAAAGGGAAAGGAAAAAACAATAACATCAATGTTTGGTGCATTTTGGGTCAGGAAGTCAGTATCTTTAGACAGCCTGATCTGGTAACACCAGTGAGCCTATGTAAAAACAACAACAAAATGAGAAAATAGAATAAAATCCTCCTTTTCTTTTCTCTCTTTTTTTTTAATGTCAGACGTCAAGCCGAGATGCTTATCAGTTAGTATTTGCTCCCATGATCAGAAAAAAAAGTATTTGCTCCCATGATCAGAAAAAAAAGTATTTGCTCCCATGATCAGGAAAAAAAGTATTTGCTCCCATGATCAGAAAAAAAAGTATTTGCTCCCATGATCAGAAAAAAAGTATTTGCTCCCATGATCAGAAAAAAAAGTATTTGCTCCCATGATCAGAAAAAAAAGTATTTGCTCCCATGATCAGAAAAAAAAAAAATCAAAATATAAAAGGGAAAAAAAAACTTATGTCAGGACTTTTAACGAAAGCGAACAAAAAAGGTTGGGGGGGGGGGGGGGGGTAGCCTGTTAGTAAGTAACAGCTTAGGAATTTGACATTGCGGATCAGTGTCTCCAAACTGATCGCTTGACCACTGCAGGTAGACTAATTATAAACAATACGATAAAAAGAAGACAAAATGGTCGATAGGATTTCAAATGTTGCTAACTGAACCAGCATAAATCAGATAAGTATTGTTCTATAATGAAAGATCTCAGCTATAAAATGACTTTGCTATCATTTTTTTTTTTCTTCACTTTAATTCACCCCAGACAAGGCAGATTGCCACTGAGACGTAAAGGGCTACTGTGGATTCGGGGCCAGATTTATAGTGGCATCCTAAGTAAGGAGTTGAGCAGCTAGATGTTTGTTTACATTACATTTAAATTTCTGCATGTCGGTACAGTCAGGGAAACAGGGAGCAGGGAGGGAATTCCAAGACTAGTCGTTTGAGGAAAAAAGCTAGAGTAGAAAGTCCTCTGGCATCTGAGAAGCTCCACAGTGAATTGGATGAGATTTAGCTGATTGTCGGGTGTATTTACGTCGAGGGGGGCACCTGGCTGAGCAGCATGTTCGTCGGAGCACATTTTATTGAAGTACTTGTAAAACAAGCACAGGGATGCAACATTGTGAAAATGTAAAATTTTATTCACTGAAGTTTTCAACTTGGAAATTTTTATTAAAATTAACTTAAAATTTTATACTTTGCCCACAAAATTGAAGAATAATCTTTCTTTCAATAGATGGAAAGATTTTTCAAAGTGGATTTAATTAATGTGTGAACGGCACAGATGTTAGAAAACAGCACTAAAAAAAATTTTCTTGAAAAGAAAAAAAAAAAAAAAAAAAAAAAAAAAAAACCCAACTAAATGCATGTCTTTAAAATAGTTACATAATTCAAATCAACCTCTAAAAAACAACTAATCATCGTACAAGAAAAAAAGAAAAAGATTAAATTTTATTTACATACTAATTTCATATATAACCTTAAAAATAACCGAGATGTTGTAAGTTAAATTTTATGAAAATTTCAGTTTTTACCCTTTTTTGCAGCATAAACAGGCCAGTTTGGCATTGCTATTTATATGCTAGATTTAAAATTTTCATTAATCTTTTTTACAATTGTTTTTTGTGTGACATTCAATTTTTTCCCATTTTCAAAATGATGCTTTAATTATTAAAACCAAAGTTTTATTACATCAAAAGAAAAGGTAAATCTTTAGAATTGCTTTGAACTTTGCACCACCTCTTTTCAAAATTCTACATTAACGCTATTTGTCTTTCCTCCCTTTTTCCACTCAGGCCTAGACTCCATCTTAGAAAAATTAGCTAATAGGACGGGTTTATTTAAAAAAATTACCCTAGTTCACCCTAAACAAGACAAGTTGCCACTGTAGACATAAGGGGCTACTGAGAATTAGAGTGAAAGTTTTGAGGGGTCATCCTAAATTGAGAGCTCTGCAGCGAGACGCCTGTTCACATTAGTTTTAAATTTCTGCATGTCAGCACATTTAAGGAAACAGGGAACAGGGAGAGAGTTCCAAAGGCCGGCAGCATGAGGAAAGATACTGTTGGGGTAGAATAACACTGAATATAACACTGAAACACCATTGGACCCTTTAATAATAAGAGCAAGAGTTCAGAGCCTCAAATACTTCAATACAATTTATTTTTACATTAGTTTTGACATGCATTGCATGGAGAGAAATATGAGAATGATACGATGAATGTGTAATGTGAGTCTTAAAGACAAGCTTAGATCTGATGACCTCAGAGGAAGATTAAATCTAGACAGTATATGAAGATGTTTGCAGAATAGGAGACTACGTTGGTTTGGTCACATTGAATGAATGAATGAGAGTAGATGTAGAACAGTTGAGGTAGCAAGGTCAGTTTATAGGGGAAGGCCAAAGAAAACATAGGAGGAAGTGATGAGGATAGATTTGAGAAAAAGGGATAAATAAAGATCTGGCCAGAGATAAGTTAGTTTGGAAGTCAATTTCTAAAAGCCGTTCAACACATACCAGCATGTATAAGTAAATACACAGAACTTGTCAGAAAGTTAAAGGGGCTATGGAACATGAAAACGATAATACCAATAATTGTAGGAGCACAAGGAACAGTTCCTGAAAAACCTGGAAAAAAGACTGGAGGAAATTGGAATCAAAAGAATGATTGGCACCATATATTCGCACTGCAAGACAAGAAGACGCCAACAGAGTGGCATAGATGAAGCAAACTTGTGATGAATTTCATGTACTCTTTTGAAGGCAAGCTGGTATCTAACGCGTTCGGAAAAAACTTTCTTTGAAAAGTTCCTCGTCTCTCTGCATTCAAGGACGAGAAACTGCTCCAGATCTGGAAGGAGAGGAACCTTACTCTTCTCAATATTATGAGCATAATATCAGGTGACGAAATTCCAGCAGATGCATCATCAAAATGGCTTGAATGGATAACCATAAATCGTCCATTAAAAATCTGCCGCTGACTAAATGGAGATATGTATGCAGTCCACCCACATATGAATGTGGAAATGCTGTTAAAAACATGGAGAATGTGCTTCTGGCAGCATTTAATGGCACAGCTATGATTTATATCAAGCATAATTTTAAAATATCCTTTGAAGAAGAAAAAAAAAATTAATAACAAAAGTAAAAGTTTACTTGCATAAAATCATCTAAATATTTTCCTCCATTTTTGGTTCGGATAAAAAAAAAATTTGGAGAAACTTTCTTTTAAAATCTCAACATGGTTTAATTCTGAAACGTTTGTGTTTCATAAATTCACTTATGATGGAATGATTGGGTTACGAGTATAATGGATGACGGAGATACTGCTGACATTGTCTTTCTGGACATTCCAAAGGCCTTTGATTCTGTCGATCATTGCTTACTTTTATATAAACTCAACATCTATGGCCTCGATGAACCGGTTATAAAGTGGATAAGATTCTTTCTTGGTGATCATACATAAAGGGTTCAGATAAATGGCAATCTCTCATCTGAAATGAGTGCTTGCCCAAAGTGCTGAGTCCTATTCTGTTTTTACTCTATATACAACGACATGCCGGAAGTGATTGGTGAAAACGTGCTACTATTTGCAAATGACGTCAAATTAGTAGCTCATAGAAGTGAGATTGACAATGTACCTTAAAATAGCTATTTAGTGAGACATACCTCAATGTTGATAAATGTTGTCATATTGCAGTGAGTTTTCCTTCTGACTCAGCTCTTATTTTTGGCAGTGACACGGCTCTGATCAAGGAGGCGAACAAGACAAAAGATCTTGGCCTTCTGGTTGATTCGTCCTTCAAGCCATCTAAACGTTGCATTCAGGCTGCAAACAAAGCAAGTAGCACCCTATTTCTCATTCAACGCTCCTTTTGCAAACTCACTTCTAAAATACTTCTCCCACTTTATGTCTCCCTTGTTAGACCACTGTTAGAGTATGATCCATATCTAATAAGTAATATCCAGCATCTGGAGAGAGTTTAACGACTGGCTACTCGAATGGTGCAGGGATCTGCCTACGAAAGCAGACTCAAGAAGATGGACCTTTGCTCCCTTGAGCGCCAACGTTTACGCAGTGATCTCATTTTGGCCTACAATCTCCTCAATGGTCATTGCGATCTCTCTCAGGACCTATTATTGACTCCTTCACCAGAAAGAGGTCAACGCGAGCATCACCAGAAACGGTTTCACATGCGATTTCGATTGAACTGCAGGACGGCCGCTTTCTCAATCAGGATCCCTGGACCTGGGAATAGACTTCCAGGAGATGTAGTAAATGTGCCAATGACACAACAATTCAAGGCGAAATTCGGACAGGTGCTGGGCCACTGTAGCCTCTTCTGGATAAATTTCGACCACCCCTCTTTTCCTAAATGGCAACTGAAGCATGTATTTTTTTTTTGCCAAATTAATTGAATTGAACATATTTCTTGAGTTCAGAACAAATTGAATAGATAAATATTTGACGAGACACTAAAAAGAGCAACTTAGTGGCAATTAAATATAATACTTTATTAGATCTTCTGAAGACATTTTTAATGATTTAACACATTTTCTTTAATGGAAGTTGCTCCAGACAAGGCATGAAGCCACTTGATGTAAGGAACTAAAAATAAAAATACTATTTAAAGATAAAAAACTAGTCAACAATAAGTGTTAGATGGATAGATTCCGACCCAGAAAACAGCAATTCTTTCCCCTTTGTCAGAAACATCAATAATGGACTGTGGGTACTAAAGGACAAAATAACGGAAGCGCAAGTTACGAGGCTGCCAAAGGTCCACTTTCTACTCTTTTTATCATAATGTAAATACATATATAATATATATATATATATATGTAGTCATCCAGAGACAGCTGTTTCATCTTTTTCAAGACTCATCAGTGTAGCTAGAAGAATCCTGGGGTTGGTGCATTATTATGCACCAACCCCAAGATTCAACCTCGAATATTTGTCACTACCCTTCTGAGCTAGCAGACTTGCTACTATATATAAAACAAAGTTGTGTGAATGTGTATGTGTGTGTCGCGGCATCACAGTTAAACGATTGATCTAAGAACAAAAATAACTGCCGATTTGGAAACAGCACCTTCGATCCGATGTGCTTATCGATGTCAGAAGTTCTTGAACCTTTTTGAAAACTCATTATTCAAAATTAATAGTATGTAAAATTAACATTAAAAACAAATGTTCCAGCATTTTTAGCATTCCCTTTTAGCCGACCGAACTACTTTCCATGTCAAGTCATTGTACGTATTTGACAGTATTGTTCACTTAGAAGAGAAAATATTTATCCTTTTTGTTATTAAAAATGGATAAGAAATATTTGATAAATTTTCACTAATATATTTTAATATTAATAAGCATTTTATATTTATTAGAGGTAAAAAAAATATGATAAATTTTCACTAATATATTTTTATATTAATAAGCATTTTATATTTATTAGAGGTAAAAAAAATATGATAAATTTTCACTAATATATGTTTATATTAATAAGCATTTTATATTTATTAGAGGTAAAAAAAATATTTGATAAATTTTCACTAATATATTTTTATATTAATAAGCATTTTATATTTATTAGAGGTAAAAAAACTATGATAAATTTTCACTAATATATTTTTTATATTAATAAGCATTTTATATTTATTAGAGGTAAAAAAAATATTTGATACATTTTCACTAATATATTTTTATATTAATAAGCATTTTATATTTATTAGAGGTAAAAAAAATATGATAAATTTTCACTAATATATTTTTATATTAATAAGCATTTTATATTTATTAGAGGTAAAAAAAATATGATAAATTTTCACTAATATATTTTTATATTAATAAGCATTTTATATTTATTAGAGGTAAAAAAAATATTATAAATTTTCACTAATATATTTTTATATTAATAAGCATTTTATATTTATTAGAGGTAAAAAAAATATTATAAATTTTCACTAATATATTTTTATATTAATAAGCATTTTATATTTATTAGAGGTAAAAAAAATATTATAAATTTTCACTAATATATTTTTATATTAATAAGCATTTTATATTTATTAGAGGTAAAAAAAATATTTGATAAATTTTCACTAATATATTTTTATATTAATAAGCATTTTATATTTATTAGAGGTAAAAAAAATATGATAAATTTTCACTAATATATTTTTATATTAATAAGCATTTTATATTTATTAGAGGTAAAAAAAATATGATAAATTTTCACTAATATATGTTTATATTAATAAGCATTTTATATTTATTAGAGGTGAAAAAATATGATAAATTTTCACTAATATATTTTTATATTAATAAGCATTTTATATTTATTAGAGGTAAAAAAAATATGATAAATTTTCACTAATATATGTTTATATTAATAAGCATTTTATATTTATTAGAGGTAAAAAAAATATTTGATAAATTTTCACTAATATATTTTTATATTAATAAGCATTTTATATTTATTAGAGGTAAAAAAACTATGATAAATTTTCACTAATATATTTTTTATATTAATAAGCATTTTATATTTATTAGAGGTAAAAAAAATATTTGATACATTTTCACTAATATATTTTTATATTAATAAGCATTTTATATTTATTAGAGGTAAAAAAAATATGATAAATTTTCACTAATATATTTTTATATTAATAAGCATTTTATATTTATTAGAGGTAAAAAAAATATGATAAATTTTCACTAATATATTTTTATATTAATAAGCATTTTATATTTATTAGAGGTAAAAAAAATATTATAAATTTTCACTAATATATTTTTATATTAATAAGCATTTTATATTTATTAGAGGTAAAAAAAATATTATAAATTTTCACTAATATATTTTTATATTAATAAGCATTTTATATTTATTAGAGGTAAAAAAAATATTATAAATTTTCACTAATATATTTTTATATTAATAAGCATTTTATATTTATTAGAGGTAAAAAAAATATTTGATAAATTTTCACTAATATATTTTTATATTAATAAGCATTTTATATTTATTAGAGGTAAAAAAAATATGATAAATTTTCACTAATATATTTTTATATTAATAAGCATTTTATATTTATTAGAGGTAAAAAAAATATGATAAATTTTCACTAATATATGTTTATATTAATAAGCATTTTATATTTATTAGAGGTAAAAAAAATATTATAAATTTTCACTAATATATTTTTATATTAATAAGCATTTTATATTTATTAGAGGTGAAAAAAATATTTGATACATTTTCACTAATATATTTTTATATTAATAAGCATTTTATATTTATTAGAGGTAAAAAAAATATGATAAATTTTCACTAATATATTTTTATATTAATAAGCATTTTATATTTATTAGAGGTAAAAAAATGATAAATTTTCACTAATATATTTTTATATTAATAAGCATTTTATATTTATTAGAGGTAAAAAAAATATTATAAATTTTCACTAATATATTTTTATATTAATAAGCATTTTATATTTATTAGAGGTAAAAAAAATATGATACATTTTCACTAATATATTTTTATATTAATAAGCATTTTATATTTATTAGAGGTAAAAAAAATATGATAAATTTTCACTAATATATTTTTATATTAATAAGCATTTTATATTTATTAGAGGTAAAAAAATGATAAATTTTCACTAATATATTTTTATATTAATAAGCATTTTATATTTATTAGAGGTAAAAAAAATATGATAAATTTTCACTAATATATTTTTATATTAATAAGCATTTTATATTTATTAGAGGTAAAAAAATGATAAATTTTCACTAATATATTTTTATATTAATAAGCATTTTATATTTATTAGAGGTAAAAAAAATATTATAAATTTTCACTAATATATTTTTATATTAATAAGCATTTTATATTTATTCGAGGTAAAAAAAATATGATAAATTTTCACTAATATATTTTTATATTAATAAGCATTTTATGATTATTCGAGGTAAAAAAACTATGATAAATTTTCACTAATATATTTTTATATTAATAAGCATTTTATATTTATTATTTTATTTTAGACAATCGAATTATTTCAGATCTATGCGGAGAGGTAAAAAAAAATCCCTATGCCTATTAAGTAGATTAAAAAGACAAACTATTTTAGTTGGATCGGTGACCAAGTGGGTAAAACATTCACCATCAGTTTCAATTAGTTTATGCCATTGTGGGTTCAAATATCAAATTAAACAAGTGTTGTGTTGCTATAGCATTCTAGTTATTTCCTGGTTGATATCGATCATTATCATAAACCTAAATATATATATTTTTTTTTTTTTATAAAAAAATGGATAAAACATATTTAATTAAAGTTCTTAACTTCTAATCTTGGTTTTAAAATTCAGGAAAAGTTGAGAAATCCGGTAGAGACAGGTACTTCAGCTAGTATACATATATAAACCAAAATAATGGGGTGCATTATTACACCCACATAAAGATTCAAATGTTATGCTTACAGCACTCCTTGGATCGTGTAGGAATGGGTTACAACAATAGACTAACCTGGCTGATAAATAGGCAACCAGAAGGATAAAAAATATTAATCCAGTTGCCTAGATAATGCTAATTATTAATCCAGCTGCCCAGACAAGTTTAAAGACACTTCTTATACAGGTACTTAAGGTAACAGTGCCAAAAAGTGCTTAACCACATTTGACAATGAGATCTCTCTCTCTCTCTCATTATATATATATATATATATATATATATATAGTCATCAACATGTAAAGTTGAATTAACTTTTTGACTTTACCATTAGTGCGAGAAATGGGCCAACTTTCTCATTTATTCACATAGATAATGATAGATAAAGATAATGATAGAAAAGTATAGATAAAGATAATGATAGATAAAGATAGATAATGATAGATAATGATAGATAAAGATAATGATAGATAATGATAGATAAAGATAGATAAAGATAATGATAGATAATGATAGATAAAGATAGATAATGATATAAAGATAGATAAAGATAGATAATGATAGATAATGATAATGATAGAAAAGTATAGATAAAGATAATGATAGATAATGATAGATAAAGATAGATAATGATAATGATAGAAAAGTATAGATAAAGATAATGATAGATAAAGATAGATAATGATAGATAATGATAATGATAGAAAAGTATAGATAAAGATAATGATAGATAATGATAGATAAAGATAGATAATGATAATGATAGAAAAGTATAGATAAAGATAATGATAGATAAAGATAGATAATGATAGATAATGATAGATAATGATAGATAAAGATAGATAAAGATAGATAAAGATAAAGATAGATAAAGATAGATAAAGATAGATAATGATAGATAAAGATAGATAAAGATAAAGATAGATAATGATAGATAAAGATAGATAAAGATAAAGATAGATAAAGATAGATAATGATAGATAAAGATAGATAAAGATAGATAAAGATAGATAAAGATAGATAATGATAGATAAAGATAGATAATGATAGATAAAGATAGATAAAGATAGATAAAGATAGATAATGATAGATAATGATAGATAAAGATAGATAAAGATAGATAATGATAGATAATGATAGATAAAGATAGATAATGATAGATAAAGATAGATAATTATAGATAAAGATAGATAAAGATAAAGATAGATAAAGATAGATAAAGATAGATAAAGATAGATAAAGATAGATAATGATAGATAATGATAGATAATGATAGATAAAGATAGATAATGATAGATAAAGATAGATAAAGATAAAGATAGATAAAGATAGATAATGATAGATAAAGATAGATAAAGATAAAGATAGATAAAGATAGATAAAGATAGATAATTATAGATAAAGATAGATAAAGATAGATAAAGATAGATAAAGATAGATAATGATAGATAAAGATAGATAATGATAGATAAAGATAGATAATGATAGATAATGATAGATAAAGATAGATAATTATAGATAAAGATAGATAATTATAGATAATTATAGATAAAGATAGATAAAGATAAAGATAGATAATGATAGATAATGATAGATAATGATAGATAAAGATAGATAAAGATAAAGATAGATAAAGATAGATAAAGATAGATAATGATAGATAAAGATAAAGATAGATAATGATAGATAAAGATAGATAAAGATAAAGATAGATAAAGATAGATAATGATAGATAAAGATAGATAAAGATAGATAAAGATAGATAAAGATAGATAATGATAGATAAAGATAGATAATGATAGATAAAGATAGATAAAGATAGATAAAGATAGATAATGATAGATAATGATAGATAAAGATAGATAAAGATAGATAATGATAGATAATGATAGATAAAGATAGATAAAGATAAAGATAGATAATGATAGATAAAGATAGATAAAGATAAAGATAGATAATGATAGATAAAGATAGATAAAGATAAAGATAGATAAAGATAGATAATGATAGATAAAGATAGATAAAGATAGATAAAGATAGATAAAGATAGATAATGATAGATAAAGATAGATAATGATAGATAAAGATAGATAAAGATAGATAAAGATAGATAATGATAGATAATGATAGATAAAGATAGATAAAGATAGATAATGATAGATAATGATAGATAAAGATAGATAAAGATAAAGATAGATAATGATAGATAAAGATAGATAAAGATAAAGATAGATAAAGATAGATAAAGATAGATAAAGATAGATAATGATAGATAAAGATAGATAAAGATAGATAATTATAGATAAAGATAGATAAAGATAATGATAGATAATGATAGATAAAGATAAAGATAGATAAAGATAGATAATGATAGATAAAGATAGATAAAGATAAAGATAGATAAAGATAGATAAAGATAAAGATAGATAATGATAGATAAAGATAGATAAAGATAAAGATAGATAAAGATAGATAAAGATAAAGATAGATAATGATAGATAAAGATAGATAATGATAGATAAAGATAGATAAAGATAGATAAAGATAAAGATAGATAAAGATAGATAAAGATAAAGATAGATAATGATAGATAAAGATAGATAAAGATAAAGATAGATAAAGATAGATAATGATAGATAAAGATAGATAAAGATAATGATAGATAAAGATAGATAAAGATAGATAATTATAGATAAAGATAGATAAAGATAATGATAGATAATGATAGATAAAGATAAAGATAGATAAAGATAGATAAAGATAAAGATAGATAAAGATAGATAATGATAGATAAAGATAGATAAAGATAAAGATAGATAAAGATAGATAAAGATAAAGATAGATAAAGATAGATAATGATAGATAAAGATAGATAAAGATAAAGATAGATAAAGATAAAGATAGATAAAGATAGATAAAGATAGATAAAGATAGATAAAGATAAAGATAGATAAAGATAGATAAAGATAAAGATAGATAAAGATAGATAATGATAGATAAAGATAGATAATGATAGATAAAGATAGATAAAGATAGATAAAGATAAAGATAGATAAAGATAGATAAAGATAAAGATAGATAATGATAGATAAAGATAGATAAAGATAAAGATAGATAAAGATAGATAATGATAGATAAAGATAGATAAAGATAATGATAGATAAAGATAGATAAAGATAGATAATTATAGATAAAGATAGATAAAGATAATGATAGATAATGATAGATAAAGATAAAGATAGATAAAGATAGATAATGATAGATAAAGATAGATAAAGATAATGATAGATAAAGATAGATAAAGATAGATAATGATAGATAAAGATAGATAAAGATAATGATAGATAAAGATAGATAAAGATAGATAATTATAGATAAAGATAGATAAAGATAATGATAGATAATGATAGATAAAGATAAAGATAGATAAAGATAGATAAAGATAAAGATAGATAAAGATAGATAATGATAGATAAAGATAGATAAAGATAAAGATAGATAAAGATAGATAAAGATAAAGATAGATAAAGATAGATAATGATAGATAAAGATAGATAAAGATAAAGATAGATAAAGATAAAGATAGATAAAGATAGATAAAGATAGATAAAGATAGATAAAGATAAAGATAGATAAAGATAGATAAAGATAAAGATAGATAAAGATAGATAATGATAGATAAAGATAGATAATGATAGATAAAGATAGATAAAGATAGATAAAGATAAAGATAGATAAAGATAGATAAAGATAAAGATAGATAATGATAGATAAAGATAGATAAAGATAAAGATAGATAAAGATAGATAATGATAGATAAAGATAGATAAAGATAATGATAGATAAAGATAGATAAAGATAGATAATTATAGATAAAGATAGATAAAGATAATGATAGATAATGATAGATAAAGATAAAGATAGATAAAGATAGATAATGATAGATAAAGATAGATAAAGATAAAGATAGATAAAGATAGATAAAGATAAAGATAGATAAAGATAGATAATGATAGATAAAGATAGATAAAGATAAAGATAGATAAAGATAAAGATAGATAAAGATAGATAAAGATAGATAAAGATAGATAAAGATAAAGATAGATAAAGATAGATAAAGATAAAGATAGATAAAGATAGATAAAGATAAAGATAGATAAAGATAGATAAAGATAGATAAAGATAGATAAAGATAGATAAAGATAGATAAAGATAGATAAAGATAGATAAAGATAAAGATAGATAAAGATAGATAAAGATAAAGATAGATAAAGATAAAGATAGATAAAGATAGATAAAGATAGATAAAGATAGATAAAGATAGATAAAGATAGATAAAGATAAAGATAGATAAAGATAGATAAAGATAAAGATAGATAAAGATAGATAATGATAGATAAAGATAGATAAAGATAAAGATAGATAAAGATAGATAAAGATAAAGATAGATAAAGATAGATAAAGATAGATAAAGATAGATAAAGATAAAGATAGATAAAGATAGATAAAGATAAAGATAGATAAAGATAGATAAAGATAGATAAAGATAGATAAAGATAGATAAAGATAGATAAAGATAGATAAAGATAGATAAAGATAGATAATGATAGATAAAGATAGATAATGATAGATAATGATAGATAAAGATAGATAAAGATAAAGATAGATAATGATAGATAAAGATAGATAATGATAGATAAAGATAAAGATAGATAAAGATAGATAAAGATAAAGATAGATAATGATAGATAAAGATAGATAAAGATAGATAAAGATAGATAATGATAGATAAAGATAGATAAAGATAAAGATAGATAATGATAGATAAAGATAGATAAAGATAGATAAAGATAAAGATAGATAAAGATAGATAAAGATAAAGATAGATAATGATAGATAAAGATAGATAAAGATAAAGATAGATAATTATAGATAAAGATAGATAAAGATAAAGATAGATAAAGATAGATAATGATAGATAAAGATAGATAAAGATAGATAAAGATAGATAATTATAGATAATGATAGATAAAGATAGATAAAGATAAAGATAGATAATGATAGATAAAGATAGATAATGATAGATAAAGATAGATAATGATAGATAAAGATAGATAATGATAGATAAAGATAGATAAAGATAAAGATAGATAATGATAGATAAAGATAGATAATTATAGATAAAGATAGATAAAGATAGATAAAGATAGATAAAGATAAAGATAGATAAAGATAGATAAAGATAGATAATGATAGATAAAGATAGATAATGATAGATAAAGATAGATAAAGATAAAGATAGATAATGATAGATAAAGATAGATAATGATAGATAAAGATAGATAATGATAGATAAAGATAGATAAAGATAAAGATAGATAATGATAGATAAAGATAGATAAAGATAAAGATAGATAAAGATAGATAATGATAGATAAAGATAAAGATAGATAATGATAGATAAAGATAGATAATGATAGATAAAGATAGATAAAGATAGATAAAGATAGATAAAGATAGATAATGATAGATAATGATAGATAAAGATAGATAATGATAGATAAAGATAAAGATAGATAATGATAGATAAAGATAGATAATGATAGATAAAGATAGATAAAGATAAAGATAGATAAAGATAGATAAAGATAAAGATAGATAAAGATAGATAAAGATAGATAATGATAGATAAAGATAGATAATGATAGATAAAGATAGATAAAGATAAAGATAGATAATGATAGATAAAGATAGATAAAGATAGATAAAGATAAAGATAGATAAAGATAGATAAAGATAGATAAAGATAAAGATAGATAAAGATAGATAAAGATAGATAAAGATAGATAAAGATAGATAAAGATAGATAAAGATAGATAAAGATAGATAATGATAGATAAAGATAGATAATGATAGATAATGATAGATAAAGATAGATAATGATAGATAAAGATAAAGATAGATAATGATAGATAAAGATAGATAATGATAGATAAAGATAGATAAAGATAAAGATAGATAAAGATAGATAAAGATAAAGATAGATAAAGATAGATAAAGATAGATAAAGATAGATAATGATAGATAAAGATAGATAAAGATAGATAAAGATAAAGATAGATAAAGATAGATAAAGATAGATAAAGATAAAGATAGATAAAGATAGATAAAGATAGATAAAGATAAAGATAGATAAAGATAGATAAAGATAGATAAAGATAGATAAAGATAGATAAAGATAGATAAAGATAAAGATAGATAATGATAGATAAAGATAGATAATGATAGATAAAGATAGATAAAGATAGATAAAGATAGATAAAGATAGATAATTATAGATAAAGATAGATAATGATAGATAAAGATAGATAAAGATAAAGATAGATAAAGATAGATAAAGATAAAGATAGATAAAGATAGATAATGATAGATAAAGATAGATAAAGATAAAGATAGATAAAGATAGATAATTATAGATAAAGATAGATAATTATAGATAAAGATAGATAAAGATAAAGATAGATAAAGATAGATAAAGATAGATAAAGATAAAGATAGATAAAGATAGATAAAGATAGATAATGATAGATAAAGATAGATAATGATAGATAAAGATAGATAATGATAGATAAAGATAAAGATAGATAAAGATAGATAAAGATAGATAAAGATAGATAATGATAGATAAAGATAGATAAAGATAGATAAAGATAGATAATTATAGATAAAGATAGATAAAGATAGATAAAGATAGATAAAGATAAAGATAGATAAAGATAGATAAAGATAGATAATGATAGATAAAGATAGATAATGATAGATAAAGATAGATAATGATAGATAATGATAGATAAAGATAAAGATAGATAATGATAGATAAAGATAGATAATGATAGATAAAGATAGATAAAGATAGATAAAGATAGATAAAGATAGATAAAGATAGATAATGATAGATAAAGATAGATAAAGATAGATAATGATAGATAAAGATAAAGATAGATAATGATAGATAAAGATAGATAAAGATAGATAAAGATAAAGATAGATAATGATAGATAAAGATAGA
Source organism: Sepiola atlantica (assembly GCA_963556195.1). Lineage (NCBI taxonomy): Eukaryota > Metazoa > Mollusca > Cephalopoda > Sepiida > Sepiolidae > Sepiola > Sepiola atlantica. The sequence goes on from OY744526.1 coordinate 155,446,597, forward strand.
TAATGATAGATAAAGATAGATAATGATAGATAAAGATAGATAAAGATAGATAAAGATAGATAAAGATAGATAAAGATAAAGATAGATAAAGATAGATAAAGATAGATAATGATAGATAAAGATAAAGATAGATAATGATAGATAAAGATAGATAAAGATAAAGATAGATAAAGATAGATAATGATAGATAAAGATAAAGATAGATAATGATAGATAAAGATAGATAAAGATAAAGATAGATAATGATAGATAAAGATAGATAAAGATAGATAATGATAGATAAAGATAGATAAAGATAGATAAAGATAGATAAAGATAAAGATAGATAATGATAGATAAAGATAGATAAAGATAAAGATAGATAATGATAGATAAAGATAGATAAAGATAAAGATAGATAAAGATAGATAATGATAGATAAAGATAAAGATAGATAATGATAGATAATGATAGATAATGATAGATAAAGATAGATAAAGATAGATAAAGATAGATAAAGATAGATAATTATAGATAAAGATAGATAATGATAGATAAAGATAGATAAAGATAAAGATAGATAAAGATAGATAAAGATAGATAAAGATAAAGATAGATAAAGATAGATAATGATAGATAAAGATAGATAAAGATAAAGATAGATAAAGATAGATAATTATAGATAAAGATAGATAATTATAGATAAAGATAGATAAAGATAAAGATAGATAAAGATAGATAATGATAGATAAAGATAGATAAAGATAGATAAAGATAGATAAAGATAGATAATTATAGATAAAGATAGATAATTATAGATAAAGATAGATAAAGATAAAGATAGATAATGATAGATAAAGATAGATAATGATTTTCTAAATGGAATAAAATGCTGCCAAGTCAAACAATGTTTTACAAACTTGTCGTGGTCCACAAATAATTATGAAGAGTGTTCTGTCATATAAAATTGAAGATCAAGTTTTTTACATTTTGGGGGTCACAAAATTACGGATTAATTATGTTTTTTTACAGAAAGGATAACTAGCGATCTGTTTTAAGCGACAAACTCTTTGGTATCATTATTAAGTGATTATAACATTTTATAAAAAGAATGATGTTTTATGATGTTTCATTTTTAGCATTTTTGATTATTTTTTCATTTTTAGCATTTTTGATTATTTTTCATTTTTAGCATTTTTGATTATTTTTCATTTTTTAATGCAATCCTTTTTTATTAAAATACAAAAAAAAAGTTCAATTTACAGAATCTTGAAAAACAATCTTTGAGATTTTTATAAGATTGTGAGGATTTAGGATATCCTAGCACAGGGGTTCTTAACCCTTTTCCAAGTTAAGTACCCCCATCTTCCCGAACCCCCAATGTGACAATGAACATAATGGTAATTTACTGACTAACGCATAATACTACAATAATTCTGCTAAGGATATCATGTTTTTGAACACATTTCAGTACTCTGTTACATATAGGTTTGAGTACTCAGTAACACACTCTGAAGAGTGTTTGTTCGAATCACTAACGTTTCTTTGGTCATTTTTTATTATTAATATAATATAGTTACTTTTTTTCTTTTTGAATTATTACTTATATATCGATATGTTTTTTCTAAACCAATAATTAAAGCAACTTTATGAAGGCACAGGAACTGAATTTCATAATCCACAACTATAACTATTTAAGATACCCATTTCATCAGCCATCTAAGTACCCCTAGAAATCTTGTTGTGAACCCCTGAGGGTTTGCGAACCCCAGGTTGAAAACGCCTGTCTTAGCACATCAATTGATGAAAATAATAAAATCGTTTTTATCCTCGTTGAATATATTTACATCCACATAAATTATGTTGTCAAAATAAATGTAAGATTGTTTTCATTTGTGTTTAGCTTTCAGGTCATCCATAACTCATTGAAAAATTCTTATGCAAAACAGTAAAACTAAAAACTGGTAGAGTTTTCCGTTGGTCTCAGAAGAAGCGAACAGCTTGTCGGATTCTCTTATTCGGTTCAAGTGATGAGTATTCTTTACAGTCATAGCAGTAAAAATGTGTTCTTAGCTAACTTATTAGACAACTCGTCCTACTGGATAGAGAATAGAGATGGAGAAAAGTTAATTTATTAATAGTTTGACTGTAATCCATCATCAGCCTTTTCTTGTGAAACTAGTTTGAAGTGACTAACACTTGAGCTCACCAATGGGGGTTATAGGTTTTAATCAAGCCATGAAGTTCTTGACAGCATAATAAAAACGTCCAGATAGAGTAGTGATGTAGTGACACAAGCTAAATTGGATAACAGGAAACGCGGCTCAATTTTTTTTTTTTTTTTTGAAACATTTCACCCCAAACAAGGCAGGCCGCCACTGTAGACGTAAGGGGCTACTGAGAATTAGGGTGTAGGTTTTGGGTGTCACCCCAAGTTAGGAGCAGTGTAACGAGATGTCTGTTTACATTAATTTTAAACCTCGGCATGTCGGTACTGTTGGGGAAACAGGGAGGGAGTTCCAGAGGCCAGCAGCACGAGGAACGAAGCTATTGGAGTAGAAGACTCTCCGGCATCTGGGGACCTCCACAGTGAATGGATGGGATTTAACCGATTATCGAGTTGGTCTAGTGAATTTACGATGAGGGGGCACCAGAGTAGCCAGCTCATCGGAGCACAGCATTGCACATATGATGAGAATGATTCAATAGATTCTATTTTGTGTCATCCATCCTCATAAGATTCGGCGTAAGGTATGTTTTACATGTTCGTATGTGTTGGATGGCTTATAAACTAACCTTTCTCTGGCCAGGCATCACCCTCTCCCCCTATCATGTCTACTAATCCAAGTACTCTCACGCATTATTTCAATGTGATCAAACCAATTAAGTCTCCTATTCTACACACATCACCCTATAATTTCCAGATTTAATCTTCCTCTGAGGTCATTAGATCTAAGCCTGTCTGAGACTTGCGTTACACATGCATCATATCCTTCTTATATCGTTTCTCTCCATGCAACACATGTCCTCAACCCTCACTAACCAGGTTTCACTTCCATATATCATCACACCGCGCACACATGCCTCATAGACTCTTCCCTTAGTCAACAGTAGTAATGCTCTGCTGGATAGTAATGACAGAAGTTCCCTGAACTTACTCCATCTATTCCTAACTATTGCAATCATACCAGTACCAACACCTCCCTGTGCTCCAATGGTATCACCAAAGTAACAAAACTTCTGGACAATCTAAATAGCTTTGATATCCAAATATACTTTCTCCACATCTGAGTTTTCATCCGTCTCCATTGTCTGTAAGACTTCTTGTACATAAACTAGTTATCATCTCTAAACCTACCTGCATTACACTGCACTTCTTGTGTGATGAATGCTTACACGTATGACAAAAAAATTGAGTTGCACCCGACTTCCTTTCCACAAACTGAGCAGAGGAACTTTCCTCTTTCACTACAACCACTTTAATCTTGATAACATTCACTCACAGACCTTTATTTTCCATAGCATTCCTCTCAGTCTCCAATTTAACAAGTGAACCTTCCATATGGACCTCAATTTAATACAGAAATGAAAACTACCTAACCCTCTTTCCATTTCGTAAGTACATCACAGATTTTGAAATTTTAACAACGATGGTATGTGCAGAAAAAAAACTAAAACATTTTTCTCCACTATTCACCAATAATAGCCATTGTCAAAATACCCCTGAAGAAGGTCGGAGGTTATATCAGTCGAAACGTTGTAAGAACAACACCCAAGATTAGAGCAATAGTCCGAACAATCCAAATAATACAGACCTTCCATTGTTTCACAGGCAAGCACTAAATCATCAGCATCTCTTCTAAACAATCCATATGAAACTCCCTGAACGATGTTTCTAAGACAAAATTGTAAAGCAACAGACTACGTACAGATCCCTGATGTATTCCTACTTTAACATTAAAGTTGTGTTTCCCCAAATGTATTTGATGTTTAAAACCATATTTCCCCTAGATTGGAGTAATATCTACAAAACATACCATTTGGATACATAAGAATCTGTACTTCCTTTAAAGTGTATCATTAGTAGAGTTGGGTGGTTTTGAAATTTTGGTTTCGGTATCGGTTTCGGGTTTTTTCTCTTAAAACCTCGGTTTACGGTTCGGTTTTTTTGTCTGTCATTTTGTGTGCTCGAAGTTCTGTCAACTGGTGTGTGTTGGGATTAATATTTGTTTTTAAGACAGGGTAATAAAACTTTATAGACATGCGTAAAAGACTAGTAGTACACCCGAAAACCGCACCAAGGGAAAAGGAAGGATGGTTAAAAAAAAGTAGAGATTATTAATTCACCTAAAGTCATTTTTAAGCTTTAAGGTAATTTTAGTCATAGAATTCATGACTTGGATTAAAGTTTAATAATTAAACTTTCGAATAAATTGTCAACTCTAAATAAATACCATATTAACAATTTAGTAAAATATAAATCGTTGCATAGTCTACTTTTTGAATAACCCATTTTTGGGAGAGAAAACGGTATAGTTGAGAGATAGTTCTCTAGAAATGACAATTTATGTATGAAGTGGCTTTTCAAAAGTAAACAATGAAATGCCTAATGTTTAAAATAATTTTTAAAATCCGAATAAAGTGATATTAGCATTGGCAACTACTTTTTTTCTTTTTAAATGTTTATACTCGCTCGCTACTTTTCGTTTATTTACTTTTACAACAAGTATTTTTTTTAAATTTCATTTTAATAACTTATTTTTTTAGATAACTCTGAAACAAACATAAATAATTATTTTACAATTTTGAGTTGAATCAAATATATTTTCGACATCATACGGAACGCGTTTGATTTTTTCTTTTTCATTTGAAAATAGTTTATGCTAAAAATACGATGTCATGTTGTCTGTCGTATTTCTCTTTTTTTCATTTGAAAATTCAAAATGTTAATGATAAACAAACTGTAAACAAAGATTTCTTCCTACAAGTCAATTAAATGTTTTTATCATATATTTGTTCAATCTGTCCTCTTACTAATATAACATTTTTTGGTAATATTCAAATCGGAAAATTTTTTCAACCGTGTTTCCTTGTATATGGTGGCTTACTGTAGTAAAAACACAATACCGAACGGTTACGGTTTTAAAAAAAAAAAACGATTCGGTATTCGGTATGGAGACGAAACTGAAAAACCGCGTTTTTTCGGTAAAACCGCCCATCTCTAATCATTAGGTGTGTAAATAATGTTGGGTCGTCGGTTCATGATTTTAGACATCAGAATATTTGTAAGATTAAATAAAATCGGCAAAAGTTATCACTTTCATTCAATTAAATCTGTTTGGATGTGAAGATGCTGCAGAAGTATATGCATTTTAAAATTATTTGCAAGATGTTTTGCAAAATGAATCGCATTATAATATTTAACTGAATAAAGTATTTTTTTATATGTAAAATCGCCTTTAGAATCCATGGTGAGTTATTAGTTTAAGTATGTCGTCTCAAAATAACATTAAGATATAAACAGCGACTTGGGAATTTTATTATTTTTCTTTTACAAGCAGAGTCCTTTTGAATAAATGTGCAGACACCCAATGATTGAAAACAAGAAAAAGAAAGGCAAGGGAAAGGGCCTATCCAGTGTCTGTGATTTGCAAACAATAGACCAATTATCATTTACTCAAAAGTTGGCTCAGGAGTGTCAGATCAATGCAGTCTAATTGACTTGTACTGCTAATAAAAAAAAATAATCAGAATATAAACAGGTGAAAGAATTTACAATGGCTTTAGATGTACATATGTCACCTCTCTAATGTGGCTTGATCAAGTACAGTCATGTTAGAAAGAAAAGAAAATCAGGTGAGAATTAAAGACGTTAATTGTACAATTTCAATTTTCCTTCCATAAATTAACATCATTCTTTATTGTAAAGTCGTTAGGGTTAGGGTAATGTGATTAGGGTTAGGGTTAAGGTAAGGGTAATGGGGTTAGGGATAGGGATATGGTTAGGGTAATGGGGTTAAAATTAGGGTTATGGGTTAGGGTAATGGGGTTAGGGTAATGGTTATGGTTAAGATTAGGGTAATGGGGTTAGGGTTAGGGTAATGGGGTTATGGTTAGGGTAATAAGGTTAGGGTAATGGAGTTAGGGTTAATGTTAGGGTAATGGTGTTAGGGTTAAGATTAGGGTAATGGAGGTAGGGTTAAGGTTAAGGTTAGGGTAATGGGGTTAGGGTTAAGGTAATAGGTTAGGGTTTAGGTTATGGGGTTAGGGTTAAGGTAATGGGGTTAGGGTTAAGGGTTAGGGTAATGGGGTTAGGGTTAGGGTAATGGGGTTAGGGTAATGGGGTTAGGGTTAGGGTAATGGGGTTAGGGTAATATGGTTAGGAGGCTAGAGTTAAGGTTAGGGTAATGGGGTTAGGGTAATGGGAATGGGGTTACGGTTAGGGTTAAGGTAATGGGGTTAGGGTAATAGGGTTAGAGTAATGGGGTTAGGGTAATGGGGTTAGGGTAATAGGGTTAGGGTAATGGGTAATGGGGTTAAGGTTAAGGTAAGGGTAATGGGGTTAGAGTAATGGTTAAGGTTAAGATTAGGGTAATGGGGTTAGGGTAATGGTTAAGGTTAAGGTTAATATTAGGGTAATGGGGTTAGGGTTAGGGTAATGGGGTTAGGGTTAATGTTAGGGTAATGGTGTTAGGGTAAAGATTAGGGTAATGGAGGTAGGGTTAAGGTTAAGGTTAGGGTAATGGGGGTAGGATTAAGGTTAGAGTAATGGGGTTAGGGTTAAGGTAATAGGGGTTAGGGTTAAGGGTTAGGGTAATGGGGTAAGGGTAATATGGTTAGGAGGCTAGAGTTAAGGTTAGGGTAATGAGGTAAGGGTAATGGGGTTAGGGGGCTAGGGTTAAGGTTAGGGTAATGGGGTTAGGGTAATGGGGTTAGAGTAATGGGAATGGGCTTATGGTTAGGGTTAAGGTAATGGGGTTAGGGTAATGGGGTCAGGGTTAGGGAAATGGGGTTAGGGTAATGGGGTTAGGGTAATGGGTAATGGTGTTAGGGTAATGGGTAATGGGGTTAGGGTAATGGGGTTAGGGTTAAGGTTAGGGTAATGGGGGTAGGGTTACGGTTAGGGTAATGGGGATAGGGTTACGGTTAGGGTAATGATGTTAGGATAATGGGGTTAGGGTATGGGGTTAAAGTTAGGGTAATAGGGTTAGGGTAATGGGAATGGGGTTAGTGTTAAGGTAAGGGTAATGGGGTTAGGGTTAAGGTTAAGGTAATGGGGTTAGGGTAATGGGGTATGGGTTAGGGTAATGGGATTAGGGAAATGGGGTTAGGGTAATGGGGTTAGGGTAATGGGGTTAGGGTAATGGGGTTAGGGTTAAGATTATGGTAATAGGGTTAGGGTAATGTGGTTAGGGTAATGGGGTTAAAGTTAGGGCAATGGGGTTAGGGTAATGGAGTTAGGGTTTGGGTAATGGGGTTAGTATAATGGGGTTAGTGTAATGGGGTTAGGGTTAGGGTAATGGGGTTAGTATAATGGAGTTAGGGTAATGGGGTTAGGGTAATGGGGTTAGGGTTAAGGTAATGGGGTTAGGGTTAGGGTAATGGGGTTAGGGTTAGGGTGATGGGGTTAGGGTTAGGGTAATGGGGTTAGGGTTAGGGTAATGGGGTTAGGTTTACGGTTAGGGTAATGGGAATGGAGTTAGGGTAATGGGGTTAGGGTAATGGGTAATGGTGTTAGGGTAATGGGTAATGGGGTTAGGGTAATGGGGTTAGGGTAATGGGGTTAGGGTTAAGGTTAGGGTAATGGGGGTAGGGTTACGGTTAGGGTAATGGGGATAGGGTTACGGTTAGGGTAATGATGTTAGGATAATGGGGTTAGGGTATGGGGTTAAAGTTAGGGTAATAGGGTTAGGGTAATGGGAATGGGGTTAGTGTTAAGGTAAGGGTAATGGGGTTAGGGTTAAGGTTAAGGTAATGGGGTTAGGGTAATGGGGTTAGGGTTAGGGTAATGGGATTAGGGAAATGGGGTTAGGGTAATGGGGTTAGGGTAATGGGGTTAGGGTAATGGGGTTAGGGTAATGGGGTTAGGGTTAAGATTATGGTAATAGGGTTAGGGTAATGTGGTTAGGGTAATGGGGTTAAAGTTAGGGGAATGGGGTTAGGGTAATGGAGTTAGGGTTTGGGTAATGGGGTTAGTATAATGGGGTTAGTGTAATGGGGTTAGGGTTAGGGTAATGGGGTTTGTATAATGGAGTTAGGGTAATGGGGTTAGGGTAATGGGGTTAGGGTTAGGGTAATGGGGTTAGGGTAATGGGGTTAGGGTTAGGGTAATGGGGTTAGGTTTACGGTTAGGGTAATGGGAATGGAGTTAGGGTAATGGGGTTAGGGTAATGGGTAATGGTGTTAGGGTAATGGGTAATGGGGTTAGGGTAATGGGGTTAGGGTAATGGGGTTAGGGTTAAGGTTAGGGTAATGGGGGTAGGGTTACGGTTAGGGTAATGGGGATAGGGTTACGGTTAGGGTAATGATGTTAGGATAATGGGGTTAGGGTATGGGGTTAAAGTTAGGGTAATAGGGTTAGGGTAATGGGAATGGGGTTAGTGTTAAGGTAAGGGTAATGGGGTTAGGGTTAAGGTTAAGGTAATGGGGTTAGGGTAATGGGGTTAGGGTTAGGGTAATGGGATTAGGGAAATGGGGTTAGGGTAATGGGGTTAGGGTAATGGGGTTAGGGTAATGGGGTTAGGGTAATGGGGTTAGGGTTAAGATTATGGTAATAGGGTTAGGGTAATGTGGTTAGGGTAATGGGGTTAAAGTTAGGGGAATGGGGTTAGGGTAATGGAGTTAGGGTTTGGGTAATGGGGTTAGTATAATGGGGTTAGTGTAATGGGGTTAGGGTTAGGGTAATGGGGTTTGTATAATGGAGTTAGGGTAATGGGGTTAGGGTAATGGGGTTAGGGTTAGGGTAATGGGGTTAGGGTAATGGGGTTAGGGTTAGGGTAATGGGGTTAGGGTTAGGGTGATGGGGTTAGGGTTAGGGTAATGGGGTTAGGGTTAGGGTAATGGGGTTAGGTTTAAGTTTAGGGTAATGGGAATGGGGTTAGGGTAATGGGGTTAGGGTAATGGGTAATGGTGTTAGGGTAATGGGTAATGGGGTTAGGGTAATGGGGTTAGGGTAATGGGGTTAGGGTTAAGGTTAGGGTAATGGGGGTAGGGTTACGGTTAGGGTAATGGGGATAGGGTTACGGTTAGGGTAATGATGTTAGGATAATGGGGTTAGGGTATGGGGTTAAAGTTAGGGTAATAGGGTTAGGGTAATGGGAATGGGGTTAGTGTTAAGGTAAGGGTAATGGGATTAGGGTTAAGGTTAAGGTAATGGGGTTAGGGTAATGGGGTTAGGGTTAGGGTAATGGGATTAGGGAAATGGGGTTAGGGTAATGGGGTTAGGGTAATGGGGTTAGGGTTAAGATTATGGTAATAGGGTTAGGGTAATGTGGTTAGGGTAATGGGGTTAAAGTTAGGGGAATGGGGTTAGGGTAATGGAGTTAGGGTTTGGGTAATGGGGTTAGTATAATGGGGTTAGTGTAATGGGGTTAGGGTTAGGGTAATGGGGTTAGTATAATGGAGTTAGGGTAATGGGGTTAGGGTAATGGGGTTAGGGTTAGGGTAATGGGGTTAGGGTTAGGGTAATGGGGTTAGGGTTAGGGTAATGGGGTTAGGGTTAGGGTAATGGGGTTAGGGTTAGGGTAATGGGGTTAGGTTTAAGGTTAGGGTAATGGGAATGGGGTTAGGGTAATGGGGTTAGGGTTAGGGTCATGGGGTTAGGGTAATGGGGTTAGGGTTAGGGTAATGGGGTTAGGGTTAAGGTAATGGAGTTAATGTAATGGGGTTAGGGTTAGGGTAATGGGGTTACGGTAATGGGGTTAGGGTACAGTGCGCACAGAATGCCAAATATGAGAATAAATTCAATATCTTGACTAAAAATGATCTACTGATAGTGGTTGATAGCCTGTTAGAAGCGGAATGGGATTCTCATAGTGATAGACAAAGAAAAATTCAAAAGATTTCACTTTTTTGGCGTCTGGACCAAAATTACCATATTTGGTTATATTGGGAAAAAAAAATCACTGTTTTGGGCATAGTTTGGTTTAAAATGATCGTCTGTTAGTGGTTTATGGCTCGTTAGAAGCGGAATGGAATTCTCTTGGTGATAGAAAAAGAAAAATTCAATAATTCTCCATTGTTTGGGGTCTGGGCCCAAATTACCGTATTTGGGCATATCGGGCCAAAATCACTGTTTTGGGCATATTCCGGCTAAAAATTATCGCCTGACAATGGTTGAGCGCTCGTTAGAAGCGGAATGGAACTGTCTTGGTGATAGAAAAATAAACAAATTAAAAAATCTCAATTTTACGGGGCCTTGGCCCAAATTACCATATTTTGGCATTTTGGACCAAAAATACCTGTTTTGACAATCTAGACATAAAATGATTTTTTGATAGTTGCTTGCTGGAAGCATATTGGCAAGTCGCTTCTGGTGGAAAAAAAAACAAACAGGCACAAATTACCATATTTGGTCATTTTGGGCCAAATACACCTTTTTGGACTTATCTAGACATAAAATGATTTTCTGACACTGCTTGATGGCTCCTTGGAAACATAGTAGCAAGTCGTTTCAAGTAAAATGACAAAATTAAAAAATCAATTGGTGTATCAAATATAGAGAATATATAATCCTGTACCTAATAGTACCAGTTTTGCCCGACCAGTTTCGCTAACCAGAACTGCTGAAGAACGCGAGCTTCTTGCTGCCGAACTAGAACCAACTTTTGAAGCTATTATCCGAAATGAGTACGAGGCAACTGTGTTTGTTGACAACAAACCAGTGGAGATTAAATGCAAAACAGAATGTTCGATAGTGGATGGCAAAATGGTTTCACTTCTTCAAAGAGATAGTCGAGCCTTCTGTCAGCTTTGTTGTGCTACGCGTCAATCTGCCAACGACCCTTCTGTAATCGAGAATGGCTTCGAGATTACAAAAGACTATGCTTCCACTCAGAAAGCATGAGATTAGCTCGTAGCGAATGAGATAGTCTACACCAGTCAGGAAAGACAAGGGCAGTGTCATAACAACATAGTGAAGGCAGACTTGCATTGTTTCTCTGTTCTTCACTTCAAATTGCGTTCATTGGACTTTGCTCAGAAGATACTGTATCGTTTGTTCAGTGGACAGAAAGACTGGAGGGAGGAGGGAATAACTTTGTATATGATGCGGATCCGAAAAAGCACCGGTATGTTAATGGATTCACCATGTGCAAATGGAGGAAATACAAACAATGGTCCACTTTGCAACAGATTTTTCAGCCTTCAAAATCGCTTTCATGTATGTTCTCTCATCCGTAACAGGGTCGATCGCGAAAATTTTGAAACATTCATGAGTAACACCAACATCATCCTGTCCATCACCCAGTCTGTCACAAACAAACGTGTGCATGTGGAAGCATTGAAAACCTTGGGCATCGAGATAATGCTTCATCTCAGAACTGCCTTTGTCGATGAGAAGGGTAAACCATGGATTATGATAATCCCGAGCTACCACCAAATGTGTGCCCATAGTTGGGAGATGTTCAAGTGGAATGACGGTTACTCAATAGCAAAATGGAGTGAGAGTCCAGTAGAGTCTTCGAACAAGCATGTTCGGTCTTTCCAAAGTGGTTCAGCTGCACGGTCTCTGCAACTGTCCATCAAAGACAATATTCATGATATACTTTGACGAATGTTAATAATGTCGCACCCTGAAATCGCTTCACGACGCCCCCGACCTCACTGTAATATTTGTGGTGAAACTGGACACACAGCAAGGTCAAGCAGACATATCAAGGCGACTGCTTCAACTATGGAACAAGCTCAAATAGATTCATTGTATTATTGACAAGTTTACTTTTGTTAGTTCATTCATTGAACATTTTCAGTGAAATTTTACTTAAATACTGGAAATTTTCCATTTTCCTTGAAAAATAAAAATTATTTTAGAACAAATACTGTGTTTGACCCCTTAATACCTTTTGATTGGTCTCTTTTTAATGATAATATGTATAAAATCTATTTTGTAGTACACCAGGTTTTCAAAAATTATCATTTCTCTGAAAAATTTGGGGAAAATTGACGGGAATTATGTGTTCTGAATAACTCACCCCTACCCGACATGCAATTAAAGGCTTTTCCTTTCTACATATTCAGAAAGGGGATAAAAAATGCTTTCAGATAGATGGAAACACATTTTTCCATCTTGTTTCTAAAAAAATTGGTGATGGTTCGAAAATTGAACATTTTCAGTAACATTTTACTTAAATACTGGAAAATCTCCATTTTCCTTGAAAAATACAAAATCTTCAAGAAAATACAGTGTTTGACACCTTAATGCCTTTCGATTGGTCTCTTTTTAAAGATAATGTGTATAAAATCTATTTTCTAGTATACCAAGTCCCCACAATGAGAAATTATGAGAACGTTTTCAAAAATTATCATTTCTCTGAAAAATTTGGGGAAAATTGACGGGAATTATGTGTTCTGAATAACTCACCCCTACTCGACTTCAAGTTAAATTTTTCAAAATTGAATGCAATTAAAGACTTTTCCTTTCTACATATTCAGAAAGGGGATAAAAAATGCTTTCATATAGATGGAAACAGAATTTTTCAAAATTGAATGCAATTAAAGACTTTTCCTTTCTACATATTCAGAAAGGCGATAAAAAATGCTTTCATATAGATGGAAACAGAATTTTTCCATCTTGTTTCTGAAAAAAATGTTGAAGGTTTGAAAATTGACCATTTTTGACAAAATTTTACTTAAATACTGGAAAAACGATTAACTGACCAGTTTACAAAAAAAAGGCCGACTTTAAGTTGCTCTCAAATTTCAACCGTTTAATATTTTAACCTCTAGTTTTTTGCATTGTACTCCCTGGACTTTGTAGTTTTGGAAAACGTAAGAAAATAGTATTTTATTGAACATTCCAAAATTAATAAATTCCCAGTCTGGGCACACTGTGTAATGGGGTTAGGGTTAGGGTTAGGGTACAACATTTTTAAATTGCTTTTCTATGCACTCGCAAAAGTAGAGTGAAAAAATATATACTTGGATTTATTTAGCATTGCGCGGACTCAAAATGGAACTATTTTTCTGCTTTAACATAAATATTGTAATTCTTTATTTTCTGTGCATTGACTTACGATTTGCTTTGGTTTGTATTGCATGTCGAGTGAATTTTATTGTAGTGTGATGAAAGAATGGGTGAGAGTGTTAGGTTAGTAGATGTAGAACAGTTCAGGTAGCAGGGACAGTTGGCACGGGGAAAGCCAAGGAAAACATGGGAGAAAGCGATGAGGATGGATTTGAGAGAAAGAGAGATAAATAAAAACCTAGCCAGTGCAGGCCAGAGAGAGGCTAGTTTAGAAGTCTATCTCTAAAAGCCGTCCAACACATGCCAGCATGTAAAACGAACAGTAAACTGAATATGATGATGAAAGAATGGATGAAAGTGTTGGGTTAGTAGATGTAGAACAGTTGAGATAGCAAGGTCTGTTGGCAGGGGGAAGGTCAAGGAAAACATGGGAGGAAGTGATAAGGATGGATTTGGGAGAAAGAGGGATAGATAGATGTTGAAAGTCAATTTCTAAAGGGAGTCCAACACATTCCAGCATGTAAAACGGACATTAAACCGATGATGATGATGATGATGATGATGTGCTATTCTCATCGTTACTGTAACAATGTCTAATCCTTCAATTTAAACTCTACTTTGTATTTGTTTTTAAAAGTTAACTTAAAACCTCTATAAATTATAAATATACCTACGTTATCACCTATCACACCCACTTAAAACAAATCCGATCACCAAAAATAAAATGTAATTAATGCTTATCTAGTGTCGCTGAATGGCAGACATTTAGACTTTACCCATTTGAAAATGAAACGACTATTTTAAACAAATTTTAATTGTTATAATGAATTTATTAATTAAAAAGGTTAAAATGTTTGTTTTATCTTATTGTTGTGGGCCTGTAAAGGGTCTGGAAGGAAAACACGAATTTGAAGTTTAGAGAAAACAAGTGTATTGAAAAAATGTATAATACAACAGAGAACAAAAGTGGTTTTACATCAGTTTTGACTGCCAGTATCAGGCTAGTGTGGTTTCAACACTGAGAAGCAGGTGCTCCCAGTATTTATGGTGAGTGGAAGAGTTCAAGTAGTCTGTATACTTAAGGTACCATAACACTTATATAAATAGAAATTTTGTCCGTCTGTCCATCCGTCTGTCACAATATTTTAAAACGTAACAAATACATTTCGAAATATCAGAGATCTTAAGTACTTTTAGATAATGGAGAATATTGCATTAATAGTAAATAACAAATTCCACACAAATAAAGCGGATGTCATGACTGGAAATCAAAACCGAAACCTTGAAATCTTCATGTCTGAGGTTCTACCAACTGATCTATTTAGACTGTCGAATAAATTTAAACAAAATCTGTCAGCGTATTTTACACCCGGGTATAACTGGGTCATCAGCTTGTTTTATATTTTGAAAAAAAAAAAAAAAAAAAAATCTGAAAGTAAAGTTTCGTTTGATTATGGTGTTTTTTTATGATTCATTGGTCAAAGTGGTTTAGAAATGATTGAATCTTTATACAATTAAAATTTGAACTGAAGAAAAAAAAAGATATTGTTCAGCTGCTCAAGTTTGGCTGATCAAATTCTGCCCTAACTGACCTCTACTAAAGAACACAAAAATATTAAGTAGAATTTTACTCTTTGATCAACATTGTAATACTGCCCCTCACCTTACATTTCAATATCTTACATAAATGTACAGTTGACTTTATTGGATCAAATTTCAATACTGGTTTGATTATCAACCTTTTTCGATTTATTTAATGCCGAATTTAGTCAAATTGGAAAAAAGTGTTTCTCTTTCAAGATTTACAAATATTAATTGGTTTAGTTATTTAGATTCGGCATTACATAACCTGAAAACGTTCAATATGCCGTAAAACAAGTCATTTTGATAAAAGTTTTTGTACTTCAAGTTTTGAATATCTTGAAATATTTATTCATGGTGTAAATTTTTGTTTTCACAGGCAAATATTTTTTAAAGTAAATAATCAGTAAAAGAATAGATTCTATTTAACCAATAAATGGAACCTTGGCAAATACTACCAATCCCGGTCAGAGTTGACTTGGTGGTGATGCCAATTAAAGGATGACTTTAAACTCCCCAAAGCTCCCGGATGTAGTTTAAGAACCAATTTCAATAGTAATCTTATGAGTTACTATCACTCATATTCAATACCAATTCTCAACGAATTGAGAAAGTATCACTTTTTTTTCGAACTCTGTATGACTAAAATAAAGCATCCTTATCTTGGCCTTTTCTTGATCTGTGCTAGAGTTAAGATATTTATATCATAATTGATCCACTGTGTCTGCAGCCATCTTCACGTGTATTCTTCATTTACGTTGATGTTTTTCCGTATTTAAATATAAGGTACTATGACCCATGCTGAAACTGATGTTTTGTCTGCATCTTCCGGCAGTTTATGCAAACCGCAGAAAAATGCCGAAATGCTTAGCCAATTAAATTGCAGCAAACGACAATTGGCAAACGATCATGAATTTCATAGAGTTAGGACAGATGGTTTAGTATCCGGAAGGAATTATTGAATTTTGTCAGAGAAGAAAACTTATAAACCAAAAGATAAGTTGCAGAACATGCTCTTTTTCACCCTAACCCTACAAAAAAACCACCCTAACCCAGTCGGTCAGGTTTAAAAGCTGCTAACTTAACCCTAACTTAGTCGCTCAGGTTAAGAAGTACCATTTGAAAAAAAAAAATCATTGAAATATTTTTTTTGCTAACAGCCGTTTCATTTTCTTCGTAACAAAAAAAAATATTTTTTCATCAAAATTACCATACAATGACTGTTTTTTTTTCCTTGATTTAAATGTTTTTTTTCCTTAATTTTTCCAATTTGATAGCGTCTTCGTCAAAAAAAAAAAAATATATATATATATTTTTCCATTAATTTTTCCTGTTTTATTAGCGTCTCCGAGTTTTGTTTTTGATGCCACAAAGTTTTCATTCGGTTTTCCCCGGCTGTTTACGTGAACTGCCAGAAAATGTCGACTTCAGCATGGGTCGTAAACTGCAGAAGTACTGAATATAATCACTGTTGGTTATTTGTGTACGCTGAGGTTTCTGAAGTACGTAAATCCGATCATCATCATCATATTCGGTTTCACATGTTGGACGCCTTTTAAACATCAAATTCCAAACAAACCTATTTCAGCCCAGGTCTTCATTTATTCCTCTTTCTCCCACTCCTAACTCTTGCAATCACGCTATCACCTGCTCCAATGGTATCACCCAGATAACAAAATCTCTAAGCAACCTCAATAGCTTTGTCATCCAAATATACTTTCTCCAAATCTGAGTTCTATCTAATCCGTCTCCATTTTCCTACACTTCTTGCACACAAACTGATCATCTCTCAATCTACCAGTAATTCCACTGCACTTCTTGTATATTCAATGCTTAAAAGTACCAGAAAAAAATTAAGTTACACCCGACTTCCTATCCACAAACTGAGCATTGGAACTTTCCTCTTTCTTGGAACTTTCCAACACTACAACTACTGATCATCACTTTCGTTTTCATAGATTCATAATGTATTTTTTTTTTTAACATAGTTCACCCAAAACAAGGCAGGCTGCCACTGTAGATGTAAGGGGCTACTGAGAAATAGTGTGTAGGTTTTGGGGGTCATCCTAAGTTGGGAGTTGTGCAGCAAGATGTCTGTTTACATTAGTTTTAAATTTCTGCATGTCAGTAGAGTCGGGAAACAGGGAGAAGGGAGGGAGTTCCAGAGGCCGGCAGCACAAGGAAAGAAGCTATTGGAGTAGAAGGCTCTCCGGCATCTGGAGACCTCCACAGTGAATGGATGGGATTTGGCTGATTGTCGAGTTGGTCTAGTGAATTTACGTCGTGGGGGCACTAGTGCAGCAAGTTCATCAGAGCACAATCCATTGAAGTACTTGTAAAACAGACTCAAGGATGCAACATTGCGGCGATGGGACAGGGGCTGGAGCTTGGTGGATAGTGAGGGACTTATTAAGTTGGCGACTCTTTTTTGCTAATAACTACCATTATACATCAATGTGGAAAACAAACATCAATATAAGTGAAAAAGCTCAGAGGGGAAAATTGGTCAGAAATTAGTATAAATAGAAATATGAATGTTGATGAGCAGTACAAAGAAAATTCATGTAACGATCATTCGTGGCCCAAAAACCTACGACAGAAATTATTATCTACGTTTTTGTTTTATGATCCAAAAACATCCTCTTGAAACTCTTATCGGAATTAGTCAACCGTATTACCTTAATTGAAATCTTTGTAAACACAGAACGAATTTTAACAGTCGGGATTAACAATGGTTTTTATGTCAGCTGAAATATTTGCAATTGGATTTCTCCATCGCTAATCAGTTGACCTACTTAAATAACCATTAATGAATAGGTATTATCTGACACCCCCTACCCCAGAGATACTTACCTGTGACTGATAAATTGCTTAAGTACTATGTAGCTAGTCCTAATTAGTTTCTAATCTCTATGTTAGTCAATTGAAGCCACCAAAGGGTTGTTGATATTTACGACAAAACCACCACAATTGTTTGTTAGTCTTCCTTAATTGATTGCTTTTGTAATTAGGCAATTTGGTCATTTACACTCTGAGGATTCTTAGATTGCAAAAGTTTGGAAAAGTAAAGTGACAAAATAAATAAAAGCACAATTAGGACATGTTTGGCAATAACAGAGAGACCTACTCTAGAAAATAAGGTGTCTGTCTTACCAGAAGTTAGGTTGTTCAAACATTTTCAGGTGACACACACACACACATACCTACTGGAAAGTTTGAATTACCTACTGGAGAGTTTGAATTACCTACGAGACACCATCCTCAAGTGTCTTTAGTCTCTCTGTACAAGGGTTTGTCAGGACAACCTGACATGAGGATACTTCACTCTACAAGTAAACCCTAACCAAAAATTCAAAATAACATAGTATTCAAAGCACAAATAAGATCCTCTCAGCACGACTATACACTTGCTCATACGAGGAATGGTGCACCTTCTCCTAGTGATGTTACCTCAAGTATCAACACTTAGCTCGATACTCCACCAGACTAGATGAATTCTTGTCCAGGAATCCAGTAAGACCAAGAGACTACAAGAAAGATATACTATAACATAGTTAACTGGTCAATTGGGGAGAGGAAAATTAATGTTCTTAACTTCTTTACTAACTCAACGTTTGAGAAATAAAGGAGAACTTTAATAGAATATTCGACTATCTATGTATCTCATATGGAGATTAAGTGTTAGCCCCAGGAAGGGGTCTCTTGATTTCTGAGAACTTTGACTGAAGTAAAATGAAACCTCCAGTCGCATAATTTTGCTAGGCTGAGAGGATGATATCATGATGAACGAACTACATACACTGATCCTAAAGGAGGAGGTATTGACTGAGAGGATGGTGTCATGGCGAACGAACACTGCCCCTCCCCCTTAAAAAGTAGGAGTTAATACCTAGGAAAAAAAAAAGGAGCAGGTAATCCTGGGAGGATGGTATCGTGAGGAATGAACATATACTATACTGCCCCCCACCCCCACCCGCCCACAGAAAGAGGTAATGCCTGTGAGGAATGTATCATGACGAATGAAAATATACTACACAGAATTAAATAAGCATACACTGCTTTGATGTTAATATTGTTAGAATAAGTGGCAAAAACCTTTGCATATATTCATTTAGATAACATTAAAAACAATGACAAGTTTCATTGTCCATGTGAAACGCCTAATTGAAAATTGGCCGGAAAAATACAGTTGCCAGCTTTATAAACAAAGAAAAATATGCTAGCTAAGGAAGAACAATAACTTCTTTCATAATTTTCTAGTTTAAAAAGACATGTTTATAAATTAAAGTTATCGTTCTTTACACTGACCCCCTGACTTAGAGGATTGCATCATGCCGAACGAAAAAAGGAGAAGGTAATCCCTGCGAACACGGTTTTATGATAACAAAACCGATACTATATTATCCACTCGTATTAAAAGGTATTCTGATTAAATTATTTTTTTTTTTTTTTTTTTCATGATGGGAGAATTCTTCCCCACACACTCCTTAAAAACGGAGGAGATAATTCCTGGGAGGACAGTCTTATGACAACAGAACCGATACTACACTTGCCACTCACATTAAAAGATATTCCGATTAAATCACTTCTTTTTTTTTCCATTTAAAAATGCTTGGTTTCTTGGCTTTTTGGCTAAGATCAAAGTGTAATGTCTGTTCTCCACTTCTCAGCGACATTTGACGTTTTACTAACGCCGGAAATAAATTATCTCACTTGAAAATGAAATTCTAAAAAAATATTTTAAACATTGTTCTTGTTTTTTTTATAAAAATCTATTTAATTTTATTAATAAAAATAATTGAATTATTGATAAAACGATTGCATATACAGAAGAAATTTTGCAATACAAATTAGAAATGTATATTACAGAATATTAATTTATTAGAAATTTTAAAAAGATAAATATGTAAATGAGCAATATCCAGATTTATTTGAACAAGTTTTGCAATTACTATATATACAGTATTTCAAGATATTTTTGTATCATTCGCATTAAATAAGCCTTATCAGTTTTGATGTTAACATAGGATAATTTTTTTTTTAAATTTGCATTTATTCATTTAGATATATATATACTAGAAAAAAAGGTGACCGATTAGGTGAGTGATTAAGCTTGTGTTAGATTGTTTGAATCAAGAAAATAGTTTGCAAAGTCAGTTAGATATTTTTTAAATAACAAAATCCTGAACTAGTTTCTTTTGGCTCATTATATATCCACCCCTCTCCCTCTCCCGATGTACAGGTTAAATAATAATACTACTGTACTACCTGTGGTAATATTTATTTTTGTTTATAATGGATTGTTTCAATCTTGGATTTTATAGTTGAAGTAGTCAACACCTTCGCGTTTCCACTCTCATCTTTTCACTGTCTCTTTTTTCGATATAGAAAGAGAGGGAGGAAAAGTGAGAGAAAAGCTGACAAAGAGAGAGTAGCAATATGATTTTTGCCTTATATAGTATCATGCAGGTGTATGATTTTTTTAATACTAAGAATAAATGAAAAAAATAAAATAACAGAAGCAATGATAAAAGTTGGTGTAACCTTTTTTAAAGTATTTAAACTTATTGAATTATAAAAATAATTATAATCCAACAAGATATCAAGAAAAAATAAAATATTTAATAATCTTATTTATTTTACGATTGAATATTTTATAGTATTTTGAAAATGATTTTTAATAAGTTCTGTTATTTTATGGGGGAAAAAGTACATTGATTTTGTGAACTTGTATTTTTATATTTATCTTCTTACACAACTATACAAAAAAAAAACCCTCTACAAATATGAAGATAAATCACATCTAAAATTTACTACTAAATACACATTACGTATATGTAAGCAAAACAACCAAAATGCAGTCAGTAGTTGTATGATTTAGTAGTAGTATTCATAATTCTTGCTAAAAAAGTTTTTACCCCTTACTACGTATCACTTTTGCTACTGCTAAAAAGGTAGGTTAGCCATTTCCCCACTTGCTTGAAAATTAGAGATGAAGTCAGTTAAAGGCGAAAGGGAGCTTGATAATAACCTCCTCTTGAAGGAGGAGCTAATGCCTAGGAGGGTGCACCTCCTAGGATAGATTTTTTTTAATTCCAATCATTTCATTGATTACATATTTTATCTGACCCGCTAACTCCTTTAGTAAGAGAAACTTCTGGATATACACTGTAATTTTCATTGGCTAATCGTCAATGTTCATTAGCCAATAAAATTGTTGCATTTGTTACAAATAAGAAAATATCTGCTGCATTCGGAGGTACTGCGGAAACCATTTAACTTTTAATATCAAAAAAATCAAACATTTTGAAAGTAAATCATCATCATCAAATTCGGTTTAACATTCATTTAAAAATCTGGCATGTGTTGGACGGCTTTAGGAAATTGCTTTCCAAACTAACCTATCTCTGACCAGATCTTTATTAATCTCTTTTTCTCTCAAATCCATTTTCATCACTTCCTCCCATATTTTCCTTGGCCTTTCCTGAACCTGCTACCTCAATTGTTCTACATCTACTAACCCAAAAACTCTCATTCATTTTTTCAACGTGGCCATACGATCAAAGTCTACTAACCCTAACACATCTCCCTATATTGTCAAGATTTAATCTTTCTCTGAGGTCATGAGAACAAAACCTGGCTTTAAGACTCACATCACACATCCATTGTATCATTCTTATATCATTTCTATCCATGCAACGCATGTCCTCAACCCTCACTGGTCAGGTTACAATTAAATGTAATTAAAATTGTTTTGTTGAGAGAATCGAACTCACTTCCTTTTTATACAATACAATGTTAACTACACTCAGTTACAAGATTTTCTAAAAAATAAAAAATAAAACAAAACTTTACCAATTGCTTTTGTATGACATTATGTCATAGAAAACTCATTGATCAAGTATCGTACAATAAATCTAGTCGAACATGTCGTGATAAGCATTGTCAGAATTCTTGAACTTTGACACTGATACGAAACTGAATTTTATCGACCAAATAAAAAGTTTTATTGCAGTGACTGGTAATTAATGAGACAATTATGCAAGGTGAATATTTTAATATAGGATTAATTGTTTAGTTTGGCCTAAATACCTTTAAGACATCAGCAAGTGAAAGAAATACATTTTTAAAGGTTGACCAAAAGCAAACAATATTTTGTTTCATGTAATGCGAAACGGTGATCGTGCCAACACAAAAGAACAGTCTTTATCATGCAATAGTTTCTTTGCATACATACTAGCTGCCCTGACCCGGCATTGTTCAGGATTCATTTTACTTTCATTTTTGTTTCATTTTTTCTTTTTTAATTTAAATATGCTGTTTGTCTTTTTTATCAAATAGGATTTTAACAGGTAAACTTAATTATTACGGTATCGTTTGGTCCTTAAATCATTAATTTAACCAAATTGTTATCAAGTTATAACTAATCTTGTTACGGTTATGTTGTTTTAATCTATATTTATAAAATTATAGATGTACACAGTTTTCAAAAACAGAAATTGCTTTCTATTTGATAGTTTAAATGCTTCCAAATTCCCTTCAATTTCGACAGGACAGAAAGTAACTCATTGTGTTTTTTTTTGTTTTAGTTTTTTCAAGTATTAACAAATTAAAATGGTTGATTTGTTGACAAAGAAAGGAAAATGCTTCATGATTCATTTAATTTTTAAATTAAATTTTTTTTTTGTTAGATAGGATTTTGAAAAGTTATGTTTTTATTTTATGCTATTGCATTTTCATCGTCATTTTTTCTGCTCCCTAGATTTCTCCCTTTGTCGTACACGGTGAAGTCCAGCTATATTGAAGTCTTGGTGAAAGGTATTCAACCATCTTTGTTTCAGCCTTCCTCTATGTCTTTTTCATGGAAGAGGGGGGGAGGGGTGGGGGTCCATCTTAATACTCAATAAGTCCGGGGCCTAAATAATAGAACAACAACTATTAGGCAACATTCGACTTTATTCATCAACATAGTGTATCATCCTAGAAAGAGACTGATTCCAACACTTCTCTAACAATTTGATGCCTTTTTTGTAAAACGATTTGTTTTTGGCCTCAAAATACATCTGTTTCCAATTTCACTTCTTCATTGGAGCCAAATCTTCTTCCCTGGAGCATTCTTGAGGTCCGCAAGCAGCCAGTTTTGGAGAATAGGGTGGGTGCAGAATCAATTCAAAACACAATTCATGCAGTTTTTCCATTGTTGCAATCAACTTATGACACGGTGCATTGTCTTGGTGAAAGAACGCTTTTTTCTTCATTTGTGACCATTTTTTGGCGCTTTCTTCTTCAAACGCACCAATAATGCTATACAATATTCGCTATTGATGGTTCTTCTTTTCTCAAGGTAATCAATGAACAAAATAACTTCTGCCTCAAAATACGGAGGTCAAAACTTTGCCTGCTGATGTTTTTATCTTTGGTCACTTTGGACAGCTTTCTCCTGATTGTTGTCACTCAGCTGACCACCGATTTGACTCCGGAGTAAAGTGGTCAATCTATGTTTCATCCATTGTCATACATTGATGCCAAAACACTTTTTTCTTGCATTTAAACAGTTGCAAACTATGCTCTGAATCATCGACATGCTGTTTTTAATTGACTGTGAGCAAATGCGACACCCACTTTAAGTGGTGACTCATTAGAAATAAAAATAGCCATTAATATAAATATCCACACAATAAAATTAATGTCCTCAAGAAATATTGCCTTTTAAATTTTATTCCAGTGAAACATTTAAAAGAATGTGTGACAAAAACAGAACAAAAGATAAAAAGAACTAAAGACATTAAAGTGGATGACATTAAATATTATGGACGAAAAAGAAAAAAAAAATTATATCGACTTCCTGTTCAGATATTTGTCAGCTGTTTAGGTTTTCAGCTCTGCAAGAACAGATCACAGGTCAAGTTCTATAAGAAAAACTATTGAGTGTTGTCTTCCACCTAATTTAAGCGGCGTTTTTGTGAGCCAGCTAAAGGGTATAAAAGAAGCCATAAAACTCATTTGAGTTGGAGAAAGAAAAAGCAGTATCAGCCCCCACCCACCCACAAGGGGAAGATGCAAAATGACAAGTTTCCATTCAAACATTTTGATTCCAGCGAGATTGTTTGATACACGAACGTCACCTTTCAAGGAAAGGTAAGTCGTTGTCTTTTTGCAGCTCATACACCAAAACCTCACAAACGACTTAAAGACAACACTATTTCCTTGTTAGCTAACAACAAAGACTCATTTTTATATGTCTCCATTTACACATCACCACACATAACCAACATCACAAAAACAAACGGTGGTACCTTCCCTTGAACAACCTATTCATTATTGTTTCTATTTACTTGCCACCACACGGAGGGGGGGGGGCAAAGCTAGACACAAAGTCGGTTTTGAATGTGAGAAAATCCAGTGCCCCAAGAAGGGGCACTCTGGATTGGAATAAAAAATAAAATTGCCTCAGTTTAAAAGGATTTCTCCTTCACTGATCGAGGACAGAAAAGATATAGTATAATATCAGAACAGATACTACACTTTGTTCATAGTCTAATATTGTTCTTTCTCATAAAACTCTTGGTTTTCTTCCTTTTTATTGTGGACTTTACTAACAAATTGCTGAATCCACATAAACTAAACGATTTTGAAAATACATTCACTTTTTTCACCAGCCGAACAACCAAACATTTCCATAAAAACAATGATTTAATTATTTATGGACTATGTGCTGTGCCTGTATGCATTCTAGGAAGTTAACCTATCATAAAAGGTAATGTAGATAGGTAGGTAATTATTAATTGTCATTCCTTGGTATGGTCCTTATTTACTTGTCTGACCACAAGGGCAAAGTTAGACATGAATTTGATGTGGTCGATATCCAACTTCTCCAAAAGGGTACTCTGAATGGAACAAAATTAAAAATTGTCCCAGCCAAGAAGGATTTCTTCTACTCTGACCGAGGACAAAACACACAATACACTTTGATCCCAGTCTGAAGACAAGAAAGTCAGATATTGTCTCTCCCTCTCAAAATGGCCTCCACTTATGATATATACCTTTTCCATACATCTATCTCAGACAAATTCATTTAACAAGGGAAATAACCCAACTCTCAGTTTAAAAAGGGGAATAACGTTACAGTAATGCCATAGAGAGGATCTTTCTAAATATAATCTTTTTGGCATTTAAAAGGCAAGGATTCAAACAACAGTCTATCTATCTATACATATATATATAGTACATGTATTATTTTTGTTTCCTAGATGTTAATCCAATGAAACTCCAGTGTTTATAAAAAGTGCTCAATAACAAGTAGAGCTGTTTTTTATAGTACAAATTTTTATTTATACAAGCATTTTTGGTTACATATGTGCATACATGTTTCAGTTGTGCCCTCTTTCAGGAGCCAACTTCCTCAGACCTTTAGAAAAAATGAAATCAGAAATAACAAGCTTCCTGATGTGTCTTACCGCGGTTGGGAAGGGATGAGTGCATAATATATATATATATGTAAAATGAAAATAGGAAAGCCAAAAACTATGTGATTTATGTATTCATCAACGTTTCGTCTTTATTGAAAGACTTCCTCAGGATGAAGAAAGCAATGTAGAAAAATCATACAGAATATTAATTCTGATTTGTCAGAAAGTGTCCAAACTTCGGCATGGCTGTTGACGTGAACAAGCAGAGAACAGCCATGCCGAATTCTGGACACTTTCTGACAAATCAAAATTAATATTCTGTATGATTTTTCTACATTGCTTTCTTCATCCTGAGGAAGTCTTTCAATAGAGACGAAACGTTGATGAATACATAAATCACATAGTTTTTGGCTTTCCTTTTGTCATCATGTCAGATCATTTTATCCCCACCTTTCTTTATATATATATACATATATATATATATATATATATATAGTAGTAAGTTTTTGAAAGGCTGTGGGCAATGCAATTCCGGGTAAGATGCAAGTTGAAAGGAAAGGAACAAAAACAATAACAATAAATCGAATACGATATAAGACTTACTATTTATTTTTCCTTTTTTTTTCTTACATAACAGCAAGAGTGTTTTAGCTGTTCGTGTGATGTCCGGGTGATTAAAAATCACTATTTGATATTTCGGGAAAAGACATCCCTTTGTCAAAAATAATTAAACCAGAAGAAGAATATTTTTCTTCTCCGACTGTGTAGAGAATAATACAAAACAAAATGGCTGCCAGATATAGACCGCAGCAAATAAAGCAGTTTCGCAGGGAATATAAATTAAATTAAGTTTTATTTTAATATTATGTTAAATATATGATTTGGTGTTTAAAAATATTTGTGTAATGTTGGTTAGGTGTATGGTGTTCGATAAACTGTTAGTTTTGATAATATATATATATAATTTTTTTTTATTTATTTATTTATTTTTATTTTTTTATCAAGCTTATATTTGAATATTTACTTTGTTTTATCTTCATATTTTTATTTTGTTTATCTTTCTTTCGTAATTTAAGAATTTTAATATAAAGTAAAGTAATAGTCTCATATTTTAAATATTCTAGATCTATCAAACTTATCGATTATCATCTATTAAAGAAATATATGAGAGAGAGAGATAGATAGATAGATAGATAGATAGATAGATAGATAGATAGATAGATAGATAGATAGATGTATATATTAATATTATTAAATGACCTCAAGTCTATAGTAGAATGGGGCCAGAAATGGATAGTTACATTTAAGACAAAGCTCCTTTCTTTTAAGTAAGAAACTCTTCAAACAATTGATTGTCATACCCTTCCTGAAAGTCCAATGTTCAAACCCATCAGCCTAACATTCACAGGCAACATTAATTGAAATAAATACATAGAAGATACTGCCAAGTCTGCTGCAAAGAAAGTGGGCTCCCTCTACCGGGCTTGTAAACTTCTCACAATTTCCAGGATCCTATATCTCTACAAAGCAACCATTCGCCCATACATGGAGTATTGTTGCCATATCTGGGCTGGTGCATCAACCACTAGTCAGTCCCTCCTGGACCAAGTACAAACACGAGTTTCTAACCTAATAGCTCCCGCACTTTCTACAAAGCTCTTGCCCTCATCGTCGCAATGTTGCATCCCTATGCCTGTTTTACGTGCACTTCTACGGAATGTGCTCTGATCAACTTACTGCACTTGTACCCCCTTAACATAATTAACCCCAACAAACCTGACTAGCAGCAAAATCACACCCCTTCACTGTAGAGGTCCCCAAATGCCGAAAAACTTTCTACTCTAATAGCTTCTTTCCTCAGACCGTTTGATTTTGGAATTCCCTTTTTGCTCCCTGTTTCACTAACTGTACCAACATACAGAAATTTAATTCTAATCATTAGTCTGGTTTCATACAAAAAAAAACTACAATAGCCTTACATTAAAATTTTTTATCACATTTAAATATCTCCTCAAAAGCTAATATTTTATTTTTTTTATTTTATATACGGCAATGCATTGGATTTGGTAAATAATAATTTGCTTCATCTATTAACCATTGCCGATGGATTCAAATAACGTTTTCAGTGAAAGAAAATATACTTTGAGCCTTTTTTCACAAAGAAAATTAACATGACAAATATATTTTGAGCATTAAAGTTCAATTTTATACAATTTAAATAGTAACATGGTCGTTCGACAGTTGATTAAAATAATAAGTTACATAGAAATATCAGCTCGGCATGAGAAACGGGGCCTCAATTCATGTGCTTCAGTTGCATTGCGCTAAGACCAGCTCTGCTGATATCTTGTAATATCAACAGTTCATTTAATCATCAAAACATCTTTTTTTTAAATTATTGGAAATCAAAGTACATATATTTTTGCAAACACACAACATTTCTTCTCGGGTAACTTTATACAATGTATTAATGCAATGAAGTTTGATCTTCGTTCTCTTTTTTGTCAACTAATGACACCGATAAATATATTGTAGTGTACTGACTAGTGGAATGGTGGCGCTTAGAAAGAGAAACTTAGCAACCTATCATGTTCTGACAAGCCAATGGACAGATAACAAGTCGCGGTATTTTTATTTTATCAGAAAGAAAAAAAGATTTACAACCTTGATTTAAAGCCATAATCAATCAGGATGAACAGTTCAAAGGAGGATTAGCCCAGATTCATTAAGAACGATCAGTTATCGACACTTGGCAGCAATGGCGAGGGTGGCCCAGAGTATTTTGAAATCTGGACACATTAAGAAAGGGCGATTATCTTGATATCACGATAGGTTCAAAACTGAGAATTTTAATAGAGGTGTTAATCTGCTGTGTGGCACTGGATGCGGGTGGGCATGGATAAATGTTGAGTTCTGTCCACTTGGTTCAAGAACCTTACATCTTCTAACAAGTAAATCGACTGAAATGTACCAATAATCTATTTCAATAAATTATGGTATCAAAGTAGACGCACTTAAAACAAGAAGGGATCCATTCAACCTGTGTATTTACCATTGAAAATGAGATTTTGAACAGAAGCGTGACACATAAAGCAACGGACAAAAAACAAGTCAATTTTTCAAGTGACGCCATGCCACTAAAAAGGGGGGAAAAAGATAAAGAAAAAATGTTACTATTCCTGAAGAAGATATTATATCGATGAAACTAAGTTGATTTTAAATAAATAAATATTTATTTTTAAAATATATATACATATATATGATGGATTCTCCCGTCGATTTTGACGTATGAGTGCCTCGCCAGGGGCTGCCCGCACATGTAATTGTAATTGCAAGGGTTGCGCAATATCCAACAACACCTCTCCTGAGTCGGCACTGCTTGATTCCAATGGCAAGTAGTTCAAGACGACTGGAAACAATGCCGAGATAAGCAGAGAGCACATACAGCACCTGGTATTCCCAAATGGTCACTCATTCACTACTGCCCATATATAGGCTCGACGTCGCTTAACTTCGGTGATCTAACAGGAACCGGTGTGTCAATGTGATTGTGCCATATATATATATATATATATATGCGTTGTTTTGGCTTCTAAAACTCACAAATTTCAAATTAAACAACGCTTACACTGAGGAACTATTTCTAAAAATATATTAATATAATTATAAGACGACGGTGCATCCGTTTCTCGAATCTACGTAACTTCAATAATTGAATTTTTTTTACTATAATAAAATATTTATTGAAATCAGAAATGCAATAGCTTATAGTGAAACAAAAATGTTTAAAAATTGTATTTCGAGTTTCAGTAATATTAACTCTCTTTTCACCTTTGCCAGTCCCTGCATTCGTCACATAATCATCACTACCCCCCCCCCCCTTCTCCCTCTCTATCAGCCTGCTTGCTGATTTGGCAGATCTGCTTTTTTGATTCTTATAAATTTAAGAATTTTAAAAATTGTTATATCGTAGTAATAACAATAAATAAATAAGAACACAAGACAGGAATAAGAAATCTATTAAGAATACTTAATTACATAAGTCAGTCGCAAATACAGGCAGACGTGCTATAAGCGGTGGTTAGGCAAAGGTGTCGACTTTATAGTGACCTGACGAATCCATCTTTTCACTACGGGTAAATCCGGATCAGTCCACAACAAAAATAAACATCAAATGTATTTAGAGGATTAAGAAAAAAATGTGAAACAAAAAAAAAAAAAAAAAAAAAAAGAAATCCCAGGCAACACCGGGTAAGTACAGCTATTAGTGTATAATTCCAGCACCAAATACTGAAATTGTTCAATATTCAATCAATCACACACATTAGGCAAAACAGGCTCTGATGAACCTTTCATCATGACTTACTAATTCTTCACATATAAGTTAATATTTGCATGAACAAGTATTGATTATGTACACACAACTTTAGTCGTAACAGTTTACAGTTGATTTCATAAAACTAAGCAACATTTTATCAGAACGAGTAGAGGAAATGGCTACGAATCGATATGATTGACTTCTCTAAAAATAGCAACTTGTGTTCAATTCATCATATAAAATTAATCGTTTACAAAAGTGTTTTGGCATTAAAAAACTCCATAAAGGTGAAAAAAAAAGAACACAAAACCAAACTTCTAAAGAAAAAAAAAAAATGTCTGAAAATCAAAGAAATTATATTTTCTTTTTGAAAATTTAGATTTCAAATTCACTCAAACCTCTCTTAGATCCTACTAGCTGAAATACTCGGCCTTCTGAGGTTTTCTTCTTTTAAAAATGAAATAGATATGCTATGAAATAATTTTTCGAGTAGCTATTACATGCTGACCCACTCCACTTTTTTTCTTTTTTTTAAATCGGATTTTTGTGAAGTTTAATTATACTTACATACTTGTTTGGTTATTACATTAAGTAAATAAAATTGCTGAAAAATATACTTTAAAGAAATATTAATTTTAAAAAGTTGCATTGCTGTATACAGACGATATTTTGTTTGACAATCTTCATCTATATACAGTTAGTAATAAACACTCTTAAACTGATTAACCGATCATTATGGATTTGGGAACATAGCTTCTAGGCATAAGGAATGGAATATATTTAGTTTAAGTTAGTTTTATGCAAAGGGGGTAAAAAAAGGTGTGGAATTCCTTCAGGGAAATTCAGATATCTCCAATCTTTGTGAAATTTTAACAATAGGTACTAAACATTGATTAGTAAATATTCCTTAATTTTCAGTTTCTGTGGGGTATTTTAAAGGGCTTTTAGGGGCCATAATATGGACACAACCTGTCATTTGAAAATTCAAATATTTCATATTTGCATTGAATTTGATCCATAGTTATTAGACACCAATCAAGCAAGATTCCCTGAATTTCAATATTTTCTTAAGACCCCTTAAACCTTAATCATCATCATCAAATTCGGTTTAACATCCATTTTACATGCTGGCATGTATTAAACGGCTTTTAGAAATTGACTTCAAAACTAACCTTACTCTGGCCAGTTTTTTTATTTATCCCTCTTTCTCTCAAGTCCATCCTTATCACTTCCTCCCATGTTTTCCTTGGTCATCCCCTTCTGGCTGACCCTGCTACTTCAATTGTTCTACATCTACTAACCCAGGAACTCTCATCCATTCTTTCGACATGGCCATACCATCGAAGCCTCCTGTTCTGCACACATCTTCCTATACTGTCCAGATTTCCTCTGAGGTAATCAGACCCGACTCGCATTACACATCCATCATATCATTCTCATATCATTTCTCTCCATGCAACGCATGTCCTCAACTCTCACTGGCCAGATTTTACTACCATAATCATCACACTGTGTACAAATGCCTGATATAACTGTCTTCCAAGGGAAGAGTCTAATGCTCTGCTGGTTAGTAATGGCAGAAGTTCCCTGAACTTACTCCATCTACTCCTAACTCTAGCTATCACACCTGCTCCACACTGTGCTCCAATGGTATCACCAAGGTAACAACATTTCTAAACTGCCAAGGAAAATATGGGAAGAAGTGATAAAAATGGACTTGAGGGAAAGAGGAATAAATAAAGACCTGGCTAGAGATAGAATAATTTGGAAGTCAATTTAAAAAAAATGTCCAATGCATGCCAGCATGTAAAACGGAATATGATGATGATGATGAACCTCAATAACTTCACCATCCACATCTATTTTCTCCACATCTGAGTTCTCATTTGTCTCTGTTGTCTTACACTTCTTGTACACAAACTGGTTATCATCTCTAAACCTACCTGCATTACACTGAACTTCTTGTATACCCAAGGCTTACATGTGCCACAGACAATCAAGTTGCATCCGACTCCCTTACCACAAACTGAGCATGGGAACTTTCCTCTTTCTGGGATTTTTAATACTACAACACTTTAGTCTTGGTGACATTCACTCTCAAACCTTTACTTTCCATAGCATTCCTCCAAGTTTTTAACAAGTAGACCTTCCACTGTTTCACAGGCAAGTATTAAATCATCAGCATCTCTTTCGGAAAACCTGTACAAAACTCCTTGAACAATGCTTCTAAGACACAAATGAAAAGCGATGGACTCAATGCAGAGACCTGTTGTACTCCTACTTTAACATTAAAGCTTTCACTAAATGTGCTGTTAATTCTAACACAACTGAGCATTTCTGTACATTGCTTAAACAACCTTCACTAACCACTCATTTGCATCTAATTAATGCAATGCCCACTAGGCATCTCTTGGCACTCTGTTAAAAGCAAAATACAGGTTCTTTTTCTTACCAAAGAACTTCTTTCATTTGTTTCGGGATAAATATAAAACAAATGCTACTTTGCCCACACCGCATTTCATCTATGCTTATCTGATTTGCTGCTCAATTATTCTCTCAATCACTTTCAGAAGTTGATCCATCAACTTTAAGCCTCTGTAATTACCTTTTATGTAGAGCTTCCCTTTTACCTTTGTGGCAGTTGACAATTGTACTAAGTTTCCAGTAAATTTTCTCGGCTCCATAAAAACTCAGTATTCAACAATTTCTCATAGTGGCATTTCCAAGTATCCCTCTTGTCCTGTTCATTTGTTACCAACACTCCATTGTCATTTCGAATGCACTTCTCTCCAACAATATCCTTATTTATCTTTGCCATCTGTTTAACTATCCTGAATACTCCATTCTTTTAGTCATCCCTTCGTAATATATCAGGAAATATGGCTTGCTCCGTCTCCTTCTTGGCTTTGTATACAGCTTTTCTTGCTTCCCTCTTTGCCACCAGATACATTTCCTAAATCTTAGACATTTTCTAGAATCAAAATTATGTAATCGATTTTGATCCAAATTAGAATAAGGATTCTAGACAAGGTTTAGTACCATTATATTTGGACTGTAATCTTAGTGAGAGGACATAAAGTGATGCAAAACTCATTTATTTGCAGAATTAATTTTACCCGTCCTAGGACAAGTATTAATTTTATTTTATTATATAAACATTCTTTTCAAAAAATTAAATAAAACTTTTAGAGTGATGACCGAATGATTGAGGACGCATTGTATACGTCTTTAAAAATATGTCACAAAACAGCAGGGTATTCACCTAACATGAAAAATAATTCAAAAAACGAAGGATTTCGTAAAAGTTAAAATCTGCCATTTAGCAGAGTTTAGCTGACATTAAAAGATTTTACTTATTTTAATCACGTACAATTATTCTATAAGAATTTGATAAAACTGTTTTAATCACGTACAATTATTTGATAAAATGTTTTAATCACGTACAATTATTTGATAAAATGTTTTAATCACGTACAATTATTTGATAAAATGTTTTAATCACGTACAATTATTTGATAAATTGTTTTACTCACGTACAATTATTCCATAAGAATTTATAAAATTTTAATCATGTTCAATTATTGCATAAAAATTTTATAAAATTTTAATCATGTTCAATTATTGCATAAAAATTTTATAAAATTGTTTTACTCACGTACAATTATTCCATAAGAATTTGATAAAACTGTTTGATACATGAATAAGTGAATGTATAATTAAACATTTTAATATGCTTACACCAGTTTCAAAATCAATCCTATTGACTTTAGGTAATTAGATTTCATGAGGCTTCAAATATCTAAAGATTTTTTTTTACTGTTATCTTCTACTTAATTAAAATTTGTATTCTTTTTGCTTATTATAATTATTAGTGTACAGATTGCTATACAAGCATTCAACATTCCTTACAACACAGATTTAGAGAGATTTAATTTTCTTTCTCTACTATCAAATATAAAGTGTATGATTCAAGGAGAAACATAGCAGTGAAAAGAAATAAAATGAATGCAGTTTGCTAAAAGCCATGTCTTCGCTTGTTGACGAGTCAGAAGTGGAATTCTTTAGTTGAAGAGTCTCTCAACTTGAGAAACTTGTTTTATTTTTTTCTACACAAGTCAAGACTTTACATCTGCTTCAGTAAGTCATCTCTCGGCTCAGCATTTTTAAATCTCATTCATCTCTGCTGGTATGAAAATGGTAGCAAAAACTTTGCAATATCAATATCACTGTGCGACGTGTTAAGCGATAAAGCGTGGCCACCATGGTTCAGAACCATGATGCATCCTAAAAAGCTAATACTTGTATCAGGTCCTAAGAACTAATAGAAAGTTCATATAAATAGGGGTGGGACGTAATAGGTGAAAATTTCAGATTCATGCGAGTAGTATTTTTTTGTGTTCATTTATACATAAATAACACTAAACAATCAAACATTTTGAAAATTTTGCAAAATTCAGAAGGTGCAGGCCAAAAGTAGCCGTAAGGGCTCCACGGGACTCAAAATCCATCATTTTTCGGTGAAAAATTGGTTTCATGCGACATTGCAGGTCCTAAAACATCCTCAAAAGCTATGAATGGATATAGATGGTTAAATCTGATATAGAACTTTAATTTAGGACCATTTTCAGGCTGTGAAAGGGTTTTCATGAATGTAAAATAGCCAAAAACTATTGGCCTGCACCTTCTGAATTTTGCAAAATTTTCAAAATATTTGATTGTTTAGTGTTATTTATGTATAAATGAACACAAAAAAATACTACTCGCATGAATCTGAAATTTTCACCCATTACGTCCCACCACTGATATAAAAAAAAGGGGGGGGGGCAACACTATTTCAAAACACCTTATTGCCTAGAGCCATCATATTCAATATTTTTTTGACAAAATATTTTTAATTATAAAAAATTTTATTTTTTATTTTTTTTATTTACCAGTTTATGCTAGTTGGAGTCAATTCCGCATGACTGTATAGGATTGAAATCCTCTAATATTTTATCAACAAACAGCGTAAGCAGCAAAGCAGAAACCAATCCCACAACAAAAAGGCTAAAAACTGGGGCCATGAAAACCGGCTCCCACGATCTCACAAAAAGGCGCAAAAAAGCCAAAAATGTTGATCACATTGGTTGCTTCAAAATACGTCCGCACGGCCAATACAAAAAGTATCACACAGCGCCATACTTTCTCTCACACTCCTTCGACGTTTAACAGAAGGACACGTCCAGACGCCTCCTCGCCTTCTGGGCAGCTTGGAAGGCTGGTGGCTACTTTCAACTCACATACACATGACAAGTGCACACACAAATGTCTACACGACATAGCAATTCTCATTTACACATGCATACACAGTTATACACTTAAGTACCCCGATAAATCTCAACTCACATGCACACACACACATTCGTACAATTACGCACACACATATGCACTCATAAATTACAGGCATACACATTTATCGCTTCTCTAAGTGAACAATTAATGCCTTGTATTTTGTACATATATAAATATTGTTTCTTTAAATAATATTTCCTTCTTCCATTCACATTTTATTCATGCATGTTTTTCCTTGTTTTTTACTGTTTTAAACATTTCTTTAACAATTTAAATGTAAGCGTGGATCTTACCATTTTCTCTGGGACAATATAATAAGCTATGGTCCACACTGCTACATAAATGGGGCCATGTCCCCACGACTGCTTCTGTTTCAAATAAATATGGCCATTGTGATGAGATGCATTATGGGAACAAATAAATTTATGGAAAAGTAAGAGTGAAATGTCTGTATAAGAGGGACCTACAGTCAATATTGAACCAATTTTATCCAAAATGAGTGCAAAATAGGTCCCTATTCTACAAACTTTTCACTCTTTTTCTGCAAATTTATTTGTTCCCATAATGCATCACATCGCAACGGTCATGTTTGTTTGAAACAAAAGCATCCATGTTGGATAACTCCAACTAACAGACAACAAAACTGCTAACATGTTTTTCATTTAATAATAAAAAAAACATTGATTTGAGTACAGAGCGTCATTTTTTACGATTTCACAAAAATCAATATCAAGCTAAAAGCAGTAGATAAGTTAAAACAAGTGACTGGCCTGCTTTTTGCAGTATTCGAAGTCACTTGACTGCCAGCTTTAGTACTAAGTTTGCTGCTTCCAAAACTGAGGCTCGTTAGTTTTAGAGACGCCTCCCTACTGCAAAACCGATTTGGCCGTAGAATTATATACACAATCATTATGCATGAATTAGCAAGAGGAATATTCTTGCTAGATATTACTAAATTATAACGTGTAGCACAACGGAAAAAAATAATGGGAAACCGTAGTCTCATATGTACAGCAAGCAAGTTCCAAGAGGCTAAGTAGTATGCATCTTTATAAACGATTGGCTACGGATCGAACTTTGCATGGGACAGGTGAAGAATTTGCATTCGTGTCACAAAACACTCAAGTTAATCATTTGGCGAATTACTTGTTTTTAATGACATCCGACCAACACACACGCATGTGATGTGTGGCCACTTTTTTCATGCATTTTTTCATTACAACCACAACCAACATGTTGGGGTTTGTTTCACTCTTCAGAAAATCATCTATCACAAACCTGTTGCATATTACTTAGCAGTAATATGCTTTTCAAGTGTAGATGTATAATTTGCTAAATGCATTAGATTACTTAGCTAGGATCGACATGGTTTGACCCCTAGGTTCACCTGCCCCTATATACGAAGATAGACGTCTTTCATTGGTGGAGTTTAATCATGTGGCATAGAAGGATTTGAAACAAGTTTAACAGTTGCAGATAAGAACGTAGAAGAGAAGGATCGTCATGCAAAATTTTGCTACTTAGAGACATTAGATCTTTTGTGCCTCTTGATAAAAGCCAGAAGCAACTGAAGTTATTAAAGTATGTTTTCAGATGAAATGGTGATTGCCTCCTTTTTTTTTTTCACCTCTGAGAGAGAGAGAGAGAAAAGATAAGAGAGTCAACTCCACACAATATAGAAAAGAAGCAAGTAACATACCTGGCCTCCATTAACAAGGATTTTTTTTATTTTTATATTCCATTCTCTTTACTAGGGCTTCTTTTTTCAAAGGGAAAAATACCTCATTAATTTTTCTATTAAAAGCCTCCGAATGAAGGATGTGGTAGGATGGTTAAGTCCGCAAACTGAACTCGGAAAGCAGAGTTCAATTCTTGTCAGATCAGTTATGTTTACAGACTAGTCGACTATTAATTCATCGATAGATGGAAGAAGGAGGAGGAAGACAATATGGATCCACATCTTTACAATAGGTTTATGTGTGTTTATCTTTATAGAAAGAAAGCAGAATTGTGTGAGTGTGAATGTAATGTCTGTTTTGTGGCAGTCAAAACAAAACAAAAACAAAAATGTGGAAAATATTAATTCGGATAGTTTGTCTAATTTTGCAATAACTTTCTCCCCTATTGTTGTAAAACATTTTGACAACAACCAAGTAACAGAAAAACAAAAACATGACTGACAGTTTTACTTACACCCATTAAAAAGAAATTCATAAAACAAAGATTTATTTTTATTTAAAAAAATAAAAAATTATATGCATAATTGAATTAAATATTTATTAATTTAATAATCAATGTTTTTATCAATAAATATAAATCAAAAATATAAAAAAATGTTACTGATACTACACTAGAAATAATTTTATTATCAATTTCATAAAACAATTTCTATTTGTTGTCTGAAAAAGATATCAACCTATTTAATATTTCTAACTGCAATATATAGATATATTTCTCATCAATAACACTAATGATGAGAAATGTGTGTATGTGTTTTTTTCTCGTCCATCTGATCACTACCGAATATAATGTGACAGGTGAAGATGAAGAGCAAATTGTACGAGAAAGGTAGGAAGGGGTGAAATAGGAGAAACAGATGTATTCAACATAAAAGTCTCATAATTTTAAGGATATGAGATCAATCCCTGCACAGAGCAGTACTTTTTCATTTTTTCTTCAAAAATAAATTCCACTAAACAATATCCAAGAAAACTGGTAATAAATAATAGGAAGTTTAGTTAATATTCTCTAAAATGGAGAAACTTTTTTTGTGAATTAGTATTAAAAAATTTTCTTAAATTATTTTTCGGTTTAAATACAGGTAAACTTGTATATCTCGAACTTGATGGGACTGAAAATAAACTTCGAGATATCCGAGGGTTTGAGAAATCGAAGTTGGAAATTAACACCAATAAACGGTGGGGACCGCCAACTGACTTCGAGATTTGCGTTGTATTCGAGACATCGGTGTTCGAGATACCGAAGTTTACCTGTAATAATGAGTAAATGATATCTTCATATAAATTATAAAAATTAAGGGGGGTTTTTCCGGGGGGGGGGTAGGGGTCGTTCGATGTCAAGTAACAGTAAACGACCATTGTGGCAAAGTTAATTGTGATGAGTATGATGTAAATAGTTGATTGTAAATAAATTTTAGAGTGATATAAAAATGTTGAAACCTATTTTTTCCCCTGCTTGATTTATTTGTTAGAAAAAAAGTAATATTTCTTTAGATTATTTTTGACGAAATGGCCACACGAGTGTTTTGATAAAACCCAGTTATTTCCTTTTTACATTCATATACTTTCACTGGTGTTATTCTTCAATTCCAGATTGGAAGAATAATGTAAATGGTTACTAATTTCAGTTTGTTTCAAAATAAAAACATTATTAAGATGCTTTCATTTAGTGACAAAAATGATATTTCAAACATAAGCGTGACAGACCAACCCACAAAGTTTCTTACGGAGATATGTGAAAGCAAAAAAAGCTTTAATACAAGTCAAATAAAGGGAAACAACTCTTCTATATTTATTAT
This sequence comes from Sepiola atlantica, assembly GCA_963556195.1. Classification (NCBI taxonomy): domain Eukaryota; kingdom Metazoa; phylum Mollusca; class Cephalopoda; order Sepiida; family Sepiolidae; genus Sepiola; species Sepiola atlantica. The sequence continues at coordinate 155,484,936 of OY744526.1, forward strand.
TTGGATTAGTTTAACTATGATTCTCATCTGGATTGTTATATTTATGTTTCGGACGATATAACCTTCAACCTTTTTCAGGTGCATCTATATATATATATATATATATATATATATATGTGTGTGTGTATTTTTTTTTTAATTTATATTTAGAATTTTTTCTATTCAAATATAAATTTTATTATATTTCTGAATTTTTTTAGATGAGGATTGATGATTTGCATAATTTTGGTTATTCCAACTACATTTCTCATCTTGAGTGTTATCATCACAACGTTTCAGCCGCTGTAACCTCCAGCCTTCTTCAGGTGTATCTCTCTGAACTCGGGAATATTTCTGGACAGAATTTTATTTAATCCACGGAGGTAGCATACTCTTGTTCCGTCAGCCGTGACTGGGAGAAGTCTTCAATATCGCCCGCACCGAAGATTAAACCATCAACGTTCAAATGACTATCACTTGGAACTGAATTTAACTTAGTACTATATCCACTGAGCCATGGATCCTTTATAATAAAGTAATTATGATAGCTCAATAGTGTAAGGCCAGAGCTATGCTACATTCAATATTTTTTAGTTAATTTTATACAATTTAAATGTTATAAAGGACAGATTCACGTTATTTCATAAAACTTATTTATTATTCAGCATACAATTGTTTTGGCAAACACCAATATATTTGTAAAAATGCTCCTGTGCATTTATTTCTTGGTGTGGCTATCTTCAGTGCTAATTTTACAAATATACATATATATTTTTCAGGGAGGGTAGATTCGTCAATCTTATCAGCTAGAATCTCAGTGGATGTTTTGCTCCACTTTTCAAACTTTGAGTAGTGGTAGCAAAATAATAGCACCTTCTTTTGTGCAACTGTCCATGGTTGGGCTTTTAAGCCTCTTATTTTTCTTTTTTTGTTGTTGTTGCTATATTTGATGGAGATAGGGGGCCAGGACCTTTTGTCTCACGGCCTGATGGCTGGTCTCTGTATTGGCTGGAGCACCATTTCAAGAGGCAGGAAGGTTTACACCATTGCTTACATCTTCCCGCCTTTATTTTTGTTTTTATTCATATTTTTTATTATTCATTTCCTCATTGTCAACGGCTTCTAATTCTTTATTCGTCGATGCTGCCCTCTATTAATAGAGGGGGTACCCCCGTCCTCAATTCGGGAGACGTGCTGGATGGCTTGAGGAAACAGCACACTATTTTTTTTGAATATGTGGTCAGGGTTTAGTTCAAGTAAAAAGTATCCTCATGTCAGAGTCTCTGACAAACCCCTGTTCAGAGAGACCGAAGACACCCGAGAGTAGTGTCTAGTAGGCATTCAAGTCCTCCCCTGTGTGTGTGTGCGTAGTAATAAGTAGAAATACAACACATCTAAACCAAGAATAGGTTTAAGGCTCCTAAAATTAATACTAGAATTATCCACCTGGACATATGGCGTAACAGGTAACAGCATTGGTTAGCAATCAGTTCTAAGTGACAGTTTTTTTTTAGGGGGGGGGGGCTGAAGGTTCAATCTTTGCTACAGGCGATAATAACTAAGAATAACATAATAATTAACGCTGCTACCCGATTACGGCTGACAGAATGGGAACAATTTACCTCTATAGATTAAATAAAAGGCTCAATTCGAAATTCCATTGATACAAGTTCCTATTTACTTGTCGCCCCATGAGGGCAAAGCTAGACACAAGGTCGTTTGTATGTGGAGGATATCCAGATTCCCCCCCCCCCCCAAAAAAAAAATACTCTGGATGGGACAAAAATAAAATTTCCCCAGTCAAGAAGGATTTCTCCTCCTCTGACTGTTTATTTGACAAAAAAAAAAAAACATTGACTAACAAAAATTTTTTAAATTACCATGTCTCTTGCCCACACTATCTGGATGCGAATCAACATTTTGCTTCTTGTCTACATTTATTTTTCATGCTTTTCTCAACAGTTCAAAGATTTATGCAGAGTGATGCATTATGGGTTATGAAGTAACACCGCCCCCTCGAATAAATAAATTTGTAGAAATGTGTTGTATTACTACCCCCACAATCTGCCAAATCCCATCCATTCACTGTGGAGGTCCCCAGATGCCGAAGAGTTTTCTACTCCAAAAGCTTCTTTCCTCGTGCTGCTGGACTCTGGAACTCTCTCCCTGCCCCCTGTTTTCTTGACGGTACTGACATGCAGAAATTTAAAACTAATGTAAACAGACATCTCGCTGCACAGCTTCTAACTTGAGTTGACCTCTTGCAATCACACTAGCACCTGCTCCAAATAACAGCTTTAATAAGAGAATATTTAAATTATAAAAAAAAAATAGTTCAACATTTAATCAGTGTTTTAGTGTCAAAAACCAAGAAAAGGTCATATGTGGTTCCCCGAAATGAACTTCAGTAAAATCTAGATGCGTTAATTCACTATTTGTATTTGGTAATTTTATTCAATCTGTTTATTGTTGAGTTTTGGTGGAGGTATGCACTCTATTGTGCCACTCTGTTTATCTTAGACTCCTGTCCCATAAGTTCTTTGAATTGGTGAGATGCACCATGGAGTAAAACTTTTTCTTTTCCTGCTGATAAATAAGATAATTGGATGGGTTAAAGTAGGCATTGAAACATGTCTCCAGGTGGAAATTCTATAGCAAGCCCCACTCTCCCCAATGGTTCACCTCGAACTGTGCAGCTGCTATTGTTCAGAAGCAGCAAGCATTTTGCCAGTTCAACCACCATAAGAAAACTACAAACAGACAGAAATTTATAGTATCAAAAAATCATTGTAAGATTGTAATAGTCGCAGCTAAGAGTAGGTATACCGAGATGACCAGAAAACGCATTGAGTCACAGAAATTAGGAAATCGCGATTTCTGGAAAATCTATAATAGTGTGGTGAATAATAGGCAATCAACAATTACCCCGCTATCCAACCACAATGATGTCATTTACACGGCAACAGAAAAGGCTGAACTGCTTGCCCAGCAGTTTGTGTAGAACTCCACCTTGGACTCCGCAAACCACTCTCCCAAATTTCCAATTGTGGACTGAAGCCACACTTGATGACCTGATCATCACACCTTCCCATGTCTGGGATGTCATAAAAAACCTTGACATTATCCCTATTATAGTAATAAAGAAATTCCTTGCCAAATTTTGCTTCCCTGATGGCTGAAAAATTGCCTGTGGTACAAGTCTTCAAGAATTCTGGAGACAGAACTGACCCTCAGAATTACCGCCCCATCAGTCTACTCTCACTCTTTGCTAAAATCTTTAAATCCTTAATCAATCTAGGGGTAGTTCACCACCTAGCTAATGCTAAACTCCTTCCTGACCATCAGTATGGATTTAGGCAAGCACGTTCTACTGCGGATATCCTAACGGTCATCTCTGAACGCATATACCATACATTGGGCAAGGCAGGTGATGTTAGGGTGGTAGCACTTGATATATCCAAAGTTTTTGACAAGGTCTGACATGAAGGTCGTCTCATGAAAATTAATTTGTATGGTATTACTGAACGAATATTTAATATAATTAGATCCTTCCTATCAAAAAGAAAGATCCAGATTGTCCTCGATGGCCGTACACCCAAACAACATAATATTAATGCGGGTGTACACCAAGGGTCGATTCTTGGACCTTTATTGTTCCTGATTTTCATAAACGACCTTCCTAATAAAATTGTATAGGTATATTTGCTGATGACACGTGGGTAAACAGACGCGCACATATCCAAGGCGATGGCTGAATCCTTAGAAAATGACCCCCAGTCTGTAGTAAAATGGGGCCAAAAATGGACGGTTATGCCCAATGCTGCCAAGACAAAGCTCCTTTCCTTTAACAACTGTGTTATAAATTGTGAAAACATGGGATTACCTGGCAAACGGTCTCGATGCGCGCTCTGCAGGGCTGGATCGCCCAAAGAGCGGCAAGATGGCGTCCTAGGCTTAATATCGCCAGGTAATCCCGTGAAATCTCGTGTTCTCTCGCGGAGACGAGAGTCCAGTTTGATATAAAAACGGGTCGCTGGAGGCAAGACGGCAGAAGGCTGAGAGCGTAGTCTACGAGGGACGACGTGGGAAGAAGAAGAAGAAGAGAAAGAAGAAGAGAAAGAAGAAGAAGAGAAAGAAGAAGAAGAGAAAGAGGAAGAAGAAGAGAGAGAGGAAGAAGAAGAGAAAGAAGAAGATAACGAAGTAGAGAAAGAAGAGGTGGAAGATTAATTTTTTCTGCTACAAGCTATTTTCGGCATTGTTATGGAAAAATTCGACATCAGATTGATTCCGGAATTCGACGGCTCTCCTGCTGGTCCATCGGTGGTCGAATGGCTGGAGAAGGCCGAGCGTGTTTGCCGGTTGTGCAAAATTAAAGACCCAGCTATGGTCATCCCATTGAGACTCACTAAGGGGGCTTACGCCGTGTACCAGCAGCTCAGTAATGATGCGACCATGGAGCAGATTGCACAGGCGCTGCACGGGGCATTTGGTGCAGATCCTTTTGTTGCCTGGAGGCAATTTTCCGAACGCCGGCTTGGGCCGGGGGAGACAGTGGACGTCTACATGGCCGACTTAAAAAAGCTTGCTGCTCCCTTCGGCGGTGCGAGTGACCGCATATTGGCATGCGCCTTTTTGTCTGGACTTCCGGACGATGCAAGCCGACTGCTGCGAGCATCATTGAGACTCACAGAGATTGAATTGGTGGAGTTGTTGGCGAGAGCACGAAACATCTTGAAGGACGATCGAGAACTGGTCTCTGCAGCGGTTGACACCTTGGACTCGCCAGCAGAGGGCCTACGATGCTATACATGTGGTGGCCCCAACCACTTCTCCAGAGACTGCAGAGGCGGCACAAGGCGAACCCAAAATTATGGAGCACGAAAAGTAATACGGTGTTACCAATGCAATAAGCCAGGCCACATAGCACGGAATTGTCCGGGAAACGGGCAAGGGGAGGACGCCGCAGCGCTAGCACCCTCCCCAAAGCGGCATTGAACAAAGCGCTTCCTGCAGTGACAGTTCAAGTTGATGGGTGTAAACGTTCAGCGCTGGTTGACACCGGCTGTACCCAAACCCTCCTTCGAAAGGAATGTTGCACCACATGGAAGAAACGACAGATCCCCGTCCTGACTATCGGCAAAGGCTCATTAGTGTGTTGTGGATCCAGTGTTGTTCATATCAGCATTGACAATGGCCCCCCGGTGGCTGTGACGGTGTTGGTGGTCGATGGGGAGCTGCTCGGATATGACCTTCTCCTTGGAATGGACACTATTACACAGCTAGGCGGAATTACTGTAAACAGCGTCGGTGATGTGAGATTCCCTCGACCAGACAAACAAATGTGTGCAGCAATCACTCTTGACGAACCCGATTTCCACGCAGAATATGACAAGGGCACAAACACATGGACAGCGTCCTGGAAGTGGGCAGGCGACCAGCCACCAGTGTCTTTGCGGAATCGGCTGACAGAGTATCCCCCTCCTGCATGGCTTAGGGGGCAGTACGAGGCAGAACTTCAAGTGTGGCTGGATAACGGCTGGTTAATTCCATACCCAGAGGATGAGCTCGGGCCCCCGCGGGGGCTAATTCCCCTGATGGCTATCAGACAAGAGAACAAGCAGAAAGTTCGACCTGTTCTTGATTACCGGGAACTCAATGAACACGTTGACCCGTACACTTCGGGGGCTGACGTTTGTGCTCATAAACTGCGAGAGTGGCGACGGCAGGGTGCGGAAGCGGCCATACTGGACTTGCGAAGAGCTTACCTACAAATACGTGTTGAGAAATCGCTGTGGCCATTCCAGACGGTGGTAATCAAAGGAACTCGCTATTGCTTGACCAGGCTGGGGTTCGGCTTGAATGTAGCTCCGGGCATCATGACGGCGATCATGCGGGCGATCCGGCGTCAGGATAAAGCTGTGCAACAGGCGACATCGTCTTATATAGACGACATTTTTGTCAATGAGAGCCTGCTGTCTGCCCAGGCGGTCAAAGAACACTTTGAGCACTTCGGGTTGTCGTGCAAGGAACCGGAGCGGCTGCAGGATGGGGCGAAAGTGCTCGGGCTGCAGGTGAGCGGAAGTGCAGATGGCCTCCAATGGGGAAGGGGCGGTGAAATCCCGGAAATCCCATCTACCATCACACGTCGGAGCACGTTTTCCGTGTGTGGAAAACTGGTGGGTCACTTCCCTGTGTGTGGGTGGCTCCGAGTGGCTGTGGCGGCTATAAAGCGACGGGCAACTTCTTTGTCAACAGGATGGGACGATGAGGTGCGTGATCCTTCCCTGCGAAGCATGCTGGTGGAAGCTGTGGCCAGAGTGACCAATGATGACCCTGTACGAGGGAGCTGGTGCGTCGATGGGAGTGAGTTTACAGTTTGGGTGGACGCCAGCTCACTTGCCCTTGGCGTTGCTCTGGCAGTCAACGGAAGTATAGTAGAAGATGCCTGCTGGCTCCGGCCAGAGAATGACGCTAAGCACATAAACCTAGCTGAACTCGATGCTACACTGAAAAGAGTCAATCTAGCGCTTCAGTGGCAGGCTAGCGTCCTCCACGTTATCACGGATTCCACGTGTGTGCATCGGTGGATGACCGATGCCTTGAACGGAAAAGCACGGCTGACAACGAAGGCATCGGCCGAAATGTTAATCCGGAGGCGGCTTGCTACCCTAACCGAAACCATCAATGAATACAACTTGGTCATAGATGTGACACTGGTGCAGTCCTGTTTGAATCGAGCGGATCGATTGACCAGAGTGCCTCGCCGTTGGCTGGACCTGCAGAAAGAAGTGAACGAACCAGCACCTGTAAATTGTGCTGCGGTGGGACGTAGACTCAGCCCAGAGCGTATCGCTGATGTCCATTGCCAAAGCGGGCACCCTGGTGTAAACCGAACCTTTTACTTCGCCAGGTTGGTTGACCCCTCTGTGTCACGGAGGGCTGTGAAATCTGTTGTGAGAAGTTGCAACACCTGCCAATCGATCGACCCAGCACCTGTCCGGTGGAAGAAGGGCACACTCGGTGTGAAGTATAACTGGGATAGGATTGCGATGGACATAACTCACTACAACGGGGGGAATTTCTTGACCCTTATTGACTGCGGACCGTCCCGATTTGCATTGTGGCGGTCCCTTCGCCGGCAGGATACGGCTGCCATTGTCCATGAGTTGGAAAGTGTGTTCCTTGAGCGTGGCCCTCCTTCTGAGATATTGACCGACAATGGCCCCGCTTTTGTTAGTGCACCGTTCAAACAGTTTGTAGATGGCTGGGGTGTCCGTCTGCGTTTTCGGTGTGCCCATGTGCCCAGTGGGAACGGAATTATTGAGCGCAACCATAGGACTATCAAGACCATCGCAGCGCGGAAGGGGTGTACGGTGGCTGAAGCAGTCTATTGGTATAACGTCACCCCTAAGGACGATACTTCACCCTCCACCGCGCCAGCTAATGCGCTACATACATACCATGTCAGGGCGAGAGGTTTGGAGAGCAGCTTACTGCCCGAACCAGAACCTCCACAGGAGAAAATGAAAAAAGGAGATGTCGTTTGGGTTAAAAAACCCCGAGGCCAGTACACGACTCGTTACGGAACCGGTCGTGTCACTGAAGTGATCAGCCCGCAGGCGGTGCGAGTTGATGGAGTACCCCGTCACATTAAAGACTTAAGATCGGTATTCCAAACGCAGCTGCCATTTAACGAGGATAATGACATTGAATCCGTGACCAGCGAACCATCATTCTGGTTCATGACGGCTTCATCGCGCAGCGACACTGAGAGTGATAGCCTTGAATGTACTGACCCTCCTACTGCTGATGAAAGCCCGGACAGTGATGCTGCGATGCGCAGCCTCAGGTTCGCTGACCTTCCTGCCACGGAAGACAGCACGGATGACGATGAGGCCCCGAATCCCCCTCCCCGAAGAAGCACTCGAAGAAAAAGGACACGGCCTCCCTGCTCTTTCTGTGATAATGAGATCAGGGGGGAGTGTGTTATAAATTGTGAAAACATGGGATTACCTGGCAAACGGTCTCGATGCGCGCTCTGCAGGGCTGGATCGCCCAAAGAGCGGCAAGATGGCGTCCTAGGCTTAATATCGCCAGGTAATCCCGTGAAATCTCGTGTTCTCTCGCGGAGACGAGAGTCCAGTTTGATATAAAAACGGGTCGCTGGAGGCAAGACGGCAGAAGGCTGAGAGCGTAGTCTACGAGGGACGACGTGGGAAGAAGAAGAAGAAGAGAAAGAAGAAGAAGAGAAAGAAGAAGAAGAGAAAGAAGAAGAAGAAGAGAGAGAGGAAGAAGAAGAGAAAGAAGAAGATAACGAAGTAGAGAAAGAAGAGGTGGAAGATTAATTTTTTCTGCTACAACAACTACAAGAAACCTTTTCAACCACCGATTGCCATGGCAAAAAACACCTTACCCGAGAGTCAAACGTTCAAACTCCTCAGCCTAACATTCACACGTAACATGAATTGGAACAAATACATAGAAGATACTGCCACGGTTGCAGCAAAGAAAATAGGCTCCCTCTACTGGGCTAGAAAACTTCTCACACCTGCCAGTATCCTATATCTTTACAACGTCATCATCTGACCATGCATGAAGTATTGTTGTCACATTTGGGCTGGTGCACCAACCACTAGTCTCCCTTTTAGATAGGGTCCAAAAAAAGAGTCTCTAATCTAATAGTCCCACATTATTCATCAATCTCCAGCCCCATCACCGCAATGTTGCATCCCTGTGCTTGTTTTACAAGTACTACAATACAATGTGCTTTGATGAACTTGCTGCTCTTGTACCGCCCCCCCCCCTCGACATAAATTCACCCGACCATTCCAACCATCAGCTAAATCCCATCCATTCACTGTGGAGGTCCACAAATGCTGGAGGGCTTTCTACTCTAATAGCTTCTTTCCTCAAACTAGCTAGTCTTTGGAATTCTCTCCCTGCTCCCCTCTCTGTACCGACATGCAGAAATTTAAATGTAACGTGAACAAACATCTTGCTGCACAACTCCCCACTTAGGATACACCCTATAAATCTGGCCTCTAATTCATAATAGACCCTTACGTCTTAGTGACAATGTGCATTTTTGGGGGTTAATTAAAGTAAAAAAAAAAAAATTTTAATCTAAAAGTTGTTAATCACCTTTAGCAAAATCAACCTACTTAGTGACAAGCAATATGGATTTTGTCCGACAAGATCAAATTCTGACTAATATTGCATAGGATAAGTGAACCTTTCGATGGGGCTTTGTTTCCAGGCGATAGCTCTTGACATATCAAAGGCTTTTGATAGGGTCTGGTACAAAGGAAGGCTTTACAAACTTGCCAGCTATTGAAATATCTGACAATGTCTTCACAACTATAAAATCCTTTCTCCCTGAAGGTAGTTGTTCATGGGAAGAAGTTTGAAGCATATAGTACCGATTCTGGTAAACCTGAAGGATCTATTTTGGGCCAAAATCTCTTCCTGATTTTCATTAATGATCTTCCAAATCATATTCTCGGATCATTCATTGACATCTAGGCAGATGACACAAACATCTATGACAAAACTTCGAAAAGCATTGGGGATCAAGGTATTGCTGACTTTCTCTTCTGATCTGAAGCATGTGGTGCAATGAGGGGGGGGGGGTACTTTCAATACCTCTAAAGCCAAGTTTATTTCCTTTCACCACCAATGCTCAAATCCTTGTTTTGATCCAGATAAAGGAATGGCTCTCTTCTTTAAAAAGCCCCTTGTTTTGATAAGTTCCTAGAACTGACTTTCACTCCAAATCTAATCTGTTCCTAAGGTTGCTGGAAAATTCTACCGTTCTAGAAAGTACCAGACTTCAGATGCAATCCTCTGTATGAGTCAGATACACCGTAAGATGGAGTATTGCTGCCACATCTGGGATGGTTTGTTTGTTTTGTTGTTTTTTTGTTATGGTATATCAACCCTTATCAGGTTATTTAATGCCGAATCTGGTCATTTTGGTAAAAGTTTTTATGTTCAAAGTTCTTTAAATCTTCAAATATTTATTTATGGTGTTTTGTTTGGTTGTTTTGGGCTTTGCAGAACATGATGGAGTTTTGCAAAGGGAAATGAAAAAAAACAATAAAATCTATGTTATGTTTGGTGCATTTTTTGTGAAGAAGCTAGTATCTTCTGACAGCCTGATCTGGTAGCACTAGGGCATCTGCAATTGTGCCGCTCAAAGTACTCTTTCTTGCCTTGACGGAGTAGAAAATCGACTTTGCAATCTAGTGGAGGGCGGGGGAGTTGTTCTCTACAACTCCTTTCTCACAAATGAAACATTGCTAGTCTTTCTCTACCCTATCGTTATTTCCATGGAAGGTGCTCGACTGAGCTCCAATCTCTGGTTCCTCATTCTATCACCATTGCAAAAAACTTTCCTTTCTTCCTCCATTTGTTTAACATCAAAGGTAATTTCCATGAACACAAGTTCTTGGAAAGAAACTTCCCATCCGTGGAACACCTTACCATGGGACTGCTTCTCTGCATATTACAACATGGTCGTCTTCAAATCCAATGTCAACAAATACTGAAGTAATCATAAGTAATCAAGTTTATTCCATCTCAATCTTCTTATAGTAGTCTTCATCATTTAACTGACAATTTATCCATCTGATTAACACTTATCCTCGATTGGCTTTTAGCCTTAATAAGTGTTGACTCATTGATTAAAAAAAAAAAAGACTTGTAAGAAAGAAGTCATCTTTAAGCCTTAAGTAAAACAAGAAGAAAATCGTTAGATAATATCAGGTAGACATAAATAGACGTTTTGATTGCAAGTAATACGATTCATCCTAATTAATTGTAAACAAATTATGTAAAAATGTTACCCTGACAAAAAAAAAAAAAAACCAACTTTTTTTGTATCAATTTTAGAAAGTGTTTACAATTTTCTTTTCAGGAAGAAATATTGATCTGTAAAAAATAAATAAATAAATAAACAACAGATATTCTTAAGATGTGTCCATTCAATCTACTTTTTCTTTTTCAATTTTATTTTTGCTGGGGATGGGGCATCCTACCGGATGCCAGACATTCATCTGCTATTTCAGAAACTTGAACCGAGAGATCTTTTTAAAATTCTAACCGTCCCTGTAAGTGCAATTGTTTGTATCTCTCTTGCGCTTGGTTTCCCGGGTATATTTGCCAAGTAGTTTTTGAAATTCTTTTTCGTGAGTCCGGTTACTCCAATAATTACTGGAATGATGGAGATTTTCCTAAGATTCCAGTTTCTTTTCATGTTGTATATAAGACCTTGTTATTTTGTTATCTTCTCCCCGTCAGCTGTGTTTAATCCAGCATCATTAGCGACACTGACTTCAACTAGGGTTGCTACTTTCTCCCTTTTGCCCAATATCACTATGTCAGGTTTAACAGCCCCATTTTCTAGATATGTAGCTGTAGGGATTGCATAGTTATAGTGGATGGTGTATGACATATTTTCAACTGCTCTTTCTGGTATATGTTCCCAGGACTTGCTGCTACACTGGATATTCAACTTTTTACAGATAGTCCAGTGGGGATATTTACAGACTACATTGTGTCGCATAGTATAGTAGCCGTACCCCAGCAGACCTTTACAACTGGATGTCAGGTGACTCACACACTCTACTTTTGTGTGGCAGAACCGGCACTTATCGTTACTGAGCCCACTCATCTTTATAAAGGCATTGGTCATCAAGCCTTCATCTTGGGCAGCCATGATCATCCTCTCCTGATCATAGTGGAGCGATTTTCTTTTCAGCCAGTCTACAGAGGCTTCCTTATTCCTGGGATAGTTTATCCAGAAAATATTTGGTACTTTGTTGCTGGTTGGCCCATCTACAATCGACAAGTTTAGTAATGAAAATGTGATTTTGGTGCTTATGCATATCAGCCCTGATATTGAAATATTTAAAGAATGTATAAACTTTATCATGTACTTACGTGTTAGCTGAAAATAAGACTGCAGAAAAAATTACGCAAATTCATCCAGTAGTTATTTAATTATAAATAAAAAACGATTTTAACGATTTTATCACTCGGTAGATATTTCCACCATTTTGTATCTTAGATTTTCCAGTGGTCAAGAACGATAACTCATTTTCACGATTTCGGGGTTTGGGGTCTCCATTGTTTACAAAAATGTCAAAATGTACGTAAAATCATTTTTTTTTTTCTTATAATTAAATAACTACTGGGTGAATTTGCGTAATTTTTTCTGCACAATCTTATTTTCAGCTAACACGTAAGTACATAATAACGTTTATACATTCTTTAAATTTTTTAATGTCAGGGCTGATATGCATAAGCACCGTGATTTCAAACTAAAGCACGACAGACAGAGCTTCTTATAGAGATGCAAGGACGCATAAAAAAGTTTCAATTGAATTCATCAGTTTTAAATTTAAGTTTAACAAAAATGTCATTGATTTTACTAAAATCATTTTTATGGGAAAATCTCTATTGGAATAAAATCTTTCAAATTACATTTTTACACAGAACTTGAGGAAGCAGAGAAAGAATAGAACACGCAAGTATTTATTTAAATTCTTTTCCTTTGAACTATCGTCTTTGTCAATGTCGATATTTATATCGAATGGATGATGTGCTCTCCCACTTTTGACCAGTGATGTTTTTCACGTACTTAAATATGATGTAAATATTTACCTTTTATTTTTTATTTTACTTCTCACCATTTAAAAACTATTTTTTATCTGAAAACTTTTTAAAGAAAAGAAAAACTTTTGGTGTTTCTGTATTATTGAAACAGATGAAATTTTCATTTTCGAAGAGTCAGTTGAAAGGGGAGAGAATTCAAACATTTTTTTTGTTGTAACCGTAGCTCATAGGAAAATCCTGAGAATTAGTAAGAAAATAAATTTTAAAAAGGGTACTTATTCAGTTTACGGACCTGACTGAAATAACGTTATAATTTAGAAAGCTATTCTTAACATGGGGAGGTGATTAATTATTCTGTACTTTCACCTAACAATTTAATAAAAAGAATAGTTAATCAACCCCCACCTCCCCATGTTAAGAATGGCTTTATAAATTATAACGCTATTATTTCAGTCCGGTCCGTAAACTGCATAAGTACTTTTTTTTTAATTTATTTATTTTCTTACTAATTTTCTGGATTTTCCTTATGGGTTATGGTTACAACAACAACAAAAGTTTGAATTATCTCCCCTTTCAACTGACTCTTCTAAATTAGAGAAGGAAAATTTCATCTGCCCCAATAATACAGAAGCACCAAACTCTTTTTTCCATTGAGTATGTAGCAGTTGCATGACAGATCTATTTTGTTTGTATATACGCTCAGATCTTGCGTTATGTTGAGTTGTGATTCGGCTTGGTGCATGTGCGGTGATGCCAAGACTTATGTAACTGCATGGGCGAGAGAACATTTCTGCGCAGACTCAACTTCAATTCCCAATCGAAAAGATGATTCAGTTTCCGATAAAATTTTGTGACGAGAAGACGTCCTATCCTGTTCTCGTCCTTCTGCCAGAAGCGGCAAGACGAGATGGAACTCCAAGAGTGTTTCCTTTGAATAAAGTTTGCTTATACTTTAGTGGAGATGTTGGAGTTTTCTGTGGAAGATAATGACTCTTTTCTTATTCAATATTAAATTCCAGTCAGATGCGTCCAGACACGGCTGATTCGACCAAATGGCTGTCTTCATCATGACATTCTTCCAACCAATTTTACCACTAAAAGTAATAATATTTTGTCTCAAAGGCAAATAAAAATGGTTGGCTGGATGAGAAATAAAATTATTTTAAGGGAAACAAATGTTATTGTTAAAATTTAAGACCTCATATAAAATATTGTACTCAACCTTATGAGCAGCAGTAGGTAGACATAAGAATGGAAATATAATATTAAAATTGGAAGGTGTACAAAGAAAATTGACTAAAGTATCTCAATTATAAAAATAGGTTGGAATCCTGAGGTTTAACTACTTTACTCAAGAGAAGAATTAGTGGTGACTTATTTGAGACTTTTACAATAATTAATGTGATTTCTAAATATAAGACACATTGTTTGGCATATCTCTCTTAGTAGCATTGGTAATTTTCATGAAAGATTTCAGAAATTAAATCTACCACACGATTAGATTTTTTTCTACATAATGGATGTATGTATGTGAAGAACGATTACATCAGCTAGTATGTATTTGGTATCTAGGTGGACCAGTGCAAAAGCTTGACACGAAAATGTAGGGAACAAGTTCGCTCTCGGACTAAAAATATAAATATACCTGAACTTTGACCCCATCCCTGATCTAACAGGTGCATGGTGACAGGCTCAGAGTCCCCATTTGAGGCAATTATGTCACAATCGTAGGAACGAGAAAAGAAAGAAGCTTTTTAGTCAGTTGGTCTCTTGGAAGCATGGTGAACAGACGCAAAATCGAGATGTAAATCAGAAAAAGGAAAATGGGAATTTAACTCCTAAAAGAATGATAGCGACTGGTAATGCTCCCTTCCTTCCTATCCCTGTAACGAAGTAGATCTAAGTTAGGAATAACAGTTTGGCCTCTCTTTCTAAACTAATAGAAGTATGAACTTTTTATAATTATGACGAGAAAATCTCTCTCAAATAAAGACGAGTTAAATTTTATGCCAGATTTGCTTCTTTTTTTTTCTTCTCTGCATGGAAGGTTTTAATTACAGACGATAATGACGGCGATGGTGGCTAAGAGGTGCTGCTCAGCACAACACACTACGAGGATGATGATGATGCGACGTGCGTCAGTATACGAAAAGAGAATGCATACGAGAACATTTGAACTAAGGAACTTTGATATAAAGAACACGTGTTTAAGAAACGAATACGTTACACTAATAGAGTAAAATAGTTTGGGAACAAATTGCCTAATCAGGTTAAAAATAGCACAAATATAAATAAATTTAATGAATAAACTGGATGAATTCAGAAGAAAAAAAATCTACAGGGATTTTATTGAGATCCATCAAATGAAATACTTTGGAGCATTTGATTATATTCATATTATTGATAAAAACAAAAAGATTTCAAAAGAATAAAATTAAGGAAAATGCCTCAACTGGCATCCATCTCATAGAAGAATACTTATTTGAATGAATGAACATTTATACACTAGAATGGCCACTTATGAATCTCAGCCAATCAGAACACAGAGAATGGACTTTCCCTTCTGAGCATAATGGAACATTCTAGCCTTATTATAAACCGGCATTTTGATGTGCTTGGCAGTCTGACTTATCTTGTTGGTCATACAGTTGAGCCCTAAGCATTGACTCTATATGGCGCTACGAACAGGATATATGGATTCTGAAGATTGGGAGCAGTACCTCCTCAAAGCAGGGATCTCTGCTAGCTCAGCTCGAACTTATGCTGCCACATTTGCAAGTGAAAAGCTGACAAAGAAGAACCTTCAAATGATGGATCGGGCCATGTTGAAAGAGCTAGAGATCGCGACAATGGGAGAAGCCCTCTCAATCCTTAAAGAAGCTAAGGAACTCTCTGCTGAGGTAACATATGCTAAAGCACCAGCCACTAAACTGCCCCAGCTCCACCTTGAAATGACCCCCCCAACAATTCAGAATTGATTGGGAAGTATTCACCAAGATGACGGGTATGCCAACATCTCAGGCCAACATACAGCTATACAGTTTTGCTGATGAGTCCGTCCAGAATGCTATAGTCAACACTCACCCTACATTCTTCACCACTGACCCAGACAAGCTACTAAGAATGATAAAGGCATTGGTCACTCGAAGGCTGAATCCCATCATTCATCGCCTTACTTTTGCCTCCATGTCACAGGGTGAGACTGAGACAATACAGAACTATCTCGTCCGCCTCCGGGCCACAGCCCTGGACTGCAACTTTTTATGTCCCCTTTGTGAGCATGACCTGTCTAACATGTACATCAAGGACCAGCTCATCAGGGGAATAGCAAATAATACCCTCCAAGCAGACCTGCTGGCTAAAGCTGGAACACTTACAACTCTCGAACAAAATGTTTGCCATTCTGAGGCGTCTAAATCGGCATTGAAAGACCAAACTTCAATGACTGACACCTCTGACATGGCTATTGCACGGATATCTACGTACCGCAAGCAAACAACCAGTGCTCAAGCTAATAAAGGTCATGTTAGTATCAGCAACTCTGCCAAACGTGATAACTTTCAAGCTTGCATGAGTTGTGGTAGCCATTATCATGGTATCCCAGGAACAAGCTCCTGCCAGTTAAAATGTCCAGCGTGGGGTCAAACATGCAGCACTTGTGGGAAACTTAACCACCTTTCAAAAGTGTGCCGAGCAAAGAAACCCTGTATTGGAATTGACGAGGAGATGTAATGACATTGCCGAGGTACCCAACACCACCCAGCACTGCTAAACCAATGCCAGTGAAATCTGCCCGGGCATTGTCCAGGTTACTCCCCCACAATCAACCAGGCAAAAAGGAACTCATTCTTCCCCAAAGACCATTGCGTTCGCATACTGAGGGGGGGGGGGAGATATAGAATCAAACTAACACTTACCGGCATAAGGGCCTCAACTGGCATCCATCTCATAGAAGAATACTTATTCGAATGAATGAACATTTATACACTAGAATGGCCACTTATGAATCTCAGCCAATCAGAACACAGAGACTGGACTTTCCCTTCTGAGCATAATGGAACATTCTAGCCTTATTATAAACCGGCATTTTGATGTGCTTAGCAGTCTGACTTATCTTGCTGCTCAACTGGTCATACAGTTGAGCCCTAAGCATTGACTCTATAGTTGTGTTTGGGGGAGTCGGCTGAAGCAGCCAAAATAACGAGCAAGTTCAGATGCTCTCATCTTAATAGGGTTAGTAACTATTTTGCCGATAAAAATAAAACAATTGCGTGTGTTGATTTTCAGTTTGAAACCTTTATATGGGAAGTAGTCACAATATATTACATGAGTCACTTTTTCAAGAAATCACACACACACACTTTAATGTTTGTCAGATGAAATCCAATCTGTTACTATGTATTGCTATATATAAAAAGTCAAGCTTGAATTTGCCGGTATTCAAATCCACCACAATCTGAACAAACAATCATAAGTCACATTTGTTTGTTTTTCTGTCTTCTTCCTTAGAAATCCTTTGTACTTTCCCATCGTCTTTATTGATTTCATCATTCAGACTATCACAATTTAAAATGGCTACCACTTTTTTTAGGTTGTTGCAGTTTTAGTATGCAACAAAATGTACACAATCAATAATGGCTACTTTGGAAAATTTTGACTGGATAAAGACACAAATCTGCTCTAGTTGTTCTTCCAATCATATTTCCAAAAATCAAACGAATCCTCACTTTGAAAAATGTTTCCATATTACCAGTTCACCAGTAATTTTTAAATAACTTGAAGCGAATTATTTTATTGCAAAAGAACATGCTAAAACAATAACAAATGAAAATTGTTTAGTCAGAATCAAAGTTTAAATATGTCAGCTTAAATGCTATTTAGGTCCAACTTCTAAAATCCAATTGACTTATTTTATAAGTTGTTGAAAGAAACAAACGCTTCAGTTATGTTTTTTAGCAAATTTTCTAGGATTTTAACAATTGTTCTCAATTTTTTAGCTAAAAGCAAAAGGTAACATCCAAAATTAATACTAGTGTTGATTTATTATTATCTAAGCTTTCGACTTGCATAAATCATTATGGTGGTATAATTTTTTTTTTTTTTTTTTGTCTGGTGCTTCGAACAGGCGTGTTCAGGCTTGCTGGTTGTTCAACTCGCCCTGGCTGATGTGAGGATCCTGTGAGACAAAGGAACCGCACCAGCATGTGCTTGCATGTGCACGATAGAATTGGTGTCGGCTTGCCTGCACGCCGTGTATCCGACAATTTGGGGTTGGTCCGGGATATTAGCGAGGTAGGCATCAAGAGAGCGCTTAAATTGTTCCACAGCAGCATTTTTTATATCCCGAATACACCTAGGCATGGCATTGAAGAGTTGTGACCCCTGTACAGGTAAGCTCGTTTCAAAAATGGTTCGTATTTTCCCACCAGTTTTTAGCGAGGGAACAATACAGTGCCTCCCGCGGCGTTCATTGTCTCGGGCTTGAATGTGGCCATTAATGTTCGGTACCTTTCCTTCCAATATCTTCCAGATGTAAATTATCCGGTACCTTTCACGTCGTCTTTGCAGCGAGAACATTTTTGTCTTCTTCAGACATGACCAGTAGTTCCGATCAGCTTGAATTTTCCGTAGAAAGGACCACTGAATGGCTTCAAGCTTTTGGATGAGCTTAGGGCTACTTGGGTTCCACAAGACAGAACAGTATTCCAAAACTGGAATGACCAAGGATTTATACAGCGTGACCATTGCACGATATTCTCTGGTTTTAAATGTCCTCAGGATCCAGGCAATGAGGTTCTTGGCTTTTTCCACAACTTTGTTTATTTGATTGCTAAAAAGACAATCACTAGACATAGATACACCGAGGTCCTTCACTTCTTGCTTTATGTTTATCATTTTTCCTGACGGAGTGTGGTATGATATCTCGCTTTTTAGCTGGTCGTTATTACCATAGCGGAGAAGCTCAAATTTCACGTCATTTAGCTCCATGTTATTGTCCTCCGTCCATTTGTAGATCTGATCGAGATCCTTTTGAAACAACACAGCATCCTCGGGAGACCGAACGGATTTTGTGGCCCTTGTATCATCGGCGAATGACCTGACTATTGACATGGCGATATCTTCATCAATGTCCCCAATAAGGATTAGGAAGATTATGGGTCCCAATACACTTCCCTGGGGAACTCCAGAAATGACAGGTTGTGGCTTCGAGGTTGCACCATCAACCATAACTGTTTGGAGGCGGTTACTCAGGAAGGATTCGATCCATTTGAAAATGCTTCCACGAATGCCAAGATCAAATATTTTCTGCAGAACTATTTTGTGGTCAACTTTGTCAAAAGCTTTGGCAAAATCTAAGTAGACAACATCTGCATTAGCGCCATCATCAAGAATTGATAGAATGGTGTCAAACTGCTCAAGGAGTTGACTTAAACAAGATCTTCCAGATCTCATCCCATGCTGACTGTCATTGAACAGGTTATTTTCATTCATGTGTCTAACTATGTGTTTCCGTATGACTTTCTCAAAAAGTTTAATGAGGTGGGAGGTCAAAGCTATTGGTCTATAATTGGCAGCCACCGACTTGCTTCCACCTTTGTGAATGGGTGTAATAAGAGAATTCTTTAGTTTGCTTGGAACGACCTCTTCTTCAAGACTTTTCGTCCATAGAAATACGAGAGCATGGACCAAATGAGCCCTGCAGTTTTTCAGTAGTAATGCAGGAAAGCCGTCAGGACCCGCAGCAGCTGACGGAGAGAGTTCATCAATTGCAAGCTCAAAATCGGCTGCAGTTAGAGTAACAGTTGACAGTATAGAACTTATATCAAAAGTGCGATTATGTGAAGCTTGACTGCTTTGCATTGGTTTGCTAAAAACGTCTGTGTATTGTTTTGACAAAATTTCTGCCATCTCAGTACTGTTACCAGTAAGAACACCATTCTGGTCCACCAATGGACCAACTTTTGTCTTGACTTTGGACTTTTTCTTGACATATGAAAAGAAATATTTTGAATTACTTTTAATGGAGTTGACAGCCTTTCCCTCCATAAAAGCGTTAGAGTCAGCAAAAGACTTCTGCAGTTTCCTTTCAATATCCAAACATTCCTTGGACAGTTTGGAAATAACAGCAGGCGATGACACTTTCAAAAGACGCTTTTTTATCTTCCGTCTTCTTTTAGAAAGTGAGTGACGGTATCTTACCACCTTGGGCGTTCTTTTCTCACATTCTGATTTACGCAATGGCACATGCTTGCAGCAGGCAGTGTAGACAATTAAATAAAAAGTGTCCAGCATTGCAGATGCACCCATGTCTCTTAATGAGTCTTCCCAATCAGCATGGCTTAGTTCCTCTGAAAGAGCAGTCCAATCGACTTCCTCGCTGAAAAAGTTTAGTGCATTGAACATTGTTCTTGGTGCACGATTATTCAATACCTCACTTTTATATTTAACTTTATATGTTGTTTGAAGCTGGATGAGACTGTGGTGAGATGTGCTTTGCAGTAAGGGTACATTGATGCTCTCATGAATCAAATCAGAATTATTGGTGAAAACAAGATCAAGGATATTCCCATCTTTGTGCGTGGGAGACAGCACATGCTGTGACAAAAAAAGCTCATTGCAGAATTCGTTTAGTGAATTTATCATCAATCGCTCAGCATTTGATGCTCCTGGAATAATAAAGGATATCTCATGGGAAGATCTGGACGATTTGGAGGTCAAAATAATTTCTTTATTCTTCTTGTTGAATATGGATACCCATTAAAACGAGACTAAATAGAATAACATGTAGTTAAATGATTGGTTAAACTAATAACATTTATTAATATTATGTTTTATAAACTGTCCTTACCTAGCATTGCCCAAGAGTCTTTTTGCTTAAATTTCCCGTATCAGAAACCAGAGTTTAATTTTGTGTAGTTTCTTATTCGGCCCTTGTCGTAACTCATTACTGGATTTTACCAAGCCTTTTCGACAGTGATATAAGTACAAAAAATAGTTTTAAATAAATTACATAACAGAAATAGAATTTAACCCAAGAAAAATTTCGACTTGCACATATTTTGTGTGAAATATTATCCAGGGAAAACGAATGGATTTTAAAATTTAATGTGACAAAAAATGTCAAATAACAATCTCATAAAACTTTATTTTTGCGTGATTTCCTATAGAATTGAAAAAAAAAAAAAAATTTAATAAAAAAAATCATTAATATTAAGAAATAACTTTAAATTAAAAGATTAATTAATTTTAAAAGAAATAACTTTCTAAATTCTTACCTTTCAGTAGATTTAGAATAAACTGAAGTTGTTTACATTTGGATACAAAAGCAAAATATTCAGTTTGTTAATTGGTATTATTTTGTCATTCACAATTCTACGAATTAAAAAGAAAAATCTTTTATGGTAGTTATTTAGTTTTAGTTTAATTTTTTTTTAATTCATTAATTAAGGAATAACTGTTCTCAATGTAATGACCACACAATAGATTCTGGACTTATTTTTGTACTGGTGAATCTTAAAAAATGTGTCTCATTAAATTTCTTCCCAGTGTTATAGGTGAGAGTGGGAGGACTTCTGAGTGTGAGAGTAAAATCTTCTCCCTCTTACTCTATTTATGACTAATCAATATCGATCAGGATTAAATGTTAAAATCAATCAGAAATACAAATTTTACTTTTTTTAGAACACAGACCAATATTCACTTCATATGACCGATGAAACAGATTTAAGTATGTACCTTGTATTTAAAAAGATGTTTCAGTTAAATACATGGAGGAAAGTCTGACTACTTTAAATAAGAAATATAGAGCGAGACAATTTGATCTATACAAATGTTTTTACTCTTAGAATGTTACCTTTGGTAGCATCCACCTATTTTAAAATCATTTTCGATTTATATATTGTAAAATACATTGTTCGGATGTTGCAGGTCACACCATCAGTGACATTTCTGGTTTTGCAGCACCAGACCTCTTCCCACGAGAGACTCAGTTGATACTGATTGTATACCAGTTTTGTGATTCAATAGCAAGCTACAAAAACGTGCAATATCTTAAAAGAAATTTTTTTTTTTTTTCTTTTTTTTTTTTTTATAATGGCCAACAAAAATTGACATTTCCCAGCAAGCAGCTCATGCAATCAGATGCAGGCAAAATATGATCCTCCACATGAAATCGGGTAAACCGACTGACTAGTTTTTAATTTTCATTTACACTACCAAGACGAAACTCCTTTCCATAAATAACTACTAAAAACCTTTTCAACCACTGATTGTCATGGCTGATAGCACCCTTCCCAAGAATCCAACTTCAAACTCCTTAGACGAGTTGGAATAAGTACATAGATGTTGCCAAATCTTCTGCAAAGAAGGTAGACTCCCTCTACATGGTTAGAAAACATTTTACATCTGTCAGTATTGTATATGTCTAGAAAGCCACCATTCGCCCATGTATGGAGTATTGTTGCCACATCTGAGCTGGTGCACCAACCACAAGTCTATTTCTTGGACATGGTGCGAAAAAGAATATCTAACTTAATAGATCCTTCACTGTCTGACAAGCTCCAGCCTCTATCGCATCACCACAGCGTTGAATCCCTGTGCTTGTTTTACAAATATTTCCACGGAAAGCGCTCTGATGAACTTACTGCACTTGTACCCCCTTAAAGTAAATATCCCTAATCCACCCGACTAGCAGCAAATTCTCACCCCTTCACTGTAGAAATCCATAGATGTCAGAAGTTTTCTACTCTAATAACTTCTTTCCTTGGACCACTTTGGAATTCACTCACATACAAATATGCAGAAATTTAAATGTGAACAAACATTATGCTGCTCAGCTCCCCACCAAGGTTGCAGCCGCCACTCCGCACCTCCAATCTTACTCACTCCTATCACAGCAGCCCCTAATGCTTTGGTGGCAATATGTCTATTAATGTTATAGTTATTTTCAAATGCTAAAACATCTTTGTCAATCAGAATTACAAAATATGGGGAAATACAAAATCCCCAGTAAAAAATGGAAAACTAAAAATGTTTTCATATAAAAACACTGATGTTTGAATTTGCTTTTTTTCAGAAAATGTCAAGAACAAGCAGAATTATTATGTAGATATTCTGTAAAAAACTGAAAATAAAATCCATGGTAATGTAAGGTCTCCTCAACAATCTAAAATTCGGGAAGAGCTCGTGTTCAGACAACACCAGAACAATACTAACACAAACGCTCTCCCAACCGCACAAATTTCTTTCTCATCTGCTCAGGTCATCACATTTTTCCGTTTGCCTCACTGTCGTCATATTTTTTAAAATGGGCCAGTTTCCACATATGCAAATCATCAACACCTACAACTCCGTGCATACGCCTTTTCCCTATTGCAAATGGCCGCCCAGTAAGCCAAACATTGCGGTTGCTTGAACTCAGTAAGTTATCTCTATTGTCGCCGCACAGTCTTAAAATAATTTCGACATATAATAATCAGATTCTGTTAAGGAGGACTTATATAAATCAATGACTCGTGACAATATCTCTTCATCATTCACCAGATTTTACAGCAAAATTTATCAAATGTTAATTCAACTATTTTAAAACTTTAGTGATTAAAATCATTACTTTCTTACAAGACTACCAACACTCAACAAGAGGAGGTTATGTTTATTTTATTTTTGCAAGAGAAAGAGCGTAGCGGGGGTGCATACTTTCAATCCTTTCAGCAGGACTCTTAATAGTTTGCTAAACTAGCATATAGCGGAGGAGCAGCCGACTCTCATGAACGAACACACTTGTCTGCGTCGATCAAAGAGACAACGTTTGGTTTGCTGCTTGTGCAGAGGAGACCTGCCGGCGCGAACCCAGAAACGCCCACTTATGAAAATTTATTTTCCAAAAGTAAACGGCAGCGGACGTTGGTTTATGTCGCACACGGCTCATTAGCATAAGTGAGATTCCGCCGATATAAAGAACGTGATTTTGGGAGATGCATGGTCAGAGAAAGTGAATGAAAGATAAAGGCAAAGTGCTGCATTATTTTTTGGATAGACTTTTTAATGTACGTAAAAAGCAGAAGTGACGAAAGAATAATTTCAGGGTCGAATTATTTTTGGATAAACGTTTTATTGACTCGTTCATAGCAAGATAGAGATAACTACAGACTCAGTTATTAAATCTATTAAGATAATAAATATATTTTGAAAATCAGGCCATTGACTTCTTCAGACTTTCACATCAGCTGAATCATTACATATGCACTCATTCGAGTGAATATAAGTTGACGTTTATTCAATAAAGTTTACTTGTCATGATATCCCAATAAAACAATGATCTAGCTTGTTATAATGGAATAGTTCTTTACTTACTATTTAGAAACTGACTAGTCTTTGGTAAAATTTAAGATTGTTTCTATATTGACCAATAGCAGAGATTTGATATAAGCAAAATAATAAGTAATATCAAGTTACTTCTCTTATTGGAGATTATCTCCTTTGGATAAGAACTCTCTAGTCTACAGATAATTATAAATAGATATTTATATTTGTACAAAAACTATTCTTTTTTTGTTTTGTTTTCCCAGAATTGCACCTTTTTCATTCTACTTTGCCGTTCCATTTAGAAAGGGTGAAGGGAGCAAACACTAAGATTCTT
The DNA here is from genome assembly GCA_963556195.1 of Sepiola atlantica. NCBI lineage: Eukaryota > Metazoa > Mollusca > Cephalopoda > Sepiida > Sepiolidae > Sepiola > Sepiola atlantica. The sequence goes on from OY744526.1 coordinate 155,509,168, forward strand.
TGTTTTAACATCTCATGTAATAAATCCAAAGAATTTCATTAAAAAAAATAGTCTTAACTGAAGGACAAATAGATTTTTGAATTAAGATCATGAAAATGTGGAAAGAAAAAATTCCGTTTTTGCAAGCGGATTTGTGATTTTTCATCATCATATTTGGTTCAACCTTGGTTTTACATGATGGCATGTGTAAAAGTATTTTTTTTTTTTAAATGGCAATGAAAGATGAATGAATTATAGAAAGGCAATAAACAGAAAAATTTTTTTCAATTGTAATGTTTTTGTCCACCATGAAAGATCTACAATATAATAATAAAAAATGCTTACATATATATTTATTTTTGGATCAAGAGAAGAATAGGGACCCCAGATCATTAACACAAGACGCGGGACATATTTTGGAAGTCACCGGTTGACCTCGCAATACACGTGGTCTCTATTTACAAAACACTTGTAAATAGATCTTTTATTTATGTTATATATTTATGCAGTATATTTCGGAATTTTTTTTTATTTACTAAATAAAAAACAAATTTTAAACGCAATTCTATATTTCGTGTTGTGTATTTTAAGAAAAAGTGGATACTTTTTTTTCTTTTCGTAGGGAGGCGAGTAACTAGCGAAGTTTTATTTATTTGTTTATAATTGTTGCTTAAAGAAAAAAAGGAAAAAACTTCACGAGGGCAGAAATGGGGGGGGGGTATGAAATATTTATCACCGTACTTAAGTAATCTTTCGTTTTGTAGGGAAAAATCAAGCTTCCCAAAAAGGGGCACTCTGGATCTTACCTCAGTTTAGAAGGATTTTTCCATACTACACATTGCTCCTAGCCTGAGGAGGCAAAACGGATGATTACGCAAGTTATTTTAATAAATAAACGAAATATATACGCTTTTTAAAAAATCGGCTGACTTGTAATCTTTCGTTTTGCCTCCCCACGAGGGCGGAGTTAGACTTCAAAAATCAGTTTCTAAACGGAAGCAATTTAAAATTTATGAAGTTTTTTCTTTTTTTTTCTGTAAGCAACAATTATAAACAAATAAATAAAACTTCGCTAGTTACTCGCCTCCCTACGAAAAGAAAAAAAAGTATCCACTTTTTCTTAAAATACACAACACGAAATATAGAATTGCGTTTAAAATTTGTTTTTTATTTAGTAAATAAAAAAAAATTCCGAAATATACTGCACAAATATATAACATAAATAAAAGATCTATTTACAAGTGTTTTGTAAATAGAGACCACGTGTATTGCGAGGTGAACCGGTGACTTCCAAAATATGTCCCGCGTCTTGTGTTAATGATCTGGGGTCCCTATTCTTCTCTTGATCCTTATTTTTAACTGAGTTCACCCCAAACAAGGCAAATTGCCACTGTAGACGTAAGGGCTACTGAGAATTAGAATAACATTTTAGGGGATCATCCTAAATTGAGAGCTGTGCAACTGAATGTTTGTTCACACTAGTTTTAAATTTCTGCATGTCAGTACAGTTGGAGAAACAGGGAGCAGGGGGGGGGGAGTTCCAAAGGCTGGCAGTTCGAGGAAAGAAGCTATTGGAGTAAAAGGCTCTCCGGCATCTGGGGACCTCCACAGTGAATGGATGGGATTTAGCTGATTGCCGGGTTGGTCGAGTGTATTTACATCTAGGGGGCACTAGAGCAGCGAGTTCATCAGAACACAATCCATTGAAGTACTTGTAAAACAAGCACAAGGATGCAACATTGCGGCGATGGGACAGGGGCTGGAGCTTGGTGGATAGTGAGGGATTTATCAGATTAGAGACACTTTTTTGGACCCTGTCTAGGAGAGAGAGACTAGTGGATGGTGCACCAGCCCAAATTTGACAACAATACTCCATGCATGGGCGGATGTTGGCTTTGTAGACATATATGATACTATCAGGTGTGAGAAGTTTTTTAGGACGGTAGAGGGAGCCCATCTTCTTCGCAGCAGCCTTGGCAATGTCTTCTATGTATTTGTTCCAATTCATGTTACCTGTGAATGTTAGGCCGAAGTGTTTGAACGTTGGATTCTCAGGTAGAGTGTTATTTGCCATGGCAATCGGTGGTTGAAAAGGTTTCTTGTAGTTGTTGAAGGAAAAAAGCTTTGTCTTAGCAGCATTAAATGTCACCATCCATTTATGACCCCATTCCACTACATTATTATGTATAAAACTGCTTTTTGTCGACACTCTTGTTTTCATAAGTAAATACTGTTATTGAATAAATGGCTATTATTTATACAGATATGAGAACATAGAAAATTCACTAAGACATAAATGAGACAATGTCCACGTCTTTAGCTGATGTCGGTTTGATCAATTCAGCCAACAAGACTGAATGAATGAATTTTGAAAGTCGAATATGTACAGATAATAACAGTGCTTTACATAGGCACAGGTTCGAATAATGTGCGGGTCTCATTTTTCTTTTTGTCAATTTTTCATGTTCCTAACCGCATAGAAAAAATAAAGTTATTTACTAACAGTATTTATTCAACACCTACCCACAATAGGAATATGTGACACAAGGTCGGAAAGTGGGATTTGAAAAGCCAGCACCCGAGAAGGTGTACCTATGAAAACATGAGTTTCAATCAAAACACAGAATTATACACAAATATATTGTTGGAAATAAATTCCATTTCCTTACTTTATCATAAGTTCACCATTTATATACATTATAAAAATCATTGGAGTTTATTTATTTTATTGACTTATATTTTGTTAAGAAAAAAGAAAATTGTGATTGTAGTTGTCCCCCCCTCCCTCTTAGAACATTAGTACATAGTTTTGGTTTAGTTAATTATTTCATAGAGAAGACCTGTTGTTTTGATGATAATGGAATGAAAGATTCGTATAACTGCATTGTTTTGGTGACATAATTGATTGGTTCAATGAATGCAACTAGCAAAATTATATTAACTGAGAAACGATGATCAGCTTCTGCCATATGCCAGAAATGAGCCTTGTGCACCATTTTGTAGATTATATATTAATAAATCTTTGTAAGCTGTTTGTATTTTTTATTACACTTAGCACTATTTCTTTTCACAAATAAAAAAATTTGTTGAAAAACTATTGCATTACATTCTGCAATGCAGTAGTTCTTACACAAACAGCTTAAAATCTGTGTAAATTTGTTTTAACTCTTAACATTGCATTCAAATTTAATTTTTAAGTCCAGAACCTCAGCCCCATAAGGAAATAAAACAGAAAATTGTTAAAAACGAGCTTTTTCATTTAAATATTTATAATCACTTTACTTTTGAACAGATTGGTATGAAATTCATCTGTACGACTGGAAAGACAGTTCTTTAATATGATGTTGGCATTGGGGATACAAACATCACTTCTGGTTAATGCGGTTTTGGATGATATAGGAGGTTAAGTTAATTTCAAAGGGTCTGGTTCACTTGCTGGGAAACTGACTCCACTTAACAGCAGAACAATAGACCTCTCCCCCCTATAAACTCAGCCAGTAGAATTCAAAGAAAGATAACGTTTATATATGAATCGGATTTGTTTTTTAATTTGTTTTGTAAAATTACAAGTTAATGCAATTATTGCAAATAGTATGTGTTCGTTTATGATTAAAAAAAAACATTAAATAATAAAATTGATTGAAAAAGTATATTTTAAATAAAATAATTTTTTTCTATAAATTCATTGCTAAAATTTTAATTTGCATAAAGTTTATTTTTCGCTTTATAATTTACTTAATTGAATTTGAATATTCATTTTCTATACGAAAAATGTAGCAAACAGTAAAAGGAATCTAAAAATATAGATTATTATTAACTCAACTTGACAACAATCTCTGGCAAGTTAGTGAGAGAAAGAGAAGCAAAGGGACAGATACAGACATAGGTAGATAGAGAGGGGGAGAGAAAGAAAGAGAGAGTCAACAGATGACGATTAGAACGGAAGTGATGCTGCCGTTACTGACGAAAATTAAGAAAATTATTATTAAGAAAAAAATGTTTTCTTAATAACGTTAACCAATTTCGGTTGATAATTTGTTTCTTAAAATTAACTCAATAAAATTCAATTTTTTCAATGTAAAAAAAATTTTTTTTACTTAAACATGTCTGTAAAAATTCCAATAAAAATGACAACAGAAATCATAAGTTTGTCAGACTTTTACAGCAATTGAATTAATAACTGATGTTACTTTTAAATTATAGAGATTTTTTTTTAAATCTGCTAAATATATAAAAGCTATCTTTCTTTAAATTTGGCTGGTGTACTTATTAGGGGAAAAAAAAAAAAAAAAAATCACTCCTAAGGGAAACAAGTGTTTTTCTGTAATAAGGTTACATAAAGTCAGCTTTCCAGTAAGGAACATTCGTTTTTATGAATTTCACTTGAAAAGAAAAACAAAGAAAAATTCTCAGCCTATTTTAGTCAAGATCCTTAAAAGAAAAAAAAAAAGCTATAAAATAATACAAATTTTACATGTAACTGATTGATATTCCATCACATGTGCACTAAGAGTCATTTTTTAAAGATTTTAAATTCAAATATTGGTCAACATCTACTCAATAGTCCTTCCTGTTTGGGCTGATCATTATACAAATGATTCCTTTATGCTCTCTGAACTTTCCATTTAAAAGTTTTAGAATCGCTTTACATTTCCTGTCTACCACCTTCATTTTGTAAATGGAAGGAATTTTTCTCAAAATCTTATGAACATTGTAAGAATTTCATCAAATTTTTGCTGTACAATTTTAACATGACTTTTATTAGATATTTTTTTTTAATCAACATTTTTTATAAAATTAATTATATTTTCATAAAATTAATTATATTTTTATAAAAAAAGGAATCTACAGTAATGTAAAGGGTGTAAACTAAATTATACTTAGAGGAAAAAGATCAAATTATAAACTTTTAAGTTTGTGATTAAATTGTTAAACAAAAACAAGAATTTGTAACCAAATGCAGACATATAAATAAATATTTGCTTTGTTATTTAAGTCCTAATTAAATAAAATAAGCGAATAATAAAATAAACAAGCCGCGCATGCATGGTCCCTCTCTGTATGTGACTTGATGTGGCGAGTGTAAAATGCAATAAATTTGGGCAATTTGGGGCATTTTTTTACCCCCATTGTAAGCCCTGGGGCGCGAACCAGAATTGTTCTGAGGTCAAGGATGCTCATTTTATATCCAGAACAATTGCCTCTACATTTTGGCCAAGTTTCAGAAAAATTGAATGGATGGATCAAACGTTATGGGAGAAAAGGGTCATTTTTTTGCCTTTTTGGGGGCTTTTGACCCCCTGAGAGGCTAACCAGATTTTTTTTCAAAAACCGTAGAATGTCACTTTCCAACCTGACCAAAGGTACAACTTCATGCAAAATTTCAGAGAAATTCAATGGATGGTTGCGGAGAAAAATCCGGACGGACGGAAATTCCTCAAAACATAGGTCCACCTATTTTATAAATCGGGGGACCAATAACAGTTTTAAACATAAGTCAAACCTTTTATTCATATCATTTCATGTTTAGAACAGGAGCAAGTACTATTAGTGATAAATTAGAAAAACAAACTAGCATGTATTAATGTCATAAAACAAATTATTATAATATAAATATATTAGTTGCATTTTTATATGTTCTTATGCTGTAATTAACTCTAGATTGCTAAATATTTTTTAACATCACATTTTATTTTAAATAATAAAATAAATATTAAAACTGTATTTATATATATATATATATATATATATGTGTGTGAAAAATGACATATATATATATATATGTGTGAAAAATGACATATATATATGTGTGAAAAATGACACATATATATATATATATGTGTGTCTGTGAAAAATGACATATATATATATATATATATATGTGTGAAAAATTATATATATATATATCTACATTTGAAAATTCACACATTAGAAGCGTTGGCGAAATGGCAAAGATAAAGAGAATATTTTTTTATAAAATATTTAGAAAACCTTCACAACGCAAATTATTGTTTTGTTTTTAAAAATAAATTATTTATTTATCTTAAAAACATTTTTTTTTTAATATATATTCTCATATCATAATTAACTCTAACCATATAATTTTAAACACAGGTGAACATAACTCTTTGTAACATTTCAAATTAGTAATTTAGATCTAAAAACAAATAACACAATTTTAAAAACAAATATACATAACTCTTTATTTGTGGGGGTTTTATGTTTATGAACAAGCAGTATTAATAATATTTTAGATGAACAAAACGAACCATTCTCTAATAATTTTAAACAAAAAAAAACAAGTTTAACACTTTATCCATACATTTCAAATTTAATCACACGTTTAACAATATTCTTAAGCCATAATTGAAGATAATTTTGTGAGGTAACGTCATGCGAAATAATTTTGAAAAAAAAACAAAGTGTTGGAAATTTAACATTAAAATTTGATTGCGGCTAGTTTGAGCTTGCATTTCAAATGTATACAGACGTATGGGGTATAAATACACGATTGGCAATGGGATTTGCCGTGAAACTGCAATAAAACGTTACGATAAGCCCTTTTTAATTTATATATATATATATATAAGTATTTTATTGAAAAACTATACATTACATTGTTATGTTTGGTGTACCAGGATTTCACCGATGTATCTTCTTTGAGTTCGCCTAATAATGTATAGATTTTAAATAAAATACTTTATTAGTTCGTGTAGAATCTATGATCGAGCACTTTATTGTTGTTTTCAACTTATGATACATGCTATATATGTAGCATAACTACATTGTCAGAGTAAAAATATTTTTTTAAAAATCTGGTGTAAGGGAGTTAATTCCTAAATATGAAGCAACTTTGTTAACTTTTAATTACAATGTTTAAAATGCAGATTTAATCAATGTAAAAAAAAAAAATTATGCAAATTTTAACTCAAAAACTTATATATCATTTTTTTAATTTTTTATTTTTACTCTTACATTTTATTTTTTTAAATTCTTTAAATAAAAAAATGAAGGGTTAAATAAAAGGTTGAATACAGTTCTCTCCCTTGGACGACAAAACAAACTTTGAAATAGTTCAGTATTTATTTTAATGGCAGATACAAGCAAGACTGACTACAAGAAACCTATTAAGGATTGGAAATGGTATATTGTGCGAATTTGAATCGTTTTAAGTCAAACTGTGGTGGTGAATTCTTTATTGTGCATTAAACTTATTGTCTGTGCGGACGGTTGTTCTGTTTTGGTAGCTTGAAATCTTGTCATTGTTTTTATATAATACCTGTACCAGCTTACTTCCTTTGACTAAGATCAAAGTGGAGTATCTGTTCCGATGGATACTGCACCCCATAGACTGGTATTGTCTTGGCCTTCGGGGCTTGATTTACGCCGGTCTATGGGTCTGTCCTGTGCAGTTCTAGGAGGTCCACCCTCCCAGGCTTCGCCTCCCCTCTTTGGGGAGGAGTAAGTTTATTGCTTACTGCCTGAGGCGCCCCTACCGGGGAATGCCGACGGGGCTGCCCAGGCAATTTTTAAACCCCACTTTCCCGACCCGACCTTTGGTCACATCTTACTTGTGGGAGTAAGATAAAAACTGGCCTTGTGCCTAACTCCTGGAGAGGAGTAAATCAATACCCAGCTTACTTCCATTTTTGTTTCGACTTTTCTTTTTAAACCAAATTATTAAAGAAAAAGGATTTTGAAAGTTAAATTTCATTATTATGGTATTGTTTGGTAATTAAATTATTAATTTAACTAAATTGTTATAAAACCATAACTAATTTTGTTACGGTAATGTTTTAATTTCTATTCATTTAATAGGTGTAAATAGATTCCAAAACGTTTCAATCTTTTAATGAAAAGGAGATGGCGGTGGATAACGACACTGACTGACGACCTGGGTGTGCCAAGTTCGAGTCCAGCCGATTCCATAATGCCATTTTCACTTAAAGATGTTGGCAACCATTACGTGGTCTCTCCTGCAAGAATGCTGACGACAGAATCAAATCGGTCAACAAGGTTGTACCATTCTGATTCATATGAATTTACTTTCCAATATATGAGGATTTAATAAGAAATTTAAAGCCAGAAATGACTTCTTATTTGACAATTTAAATGCGTTTAAAATACTTTTCAAATTTCGAATGGTTATGAAGTAATTTATTATTTCTTTTTTTACAATTATTAGCAAAATATTGAAATGGCGGACTTGTCTTTGAAAAAAAAAAAACGAAATGCATTATAGTAGATGTAATTGAATAATTAAATAAATTTTTCAAATTTTATTTTATGCATTTTTGGTGTCAACAAATATTTGATTAATGATAGAACAATGCGTAATTATCAAAGTTACATTACACACTTGAAATTGTCTCAGAATTTTATTAATAGAAAATTGTTTGAAACTCCTTTTCTGTTCTTTTTTTTTTTAATTTTTAAAAATCCAAACAATTGGAAATTTATAGATTTTATAGATTTCTTGGTGCATGTACACGGCTTCGGCCAAACGGGAAATTATTTTTGTGTGAAAACAATATCATGTACTTACTCACTGGTATTTTATTGTTCAATGTTGAAAAAATTAGGAAAAATTATACAAATATTTTTACATTTTCCGTAACGTACGAGTAACTTCGATGACTATGCCTCCATTTGCTAGTTCGGCAGAAGGCAAGGGCAGATAATTTGCAAGGGCAGGTAATACTCATTTAAAAAAGAAAAAAAACAAGTACATTGATAAAAAACATAATTTATTGTAATGACATTTGTGAATGTAAAAAAAAACTGCCATGCTAATGGACATTTTCTTGAGGCACGTGGACTTCGGGCAACGCCAAATTAATCCATCGGCACACCTTTCTTTCATCATTTTCCTTTCAGTTCCACATCTGCAAATACTGATTCCAGCAATAAGCCGCTGCGACTGCAGAAAATCAATTGATTTCTTGATATCGCTACATAAATACGTAATGTCTTCCATGTTCAAGCAGTTGACATCCATTTTTGGAGAACTTCTTATTTCTATTATAAATTACATCATTCTTGCATAACCCTTTGCATGATTATCTGCCCTTGCCTTCTGCCGAACTGTAGCAAATGGAGGCATAGTAATCGAAGTTACTCGTACGTTACGGAAAATGTAAAAATATTTGTAATTAAAGTTTTACTGGATAATTTTTCCTAATTTTTTCAACATTGAACAATAAAATACCAGTGAGTAAGTACATGATATTATTTTCACACAAAAATAATTTCCCGTTTGGCCGAAGCCGTGTACATGCACCGATTTCTTTTATGGGGATTTACAGTCCATTACATAAACTAGAGAAAACTTTGTAATATCCAAAAGAATTCAGTTAAAGCCGACTAAATGGTTATTTTCAAAATTACAATTAAATTCATACTCAGTCATTATGCCGAAGTCATTGCAGATCACGAGCCCGAAACACTTCTGATCTGGAACCACTTTGGAGTAATGACTATACCATTATCAGGTGGATGTGCAACAGCAAACTGGAGGATATAATTGCTTCAACCGGGCTTCATCAGAAATTTGGTATTGGTGAGATTTTGGATACCTTATGTGCTCTGTGTTTCAGGGGGTTGGCCATGTACAGTGTACCACCTCTTGCATCAACTCCATACCATGCCAGGATACTCCAGGTACTAAGGAGCATGGTAGACTGCAGAAGACCTGGCTTGGATGCGTAAGAAATGATTTGACTGCACGAAACATGACTGATATAAACCCTTTGGATTGGACCGCATAAAGAGTAGGCGTGAGACGTTGCCTGGTGTTACCCACCCTGGAAATCCGGGACACTCACAGCACCTTAAATACCAAAATTAGATGATGATGATGATGATGATGACTTGATTTTTCTTATGGATATTCATACGATCTTAAAGTTGATAACACTTTAGAAAACTAAATAATATTTTCTCATTTCCTTATTTTTAAACAATTTTCATGAATACAAAAGTGAAGAATTCTTTTTTTTTTTCTTTTTAAATGTCACAAATTGTCCAAGTTACTTACCTACAGAGACTTTTCTTCCATCAACTTCAGTGTCATATTTATATAGTGTAACAGCATAGGTCGAGGACTGATGAGGTTTACTGATAAGTGAGGTAAGGAAACTTTTTACCAACAATCAGTTTACATAAACACAAAACAAACAATTTATTAAAAAAAAAAATGAACAAAAAACCTGTGGTTTTATAAATGAAACAAAAAGATGCAAACTCTTATTGAGTGATGTCTACTGCTAATCAATTGTTTTGTGTACTTCCCCAACACATACCTATAATTCAACAGATTTGTTTCTTCACAATAAATCCAACCAACCCTTTTTCTCCAGTCTGATGCTTTTCCATTTTTTTTTCAGATTATGCTACTAGTAAATGAGTAAATGCCATCTATAATTTCAGATGACAAATATAAATTCTAAACCACAAAATACAAAGAAAAAAAATCCTTCATGGATCAGATATTGTCATTTTATAATGTTATCTTTTGAAACAAGGATGTTACTTCATGGATTCATTGCTTTCATAAACTAATGCAATAACCACAGCTGAACTTATCAGCACTTTGGTTTTGGTAACTACGATAAAAAAAGAGCTCTTCATCTCCTTTCTTACTCTTTGGAAGTGAATTGTTCACTTTTCTACTTGGCGGCCATTGTCATGCAGAGAATCGATCCCTGTATAGATCTTGGTAGAATAAAACTTTTTCAATCATACTCAGACTTCTTATATTCATTCAACTTATTCATTACAGTAACATTCACTCTCATACCTTTACTTTCCATAGCTTAACTAAACAAATAGCTGTTAATTCTATCATGACTTTGAGCATTTCTGTACATTGCTTGAATAACCTTCACCAACCACTCGTTGGCCTCTAGTTTATTTAAACCCTACCAGACAACATCTTTTGGCACTGTCACAAGTTTTCTCTAAATCCACAAGAACAAAATACAGGTTCTTCTTACCAAGATACTTCTCTTGCATTTGTCTCAGGATAAATATCGCATCAGTGTTACTTTGCTCAGGCATAAAACCAAACTGCATTTCATTTATGCTTATCTGACCTAAAACAAATTCATGTGTAGAGGTGGATTGATGGTTCGCATTGTCATTCTTGAGATCAAAAAATTACAAATAATTTACTGAAGAGAAAATCCTTAGCAAAAATAAGGTTATAGGTAATAATAGTAATGAATAATAAAAGTTACTATAATAACATAGACAAGACATAATAACAGTCACCTCTTTATTTAAAAAAAAATTTTTTTTGATAAACGTATGCGTATGTGAAGGGGAGGCAGAACACATTTTAGAGTGTTTTTTTTTTTTTTTCTATTTAAGAAATTCATATTTTAAAACTTAATTTATTAAAAATTAGTTCAAATGAAAGTTAGTAAATCTAGGCAGCATATTTTCATTCAAACAAGTTTTATTCAACAAAATGGACATTTCATCCCCCCCCCCCCTCTTGATTCTTATTAATTTATTAGTTTTGGGTTGTTTTGTTTTTTTTGTTTTGTTTCATTAATAGTTTTAACCTTGATATTAAGACATATCAGAAGAATTTTTAAAAATTAAATAAAAGAATCAATTGGAGGGTAAAATGTCTATTTTGTTTAATCAAATTTATTAGAATTTATCAATTTATTAAATTATTATTTTTATTCGCAAGATGAAATCTTATTTCATCCTACCAATAAAAATAATAGATAAAAAGTTTTTAAAATCTCTTAGCATTCATTTTGGTCCCATAGATTTGATGGTTTCAAAACTAAATTAAACTATTTTCTTAATCCAATAGTTAATATTTCAGACTTTAAGCTGCCATCTGCGCACATTTTTAACTTGCTCTTATTGATGGGAATTTCACTTTCAGACAATATCACTAAGAGTTTAGAATTCTTAGAATATCATCATCATCATATTCGATTAAACGTCCACTTTACATGCTGGCATATGTTGGACAGCTTTAAGAAACTGAATTCTAAAGTAACCTATCTCTGACCAGGTCTTTATTTATCCCTTATGAAATTATGTATATATATATAATTACTTTTAATAAATACTATTTTATATCCACAGACATGCATGTTTTATCTTCCTTAAGAATCATCAGTGTGGCTATATACAACAACTCATGTGCTAATCACATGACTAACCTCAGAACCCAGTCACGACTGACTATCAAGATCTAACACCTTAGTTGATATAGCCACCATAACAGCCATAGAAATGGGAGAGAAATATATTCTATTTATCATTAAGATATAGTAAGTTTCAAAGAGTGTTCTATTTCAAGGGGAAAGAACTTTGCATTATAGCTTAACTACAGATGAAAAAAAAACTTTTTTAAACACAAACTTCAATTGAGGAGCTAGACTAAAAGTCACCTTTTGGTGAATCAAATTTAAATCCTACATGATCAGGGAAAAAGTGAAAATGAAAATTCAAAACATTTGCTTCTATATAAATATGTGAATCGTAAAATTGTTTAAGAGGGTATCTTGAAAATATACTCCAAATTAAAAATATAAGTAAATAATGAAGCATTGTGAATTATTTAAGGGGACTTTTTTTCTTTCCTTAATGAGTTCATAAATAAATTAATTTATTTATATAAATCTTAAAATTGATCAAACATTCTTGATTCAAATTGAAATAGTTGTATTTAAATCACAAGTGTGGGACAGCAAAGGGGAAAGCGAGACAGAGAGATGGAAGACCTGGATTAATTGATTGGAATCACAAGTCTAGTTGGAAAGGGGGGGTTTGGAAATAGTTAAAGCAATTGGCTATATACATACCTAGTAGTCAGGTAGCCATGTGGAACATTCTTCCATCATGACCACCTGGATACAGAAACAATAATTAATGTTCCTAAGACCTTATAAAGCAACTCAACGATGGTGATTGTTGAATTAATAAGCAATCACGATCATTGTAAGTTGCTTAATAAATCAATATTTTAAAAATCCTACTACATTTGTAGCCAAAGGCAGAATTTATTTTCAGTCGAATCCCTATCTCTATAGTGGGGAGTCAGGGTAGTGAATTGGAAATTTTTTCAGGAGTTGCTTTTGTTTTTTAAAACGAATCGAGAGTTGGATTTTTTTCAGTCGACCCTCCACCTCTTTTAAAAGACATTGAAATCAGGAATCTTTTTGTTTTGTTTATCCAACGCTTCCACTTCTGGCTCATTCCAGATATGAAGAACAAAAATCAAGATGGTGATCCAGACACAGTTCACATGTGGGAATCCATATAAAGCCGCTAAGATGATCATAAGGAATATACAACAGAATTCAAAAAAAAGGATACAAGCTATCAATAAGGAATCTTTCCATTAACCTGAAATGAAAAGTTAGAAAAGTTAATCAAATAATCAAAATATTTGATTTGATTGAATTCAGAAAAAACATTTTAATTGATAAATTACTCAAGCGTTGTCTTTTTAAAAAATCACAAAAATTGGCTGAAAATAAAATAACTATTCAGAACTGGTGATCAGGTTTCACAGGATTGATCTAATTCTATGATGGAGAGCTGCCCCACTAGGAAACAACTTTTTTTTCTCTCATTGTCCTCATCTAATCAAAATTCTCCAATTTTAATGAGATCTCCAGCATTTATTCAATCATCATATTTGGTTTAACGTCTGTTTTACATGCTGACAAGTATTGGACGGATTATCACGAAGACAAGTTTTCAGATTTCACATCATAGTAATTTTAAAAACGTGGAAATTTTGAGGACCGAAATTAGGGTTGAGCCAGATCAAAGCACATGCACACTAACATTTGTTTCAAAATGTCGTCACTGTTAAAAAAAAAAATTTTTTTTTAATTTAAAAAAAAAAAAAAAAAAAAATATCACCAGAATTTTTCTCAACAGCATTTTAAATAAGATGGTGAATTATTTTGAATGGCCACAGGGTGGAAAGAAAATTAGCATAGTTCTTCCGAAATTTCAAGTGGCAAGTTTGGGGTAACAATTTTTGTTTCTTGGTCAAACCATGCACAAAAACTCCTTTTGGGGATAGATGATTTTCATTAGAGTATTTTTTTTTTAATGGCCAAAGTATTATTCTGAGATCAAAACCATTTGAAAATGCGTTTTGTCCATGTTTGGTTTGAGTGATGCCAAATATTGTGTCATGCTAAACTTGTTCCTATCAGCTGCTAGAAGGATTAAAGTGCTAAAAATACATGGATTCAAACTTTATGCTTAACTTTGTTTTTTTAAGTAATGTCATTAATCTATATTTTTTAGATAACGAAACCAAGAAAGTAAATGACATAATGAAATAGTAATAAAACTATGGGGCAAGATCCTGTGGCAGATCAATAGATCGATGAGACGAACGGGCATTGAGGAAAAGTGCTAGCCTGTTTTAGCTACCCCTTTTCTTTCTAGGTTCGTTCGGCTTACTCTCTCCTCTTCTCCTTCTTCTTTTTCTTTCTTTCTTTCTTTCTTCTTGAAGAGGGGTCACAGTACCGGTCAGAGCTTTACAAATAAGTGATAACAGATGTGGCCGAAAGATGAACTTAGAAAAGTGTTTATCAAGTGGGTGTGAAAATAGACTTTTAATAAAAAACAGGGAATTATCTGAAAAAGATTAGTTCTCTTGGCGAGACCAGACAACGCGCCTCGCTACCAATGAAGACAGCAACAATCCACTTGTAAGCACGCCTGCTGTCTCCCCGCAAGAACAAGCTTAACCAAAAACACACACGCACACACGCATACTAAACTTTAAGGACAAAGTTGACACATCGTGTCGTTTAAAACTTTTTTTATCCTTCAAACTTTATTGTTAAATTTTACATTTTTGGAAAATTGTTTACATATAAAAGTTTTTATTCTTTTACTTTGCAGTTTCTTCTTTTTATTAGCAATATTATATTGTTAAAAGTTAGCACTCGCTAACTGGTGATCCTTGTAATCGAATCGGTCTCAATTTACCTACACAAAATCAATTGTTTAGTGTGGTGGCTTGGTAATCCCTAAAGACGCGACCGTCATCTAAAATACCAGACCCCAAACAGGGAACCACAGCCATCCCCACAATTGGTGAGCTCCGACGTCGAACATGCAAATAACTTTCTGATCAAATGCAAAACATGTAGAGTAAAAGAAGAAAAAAATAATAATAATAATAGTAATAATTCGGAGAGGAATTGAAGGAAACGGACACAGCTTAAAATACATGTATATATATATATATATATATATATATAAATGTATATAAGGGTGTGTGTGTGCAAAAAGAAATAAAAATAAACAATCAAAAACATAAACAAACAAAAAGAACATTTGTGTGTGATTCTACAAACAAAATCCTTCGAGGCTAAGCAAGAACATTTGTAAACAAAAAAAACAAAAAAAACGACACATCTTTCAACAAGCAAGAACTTTCATAAAAAAAAGAAACAAAAACAAAAACAAAAAAAACAACAAAAAAACGAAAGGAGAAAATAAAGCATCTGACGGTGAGTCCCCACTTCTTTTCTTGTCTATATTTCCTGACTATTTACCTTTCCTTCTGTCACATACTTTGATTTTGTCACTAGTAGGGTGTAAAAAAAAAAAAAAAAATTTTAAATGAAAATAATAATAATTTTGTTTAGAAAAATATGGAAGCGCAACATGTTAGTGTCAAACCACCACAGTTTATGGAAACTAGTGTTGGAGGGTGGTTCGCCGTACTCGAAGCACAATTTCACCTCAGGCACGTAACAGCGGATGACACAAAATTTTATATTGTCATTAGCGCACTCCCGCCTGATGTGGTAACTAACATACCAACATCAGTTCTGGATTCACGCGACTATGGTAAATTAAAGGAGTCAATATTGTCTGCGTATGAGAAAACCAGACCTGAGCTCCTGGAGAAATTAATGAGGAACACCACACTAGCTGGTCGCCCTTCGTTATACCTCCAGGAAATGTTGACGATAGCAAGTAGGATAGGAGCCAGCGAAGAAATAGTCAGACATAAATTTATCCGGGCTCTTCCTCATCAGATAGCACCAGTAATAGCAGCCCACACTGAAATGCCGTTAGTCGAGTTAGGTCGATTGTCCGACAACCTGATGCCATTAATAGAGAATGCATCAGCATTTCAAGTGACTGACAACCAAACTCGGACAGGCTACTACCATAGACAGCCGAATCAAAATAGGGAAACGACTCCCATGAGTTTACGTCCTTATAGTAAAAACCAAAAACCAAAGGTCTGTAGAGCACATCTCTATTTTGCAGAGCAGGCCCGGACGTGTAAACCATGGTGTAGATGGCCGAAGAAAAAAGGTAATCTACAAATATTGCCTAACTCTCGTCCTTCTTCTCCCAGCCCTAGCGATTCGGAAAACTAGAAAGGCGGACTGCGCTTGCTCCCTCAGGTTCGCCTTTATTAGAAGTTACTGCAAAAATAGGAGCCACTAAAATAAATTTTATTATAGATACAGGGGCCAGTATTTCCATTTTACCGCGTTCTGCAGTAAATGGTGTTACCTTGGAACCAACCCCTGTACATATCTCTACAGCTAATGGAGAGAAAATACATTGTCATGGACAAACAAATTTAGAAGTGAGGATGCCATGTTTAAGAAGATCTTTCCAATGGACTTTTGTGATCGCTGATGTCACCAACCCATTATTAGGATTTGACTTCTTAAATAAATTTAGCATTATTGTAGATTGCAAAAATAGATGCCTCCGAGACGAAATAACCGAACGAGAGGTAAAAGTAAAGGCAGTAACCGAAACTATTAACATAGTAATTAATAAAGTAAACCTAACTGGAAGTGTGCGCGATATAATAAATAAGTATGATAGTGTGATCTCCCCTCAGAGCGATACAAGTAAAAGCTACGGTGGAGTTTATCACAGAATTGACACGGAAAGTCATGTACCAGTCTTTGCTAGGGCTAGGCAACTTTCCGGTCTTAAGTTTGATGCAGCTCAAGCAGAATTTAAGAAACTGCTAAATACAGGAGTAATCCAGCCTTCAAGTAGCGAGTGGGCATCCCCGCTACATTTAGTAAAGAAATCGGATGATACATATCGAGCGTGCGGTGATTTCCGTGCGCTGAATAGTATTACCAAGACAGACCGCTATCCGATACCCAACATAAACTCATTCAGTTCACGGCTAGCTAATAAATGCTATTTTTCGAAGGTAGATTTGACTTCTGCATATCACCAAATAAAGGTACACCCAGACGACGTGCCTAAGACAGCCGTCGCTACTCCTTTTGGCTTGTTTGAATTTAATTACATGCCATTTGGTTTGAAAAATGCTGCTGCTACATTCCAGCGATATATGGATAAAATATTTTTCGAGTTAGATTGTGTGTTCATCTATCTGGACGATATATTGATTTTTAGTGACAGTGAACAACAACACAAGGAAGACTTAGATAAAGTATTTAAAATTCTTAGTGACAATAACTTAAAGATTTCCTTAGCTAAGAGTATATTCAATGTAACAGATTTAGATTTCCTAGGTTTTCACGTAAGCAAAGAAGGCTTGTTACCTACTTCAAAGAAAATTAAAGAACTGGAAGCCTTCCCAGTACCCAACGATTCAAAAAGCTTACGTAGGTTTTTAGGGATGACAGGTTTTTACCGCAAATTAATCCCTAATTATGCAGCTATAGTATTGCCACTGTCCGAACGAATGAGGTTAGACCCTAAGTCAAAGCTCGGACTTAATGAGAAAGAAACTGACGCTTTCAAAACTATAATTAGTAAATTGTCAGAAATTACAGCATTAGCCCATCCACAGTCTTCAGTCACCGAGTACCACCTAGTGACGGATAGTAGTCAATACGCAACTGGCGCTGCATTACACCAACTAATAAATAAGAAACCGGTACCCATAGGATTCTTTTCTAAGAAATTGTCTCAAGCTCAAGCCAAATATTCAACATTTGACAGAGAGTTACTGGCAGCTTATTTTGCAGTGATACATTTCCGTCACCTCATAGAAGGTCGTTATGTAACATTGTTCACGGATCATAAGCCGTTATGTGGAGCCTTTTATAGTCAAACACCGGCAAAATCGGATCGACAGCAACGACACTTGTCAGTACTTGCCGAATATATTGCTGATATAGCATATATTAAAGGCGATCAAAATGTAGTTGCGGACTGTATGTCTCGACCTGCATTAGCTGTGCAAGTAGATGCCTGCGATTTGACAGAAATAGCTCAGACACAAAAAGGGGATGATGAAATAAAATCATACCCAGATTTAAAAGAATATTTGGTATCAAATGAGGTAGGCTCAGTCCTATGTGATACTTCAACTATGTACCCCAGACCGTTTATCCCGAAAAATCTTCGTAGATCCATTTTTGATAGCCTACACGGTTTAGCGCATCCCGGAACGGGAGCGTCTATAAAACTGGTTAAGTCCAGATATTTTTGGCCGAATTTGGATAAAACTATCAAACAATTCTGTGCAGAATGTGTTGTATGTCAACAAGCTAAAGTTCACAGACACACTAAATCTGCTGTCCAGAATTTTGAATTGCCATCTGCACGTTTCCAAACAGTGCATATAGACATTGTCGGCCCATTACCCTTAACGCGTAGTGAACCAGACCCGTATCTGAGTCCATATAGATATCTACTGACCTGTATCGATCGTGCAACGCGCTGGATTGAAGTACAGCCTATGACTGAAATAACTGCACAGTCGGTAGCAGAAGCATTTATTAATGCATGGATATCTAGATTTGGAGTTCCACTGCATGTTGTAACGGATCGAGGCAGTCAATTTGAAAGTGAATTATTCCAGGAATTAGCCAAGGTGATAGGTTTTTACCGATTAAGAACGACTTCATATCATCCTCAAAGCAACGGATTGATTGAAAGAGCACATCGTACGCTAAAAGCAGCGATAATGGCTCGAAAAGAATCATGGATGAAAGCTATACCTATAATTCTACTTGGTATACGCAGTATCCCTAATGAATCAGGCTTTTCACCTTTTACTTCTGTTACTGGAGCACCAATATTGATCCCTCAGCAATTGGTGCACAGACCGGGCGTAGAAAAGGAAACACCTGTAAATCACAAATACATACGTGATTTGTGTGATTCGATGTCCCAATTTGATGCACTCAGCTGCGATAAAGGACATCACCATGCAAATACAAAACCTTTCATACCAAAAACTCTACTTTCCTGTGAAAAAGTATGGCTTAGAGTCGATCGAGTGAGAAAACCATTAGAAGCACCTTATTCAGGTCCTTATAAAGTTCTGACTCGATCAGCTAAACATTTTCAGATCGATATGAGCAATGGTACTCATACTCATGTATCGATAGATAGGTTAAAACCTTATATAGAACCAACTAGCAATAACGACAAAACTAGGACTACTAAGAAAGCACAGACAGATGCGTGCACAACTAACAAAGAAGATATCGAAACAAATACCGCTGATGAAGTCGATAAAAATATTGCTAGTAAAACATATGAGTCTAGATCTGGTAGAAAAGTTACATGGAAGAAAAATAACGAATTTTTTTATTTTTAATAACTATTCAAAAGTATGACTAATTATAATAAGACAGAGGACTAGATATAAGTATAAGAATAATGCGAAAACAAAACAAAGGAGATTACAAAATAAATTAATAAATAAAAGTAAAATTGAAATAGGGTAGTGTCTATCGTTAAGCTCCGCTTACTGGTGGGGGACTATTGTGGCAGATCAATAGATCGATGAGACGAACGGGCATTGAGGAAAAGTGCTAGCCTGTTTTAGCTACCCCTTTTCTTTCTAGGTTCGTTCGGCTTACTCTCTCCTCTTCTCCTTCTTCTTTTTCTTTCTTTCTTTCTTTCTTCTTGAAGAGGGGTCACAGTACCGGTCAGAGCTTTACAAATAAGTGATAACAGATGTGGCCGAAAGATGAACTTAGAAAAGTGTTTATCAAGTGGGTGTGAAAATAGACTTTTAATAAAAAACAGGGAATTATCTGAAAAAGATTAGTTCTCTTGGCGAGACCAGACAACGCGCCTCGCTACCAATGAAGACAGCAACAATCCACTTGTAAGCACGCCTGCTGTCTCCCCGCAAGAACAAGCTTAACCAAAAACACACACGCACACACGCATACTAAACTTTAAGGACAAAGTTGACACATCGTGTCGTTTAAAACTTTTTTTATCCTTCAAACTTTATTGTTAAATTTTACATTTTTGGAAAATTGTTTACATATAAAAGTTTTTATTCTTTTACTTTGCAGTTTCTTCTTTTTATTAGCAATATTATATTGTTAAAAGTTAGCACTCGCTAACTGGTGATCCTTGTAATCGAATCGGTCTCAATTTACCTACACAAAATCAATTGTTTAGTGTGGTGGCTTGGTAATCCCTAAAAACGCGACCGTCATCAAAAATACCAGACCCCAAACAGGGAACCACAGCCATCCCCACAATCCCCTGTATGTGTGTGTGTGTTTTTCTCAGCTAAACGTAATTTTAATAAATACACAGATTTTTTTTTATTACTCTTAATCAAATATATTTTGAATCAAGAATAAAATAAGTGAACGCTAAAACGAATTTAAAAAAATCTTATTTAAAACACATTGTAAACATGACATGGAAATTGAATGCACACTTTTTTATTCATTAAGACAGTAATGTTGAATGAGACCTACAAGAAATGGTTCATTATTTATAAACAGACTTTTACGATTATTTTTTCGTCTACTGTTGATTCCATGTTTGAATTTAGTTCTTTTCATATTTTAACATGTTCATTTTATCTTTTTAACAATTAAATTTACTTAAAACTCTTAGAATTTTTTTCCTCATTTCCTTACACCACTATGAACAGGATTTTCGTTTAGACACGTCCATTTTAAACTAATCGTGATTTCGATTTTCATATCTTTTATTCATGAGAGGTTGTATATACTCCTCATGTGTCAAAAGTGTGCTAATGTATGGCTCCAAAACCTGGGCTGTCTCTGCCGGCACACTAAAGAAATGGCACCGTAACGACAAGGCAATGGTCAGATGGATCTGTTTGGTGAGGCCTGAACAAAGCATACCTTTTGGGTCTCTACCTGCACAAGTCAACTTGAAAAGCCTTGCGGACATCATGCAGAAGAGCAGACTGCATTTGTTGGGGCATGTTGAGTGCAGCAATGGCTGGATTGCTAAAGCCCGACAGTTAAACGTGCCAGCAGAGAAGACCATCTCTGGCAGACACCAAGTTGTCTTGGGAGGACGTGGTCAAACGTGATAGGAGAGCCTTGGGTATGGATTCCGTCAAGCATCAATAAAGACAAGAATGGAGGGGAAGACTTAGATCGAGACTAGACAATCAGACCCCACCCTCAGCAGAGGATTAATTGTGGCCAGATTCAACAAATAAACCGGTTGATGATGATGATGTATCAAAAATCCCTCTACATTTTAACACCAGAAGGTAAAACCTCCAACCATTGTGCATCCAAGGGGATTTCTCTGATCCCATACATACTTTAAGAATAATATTTAAATTAACGGTTTCTAGTGTATCTCCAGGGAACAAGGATTTGTCTGTTTAACAACATAAACTGACAGCATCCAACCTCTGGTCCACATCCTGGGAGGTGGTAACTGGGTTATGATGTGGAAGAGCTATTAATCCTGAAATAGGATGTAACTTTTAATATATATTTTTTATTGTTTTTCTTTAAACACTCCACACGGGCAACGCCGGGTAAATACAGATAGTTATTTATTTTTTCTACTTTTTGTGAGTGAAAGTAAGACAAGAAAAATTAATTAGGCTGACAAAATTTATAGATAGATAAACAGATTTCATTTTTTTTGTTGTTTAACAAACACACACGAATGATTGCAGTTTCACTTTTGCTTCAGATTTTTTTTCTTCATTTTAGTTGTTGGCATTTTCACATTTCTGCTATTGTACTCTCCGGCCTTCTTCACTTGCAGACAAATGACCAAATTGGTTAAGAAATATACTCGAGTGAATTGGATGTAAATGTTCTGAGTTCAAACCCTGGTGAAGAAACTTAAGAAAAAAACTGATACAAAAAACTGATACAAAACATCTCAAAAGCATAGAACCCGAAACAGGAAGCGTCTAATGCAGTTGATTGAATAAGGTGTTAAGTTTGAAATTGCACCAGGTTACTGACTATGACAAAGGGAACCTGAAGAAGGTAGGAGAGTATAATAGCCGAAACTCTGAAAATGACAGCAACCAAAATGAGGGAAACTGTTTGAAACATGGAAATAGCAATAAAAGTGCATCTCAGAAATATCGTCAAATGATTACAGGTTATTTCAATTGTTTAAGATTCAGAAATTAAATCAACAAGAATTCATTTTTTAAAATTAACATAAGTGAATTAATTAAATACAATGGGACAAATAATTATTTTAATATATTATCATTCTTCAGTTAGAAAAAAAAATGGTATGAAATAAAAATTAAAAATAAATTTTTTAAATGTTTAATTATTAAATTTTGATGACAGAATTTGATGAAATATATATAATATATTTATATAAATTTCATTAAATATGATAGACAGATTCTCTCTTCATACTTTCGTTCTGATCCTTTTCAATTTCCTAATAAATCCTCTTGTTTCAGGCGGAAACTGGCCGATCGATGTATCTGCCATAGTCACTTTTTAGCCAAGTATTTTCCGATCCGTCAGGATCAATCATCAGGGGTGGTTTGGTGTTATCAGTTAAGGTCACATTGCTAAACATATTTATGGGGGTGATTTTTTTTTTTCTGCCCAGGAATCACGTGTTATTTACTAAGGTTAGGGTACTATGTTAGTTGTTATTTAAGAATATTATCACTATTATTAAAATTTATTTTAATAATAGATTTTTTTGTTTTAATGAGTACAGCTTCAAGTATATGTAGTTTTATATATAGTTTATATACATATTTATATATAATATACATTTTTATTTATACAAACATTATTGGCTACATATGTGCATACATGTTTCAGCTGCGACTTTATTTCAAGTCCAGCATCTTCAGGCCACATTAAATATACTGAAAGACAAATGATTTACATTCTTGCAGAGAGTATTGGTTGGAGAGAAGGGAAGAGGAGGGGAACAAAACATAGTGGAAAGTATCCAACCGATATATATGTATACACAATATACACGTTCATACACATTTTAAAAAACATTTTTTTAACTTAGTTCACCTCTAAAAAAGACAAGTTGCCACTCTAGACGTAAGGGCTACTGAGAATTAGGGTGAAAGTTTTTGGGGGTCAACTTAAATTGGGAGCTGTGAAGCGAGATGCTTGTTCACATTAGTCTTAAATTTCTGCATGTCAGTAGAGTCGGGGAAATAGGGAGCAGGGAGGGAGTTCCAAAGACCGGCAGCTCGAGGAAAGAAGCTTTTGGAGTAGAAGGCTCTCCGGCATCTGGATACCTCCACGGTGAATAGATGGGATTTAACTGATTGTCGGGTTGGTCGGATGCAACATTGCGGCGATGGGACAGGGGCGGGAACTTGGTGGATAGCAAGGGACCTATTAGATCAGCCACATTTTTTTAGACCTTGTCTAAGAGGGAGAGACTAGTGGATGGTGCACCAGCCCAGATGTGACAACAATACTCCATGCATGGGTGGATGGTGGCTTTGTAGAGATATAGAATACTGTCAGGTGTGAGAAGTTTTCTAGCACGGTAGAGGGAGCCTACTTCATTTACAACAGCCTTGTCAATGTCTTCTACATATTTTTTCCAATTCATGTTACCTGTGAATGTTAGGGCGAGTAGTTTGAATGTTGGACTCAGGTAGGGTGTTATATGCCATGGCAATCGGTAGTTGAAGAAGTTTTTTGTAGGAAATATATACGCAGAAAGGTTCGCAAATATAATTCTTACAAGAAATGAATATAAAAAAAAGTGTTGTTTTTTTTTTACTGTAGAGTCACCACTTATCAAGGGTAAAAGCCACTCGAGGATAAAGGTAAATGAGATGGAAAGAGTGTCAGTGGAAAAATGAGGAGCAATCAGTGGAATGAACTAAGTTTGATAACTTTGGGGCTGGTTTATGACAAGTGTTTGTTGATATTGGATTTGAAGATGGTTATTTTGATGTTATAATCTATGATGAAGCAGTCCCATGGTAATGTGTTCCACAGATAGGAATCCCTTGCAAAAAAGCATTTTGTCTATGGAAATTCTGCCTGACACTAGGCACATGGAGAAAGTCTCTTTCCGTTGTGGTAGGAAAATGAGTTCTTGCTGTGAATGTCTTACAAGGAGGAAGCAGAGATTGGAGCTCAGTCGAGCACTTTCCATAAAGTAGAGAGAAACTAGAAACGTCTTTTCTGTGAGAAAAGGGCTGTAGGGAAGAGAAGAGATCATCCCCCACTAGATTGCTAAGTCGATTTTGTACTTTGTCAAGGTAGGAACGAATGCTCTGAGTGGCACCTCCCCAGAAGTGACGGCAGTACACCATCTTAGGATTGTAGCTGGAGTCAGGTACTTTCTGGAGCAGTAGAATGATTCAACTATTTTCCCAGCAACAAACTGGATATACGTCTTATATTTTAGATCTAGAGTAAAAGTCAGTACAAAAGAATTTACCAAAACAAGGGGCTTCTTCAAGGAGAGCGCCATTCATTTCAACAGGGGTCAGACAAGGATCTAAACATAAGTGCTGAAAGGAGAAAGCTGGGTTTTAGGGGTTAAAAGTAACGACCCACTTTTTTACCCAGTGCACCATATGTTCCAGATGCGAAGAGAGAGGGGTTCATCAAGATCTTGATCACCATTGTTCTTCAAAGTGTTGCCATAGACAGTTGTATCATCTGCATAGATATCAGGATATGATTTGGCAGATCCTTAATGAAGATCAAGAATAATGTTGACCCCTAAATAGATCCTTCATATACGCTGGTGTTGATTCTATGTGCTTCTGATATCTGCCCATCAAAAACTTTTATATCAGAGCATTGCCAAATATTCTATAGGGAGCAAGGTTGTGAAGCAACTCTTTGTATCAGACTATCAAAGACCTTTGATATGTCAAGGGCTATTGCTTTAGAAACAAAGCCCCTCCTCCCACCACCACCACCATCAAGAGATTCACTGATCCTATGCACTATTAAAGTTACTACCTCAGCTGTTGACTTTGCAGGATGAAATCCATATTGCTTGTCATTAAGTAGATTGTGTTTGCTAAGATAGTTGCCAATTGCTTGATTTATCACAGATTCAAACAACTTATTCATGACACACAGAAGATTGATCAGTCTGTACTGAATTGCAGAAGACGAATCTTGGTTTGTCCAGTATTTAAAAATAATGGAAATCAGTACAGACCAATCAGTCTCCTGAGTAAGTTGTTTGAATCTGTGATAAATCAAGGAATTGTCAACCATCTCAGCAAAAACAATCTACTCAGTGACATGCAATATGGATTTTGTCTTGCATGATCAATTGCTGATGTGCTGACTGTAATATCACACAGGATCAGTGAATCTATTGACGCAAGTTTCGTATCTAGAGCAATAGCTCAACATATCAAAGGCCTTTGATAAGGTTTGGCACAAAGGTTTGCTTCACAAGCTAGCTAGGGAATATCTGAAAATGTCTTCTCAACCAGAAAATCCGTTCTCTCTGATAGATTTATAAAAGTAATCGTTGATGGGCAGAAGTCTGAAGCACATCCAGAATGAACTTAAATTTGATCTTAATGGAGACAATTGAGTGAGCAGAAAATCCCAGAAGAAAGATCGAACAATAGTTTAGAACTGTTCAGAAGAAAAGATCAAGAAGTCTTGCAAAAATGTCCGTCAGCAAAAGGTATATGAGTGGGTCAGTCCAGCCAATTTCAGTGAGGGCTTGGAATTGATGTTCTCCAAATCTCCTGAAACTTTCAGATACTTTTAGTACCATTGAAAGGAGTGAATCCTGAAAATTTCAGCTCAATTCCTTTTTCCGTTCAAATTTTATGGCCTTTTGAAAATATTCATATCGCTGAAATTTTTTCGACACTGAGGATTTTCTCAATTTTGGAAGCCAATTTTCAGAAATTGTTATATTTAAAAAGGTCTGGATGAACTGCTTTCAATTATGTCCATAGAATACTATAAGAATCAGTTTAATTCATGGTTTCTAACCAAATTGGAAAAAATTTACGGAGCTAACAAAAATGACAAAAATTGAAAAAATCACCCCAAAAAGTCAAATTTTGAATTTTTAAAGAGTAAGTTCTTGCTAACAATCAACCCAAAATCCTTTTAATGCTTTAAACCTAATAGTATGCTATGAATACTTCCTCAAAAAATAAAATTTAGGTGTTGAAAAAAAAAAAATTTGAAATTATGGGGTACCAAATATGGCAAAAAGTCCGCAAAACTTAAATTTTACGGACTTTTTTCCATTTTAGAATGGTAATAACTCAGTAACGGTTGCTCAGAACCATATAAAACTATATATTTTCTTGAAGAACACCTTGAGCTCTATTCAAAAATGTAAAATAAACCAGTTTATAAACATCCTACTAAAATCTATGGGACATCAAAAATCACAAAATTTTAAAAATTTTAACTTTCGACGAAGTTCAGAGGCCTGGAACTTGTGGCCAAGAAAAAAAATGGATTCGATTTTTTGATTTTTTCAAAGAATAGACTTTCAGGTTTTAGAAAATTATCATGAGGATGGCAAACAGGGCTTTTACTCTTTAAAATGGTGCTTTCTATCATGGCACTTTTCAATATCCAAATCTGGCCTTTTCTACCATCTGCTTATAGTTTCGCAATAAAAAAACAAGTTTTAATCAAAATTTTCAACACATTTTAAAGAAATGCTATATATAGTGTAGATAGAATATCTTTCATTGGACAGAGAGATATTAATGTAATAAACTTTGATAAAAGTAAGAGTCCTAATCAAAATAACTTTCAGCCTTTCCCATAGTTATTTTATCGAAACAGTAAAACCTTCCTGTGCTTCCAGTAGATGGTGTATCAACTTCACAGTACACATCTTCAATTGGAACCCAACAAACGTCATCACGCTGTGGCCAATAAAACTTTTCAGAAGGTCCTTTAGGATGGAGGAATTTTACATTAACATCACCATGTTCATTTGATACATCATTCGCAACACAGAAGTACCAATCTTTATCGTACTGATATACATAAAATCTACCTGATTTGATGTCTTCAATTCTCAATTTACAATTCAATTCTCCCTGATCAATTACACTTATCTGCTTCGAATGATCTGCAAAGGATGTCTTCTTCATAGTTAGACTCATGGTTGTGTTGTCAGGAATAAATTGGTGATGACTACGTGTACCTTTGAATGTACTTGATGTTGCAAATCGAGATTCAAGAAATTGAGTTTTACTAGCAACCTCCTCAGTGCTCACAAAAAAAGAGGTTATACCATCAATATCTGCTTCTGCAAACTCAAATAACTGCTTTGGTGTCAGAATTTGATTAGAGTAGGGACGTTGAAGGCTAGCATGTGCTGCTAATCTCTTGATTGTGCCACCTACGCCATCACAAGCATTCTTTCCGTGTGATGTGGCAAAGAAGTTCCATTCTGCTTGGAGATCGAAATCGGTAAAATGATACAGCAAGTTTGTCAAGTTCTTAAAGTTCTTGTATTGTGCTGCTGAACCATCGCTAAAATAGTAAACCTTGTGCAAAAATGGGAATTCCTTGGTGATGTAATTCTGGTGAAAATGTTTCAAGAAGCTGAAGACAGTATTAATGTCATGAGTTTTATGATCACTAATACAGGCATACGATTTATGAGAATTTATTTATGCAACATCAAGTACATTCAAAGGTACACGTAGTCATCACCAATTTATTCCTGACAACACAACCATGAGTCTAACTATGAAGAAGACATCCTTTGCAGATCATTCGAAGCAGATAAGTGTAATTGATCAGGGAGAATTGAAGGGAGAATTGAATTGTAAATTGAGAATTGAAGACATCAAACCAGGTAGATTTTATGTATGTCAGTACGATAAAGATTGGTACTTCTGTGTTGCGAATGATGTATCAAATGAACATGGTGATGTTAATGTAAAATTCCTCCATCCTAAAGGACCTTCTGAAAAGTTTTATTGGCCACAGCGTGATGACGTTTGTTGGGTTCCAATTGAAGATGTGTACTGTGAAGTTGATACACCATCTACTGGAAGCACAGGAAGGTTTTACTGTTTCGATAAAATAACTATGGGAAAGGCTGAAAGTTATTTTGATTAGGACTCTTATTTTCATCAAAGTTTATTATATTAATATCTCTCTGTCCAATGAAAGATATTCTATCTACACTATATATAGCATTTCTTTAAAATGTGTTGAAAATTTTGATTAAAACTTGTTTTTTTATTGCGAAACTATAAGCAGATGGTAGAAAAGGCCAGATTTGGATATTGAAAGGTGCCATGATAGAAAGCACCATTTTAAAGAGTAAAAGCCCTGTTTGCCATCCTCATGATAATTTTCTAAAACCTGAAAGTCTATTCTTTGAAAAAATCAAAAAATCGAATCCATTTTTTTTCTTGGCCACAAGTTCCAGGCCTTTGAACTTCGTCGAAAGTTAAAATTTTTAAAATTTTGTGATTTTTGATGTCCCATAGATTTTAGTAGGATGTTTATAAACTGGTTTATTTTACATTTTTGAATAGAGCTCAAGGTGTTCTTCAAGAAAATATATAGTTTTATATGGTTCTGAGCAACCGTTACTGAGTTATTACCATTCTAAAATGGAAAAAAGTCCGTAAAATTTAAGTTTTGCGGACTTTTTGCCATATTTGGTACCCCATAATTTCAAATTTATTTGTTTTCAACACCTAAATTTTATTTTTTGAGGAAGTATTCATAGCATACTATGAGGTTTAAAGCATTAAAAGGATTTTGGGTTGATTGTTAGCAAGAACTTACTCTTTAAAAATTCAAAATTTGACTTTTTGGGGTGATTTTTTCAATTTTTGTCATTTTTGTTAGCTCCGTAAATTTTTTCCAATTTGGTTAGCAACCATGAATTAAACTGATTCTTATAGTATTCTATGGACATAATTGAAAGCAGTTCATCCAGACCTTTTTAAATATAACAATTTCTGAAAATTGGCTTCCAAAATTGAGAAAATCCTCAGTGTCGAAAAAATTTCATCGACATGAATATTTTCAAAAGGCCATAAAATTTGAACGGAAAAAGGAATTGAGCTGAAATTTTCAGGATTTACTCCTTTCAATGGTACTAAAAGAATCTGAAAGTTTCAGGAGATTTGGAGAACATCAATTCCAAGCCCTCACTGAGATTGGCTGGACTGACCCGAGTGGGTTTGTTAACAATCTGGGTTAGCTTACAGGCAAGGGAAAAAGTCATGACAAACCTTTCTTCATCATCAGTTTTGTTGGAATAAGCTAGCCATTGACTATTCAAATCAGAACGCGACTCCAGAAAAGTGGAAACATTAAGTGTGTTTGGCCCCGAGACTGTTAAATTTTTTCAGGATATTGGACGGAGGATTTCAACGTCTAGCCATGAGTCAGCCTGGTTGTTCCAACGCATCTCCCTGGCTATCGTTCGTGGCAACGCTATGTCAGTAATGGCGGTGTCACTTCCGTTCTAATCGTCATCTGTTGACTCTCTCTTTCTTTCTCTGACAATTGTTTCAAGCCTTATTGTTTGTTTTTTTCCTTCTCTTTATGGTATATAAGTATGGTTCACCTTGTTTTCAAATATCAACCGTTTGTGACGTCAGCACAATTACCAATTCTGTTCTAAATTCTCGATTCCAATATAATTACCGATTTCGACTCCAGAATGAGGCCAAACGAATGTGGTTTTCTTCCAGGGCATGGCTGCATCGATCAAATCTTCCCTCTAAGACAAATCCTCGAACATCGTTGGTGTTTCCAGCAAAGAACAGTCGGCTGTTTCATTAATTTCGCTGCTGCATTAGACTGTCAACCGTGGCACCCTCTGGAAAGTTATGCAAGCAGATGGTATTCCACCGAAATTTCACAGTCTTTATAAAGCATATCACCGTTTAACAAGATCTTTCATATGCATGTATGGTGAGGTTTCACAACCCTTCAAAATACGGTCTGGTGTTCGGCAAGGATGCGTTCTTTCACCATTGACTGGGTCACCTCAAATGCCATAAAAGAATTTCTCGGCGGCAACTTTCCCGTCAAGAACTTGGACAATGCTGATGATGTTGCATCGCAGATTGAGATGAAATGCCTCAAAGACAAAAATGCTCGCTGCCGGCTTTGTCTTAACAGACAAAACACCCATTGTCCTCAATGGTGATGTTCTTAAAGAGGTTGAGAGTTTCAAATATCTTGGCGTCATCATCACAGCCACAGATCAAGGTAGAGCTGTCATCAAAACGTGAATTTATCTTGCACGTCATGCCTTCTGCCGACTCAATGCCTGGCTCTGGTCAAGATCTGAAGTAAGGCCCAGCACCAAAATAAGGATCTACCAAGTGCTGGTACACACGATCCTTTATAGCAGCGAGTCCTGGCCAATGAGAGCGAAGACCTTATGCGATTAGAAAACTTTCAATCACTACTGACTGCGTCACATTCTTCGTGTCCAATGGAAGCACTTCCTCTCAAACAACATAGTATGTGTTCGCTGCAAAATTAACTCCCTTCGACAAGTCGTCCTTACGAGACATCTGCGCTGGCTGGGTCAAGCCCTTCACCGCCAACCAGGACATTTCATCCAGAAAGTAATTGCCCCAGTTCCTCCACAGAGTTGTGGTGAACAAAGAAAAACCTGGCTGATGACAGTTAAAGATGATCTGGAACCAACTTTGGCCTTATCTATGAAGTTCACCGTTGGAACAGCAAATGGATAGAGATCACCCTATCGTTGACCTCAAATTGTCAGGCTTGGTTGGCTTTCATGAGGGATGCAGTGGCAAGGATGGATGAAACAGGCTCAACTCACTCTGGGTGAACACTGTTTCAAGTAGACAAGCCATTCAACATTGTGAGCATTAAAGTCACCACAGATGATAAGCAAACAAGATTTTGTCAATTTTTTTTCAGAGATTCTTTCGAAGATAATATAACATGGGCTCTTATTTAGAATGCGTATACATCTTCTATCAAAAAATAACAGAAAATAATCTTTCGCCAGTGTTTGCACTAATATTTACATAAAATAACATCTGAATTGGTGAATTAAAACAAAAACAAAAACGTCTCAAACTGGAAAGTTAAAAAAAAATAGGAAGGAAAAACGTATAAATCGGTATAGAAAGCAGGAAAAAAAATCATCTCATTATGGAAATAGATTGAAGGTGAGGAGTTGTCTGACTTATTTGCTTTCTCAATTCCCCCAAATACTTGAAATGGATTCGTCTGGTAATTTATTTTTTTTTTTTTTTATTACTCGCTAACTTTTATGTGACAAGATGGATATAATATATATATATATATATATATATATATATATATATATATATATATATATATACAGGGTGGGCCAAAATAAGGGTCCTATCTTTAAATTTGAATAACTTCCACAAAATAAAAGTTAAACTCACCAAACTTTATGTGTGTGTAGACTGACCCTTCCGAGATTTTTTGAAATAAACAAAACAAATTTTAGCCGAAAAACACTTCTTAAAACTTACAAAAACTAAAGTATTGTTTTTTACACTGTTTTGAGTTTTTTAAGCAAAAATAATGTTTTCTAAATGAGGGTACGTTCCTTAGGGCTAATACGGCTCATGCTTGCTTCGGAAGGGGTCCTTTACTTATTCTAAAAAAAATTTTTAAAAATCAATAAATAAAAAAGTTATCAATTTTTAAAAATAGGACCCTTATTTTTGCCCACCCTGTATATATATATATGCAAATAAATACACATTGCTCTTCATTATAGATAGAAGTGGTGGATTTAATACGGGTTCACACTTCTCAAGTCACTTAAGTTTCACAAGGAACAAGAGCAAACTCGTTATTCTGTCTTCCCTTATTTTGTCATTTAGTCCTCACATTCCATGAGCAATGTTTCTGACAAAGGGGAAAGAACTGACATTTTCTGGGTCAGCTATTGCTTTCAATCTATGGTATGTGGAGATTTTCAATCCTTTCATAGTATTCATCATCAATTGTCAATTTATGCAACTCATTGACATTTATCCTAGAGATGTATTTTCACCTTGATTAGTGGTGACTATTTAGTACATAAAAGAAATGAAAATTTTCTTGTAAAATCAGTTGGTGCGGATTCCAGGCGGTTTGAGAAGCTGATGATGAATGCTGGCGACCATTTTGAATTCTAAATAAAATTTTCTTATCATATTCATTTTTTTTAATAATTATATTTCAGTAATAAGAAGCACTTAATAATAGAGAGTTACTGTCCACACATCCAAGTGTATAAAAATTATGTTTTTAAAGAAAACCGTCTTCATAAAAACATTAGTGAAATGTTCAAGAATGGAGGTGGGGAATAATCGAGATGTGATACAACTCGGACAAAAGGAAATGGAAAAGGTTATTTTTTTGTTTTCATAAGGTGAGGAAAGAGACTTGGCAACTCATATTGGTGTGTTATACAAGATGCTTCTATTAGTGTGCGTGTGCGTGTGCGGTTCACCCTCTGTACTTCATGCGTCCACCCTATTCGCCATTGTAAACACCCTGGTGACGTTGCCTGCTTCCGGCCAGCTGCATTTAGTTTCATCACGTAATGGCCGTTTTCTGTCCTTCAGTTTGAAACCACTGGTTTACCTTAACCGGAAAAAGATCCTAATTGATTAATCCAACGATTTTTAGATTAACACAAAAACATTTAAATATAAAAGAGAAAAAAAAAGGTTGGCTGAAGCAAAGAGATGTTGTTTGAATGTTACAAACAAGAAAACAGGTTGTGAAGTTGTACAAACGAATATTGTCACAAGTTTAGACTGGATGGCAGATGAGATTTCACCACAGATCATTAGTCATTCAAATCAGCAGCTGACCTGTGGTCGTCATTTGTTGACTTATTTCAATATTGATTTTTGGTTGTTTTTCTTAAGAAAGAGTACACGCAGTGCAGGGGATTAGAGGTGAAAACATTAAACACTAGCACAGAACGTTGCAAATTAATTGGAAGCTCCTAAAAAATTAATTTGTACTTTTGAAATTTTTTAACATTAAGAAAAGTTTAATCATTTTAATACTTTACTGTTGCAATCTATTTATTTCATACACCAGTTCAGTGTTTCAGTAAGTTTTCTTTCTGGAGTCATTGAATGTTGTTCAATGCTCAAAACATCAGATTTTCTTGACTAGGAGTGATCAATTTGCAGTTAGAATTCTGGCAAAGTTTCAGTTGCTTATCCATGGATATAAGAATTGTAAAAAAAAAGAAGTTTTTCAAGTTTGCTCACACGAGTGGAAACATTTTAGATGGTCCATTGTATGAATTTTAACCAATCAAGATTCGTTAATGATTCTCTACTTCAAATACAAAGTCAATATTAAAAACAAACGAATAATGAGTAAAGGAATGAGTTTTTTGCTATCATCAAATTGCTACAAACCCGTTAATTTTTGGTGTAAATATATACATTTTTTAGCCTCCTGTCTCCAGAGACAGTAAATACCTTCTGAAAGGATGCCTACATGATGAGGAGTTCATAGTGAAGTTCGAGTTGTGCAATAACTAAATGCATTTCTCTTGAATTGATATTGCTTGAGTCAAATGTCAAGGATAAATCCAAGATAACTCAAAGCAACACTGGGCTAAACAGATGACGCCTGTTATTTGGGAGTTTTCGTTCTCCAAGACTTTAAGAGTCTAGTCTATACTCCCATCTATTGCAGGAGAGATGGGTTCTTTTGCCCAAGGATATTAGAGAAAGTGGCATAACTATCAGAACTTGAACATGGCAGTTGTAATTGAATTGGTAGCCATTACACCTATTTTAAACTTACGGTATCTGATATTCCCAAACAGTCACCAATTAAAATACTGACCAAAAACCAACATTGCTTACCTTTCATGATCAGATGAGAACTAATGTTTCAACATGATATAGCCATAGCTCTAATATATACGCAAATCATATGCAACTGTAACATAATGATGGACTTGTTGAAGGGTAGAAATGTATTTTTATGGTTCCTAGAAAATATAAAAATTTTATAATAGGAAGAAGTGACCATTCACCTCTTGTGTGAATCAAAAAATACTGTTAAAAAGAAGAGTAGATAAAAATCACAATAAATAACAGTGTTTGAAACAGACGAGAGAAGAGAAAGTCCAAATGACAAAAGGAAACAGACATGTTTTAAATTGTCTTTACAATTTGGTCTTGCAATGGACATGTTAGTTGCAAACACCTTTTTTAGGAAAAAGGAAAGCCATCTTGTTAGGTAAGAATCTGGTACAGCAAAGACACAAGTAGATTATCTGTTGGTTAGGAAAAAGGATAGAACGTTCGTAAGTGATGTGAAAGTAATACCTGGTGAAAAAAATCGTGATGCAGCACAAACCGGTTATTTGAAATTTCATGCTGAAGAAAGCTCACGAGGTAAAGAAAAAGTTTACCCCAAGAGAAAGATGTGGAGGTTGAATGAAGAACATGTGAAACGATGGAGCGTTCGGCTAGTAAATTCACTACAGTATGCGTGGAAGAAGAGTGGAAGATGCTGAAGGATACACTGTTGGATGGAGCATTCGGTTACCAGATCAATTCAAGGAGTGTGAAAGAACAGTGGAAAGATACACTGTTAGCGGTAATAGAACAGACTTGTCGGTTGACGAAATGCCCCATCACGACATCGGATGACATGGTAATGGAATGAGGATGTTGAAAATAATATCAAAGAAAAGCAGAAACGAAGGAGTCAGTAGATAAAAGGTTTAGTGAATAAGGACATGTATCTGGTGGCAAAGACCGAATCAAGAAAAGACAATATATAAAGCAAGGTGTTCATATATTATATTTCCTGATATATTATGAAGGGATGACCAAAACAATGAAGTATTCAGGATAGCTGAACAGATGGCAAAGACAAATATGGATATTGTTGGAGAGAAGTGCATTTGAAATGACGATGGAGTGTTAGCAACAAATGAACAATTTTAGGACAAGATGAATACTTGGAAATGCCACTATGAGAAAATGTTTGAATATTGAGTTTTCATGGAAATGTGAAAATTTAGAAGTTGCAGAAGTAGTATCCGGTCCAGCTCTAAGAATTGAGAAAGAAATGGTATGGGAAGCTGTGAGTAAGATGAAGAAGAGTAAGGTTGGAGGACCCTCAGGTGTTGTTGCAGAAATGTTGACAGCTGCAAATGAGCTCACAAAAGAAGAGGTTATCCCAAACATACAGAGAACTTAGTACAATTGCAAATTGTTACAGGGGTAAAGGGGAAGCTCTAGATAGAGGTAATTATAGAAGCTTAAAGTTGATGGATCAGTGATTGAGAGAATAATTGGGCAACAAATAAGAAATCAGATAAGCATAGATGAAATGCACTTTGATTTTATGTCTTGGCAAAGCACCTCTGGTGCTATATTTATCCCGAGACAAATGCAAGAGAAGTATCTTGGTAAACAGAAGCACCTGTATTTTACTTTTGTGGATTTGGAGAAAGCTTTTGACAGTGCAAAGAGAGGTTGTATGGTGACCTTTGCATAAACTAGGGGTAAATGAGTTGTTGGTGAAGGTTGTTCAAGCAATGTAAAGAAATGCTCAAAGTCGTGTTAGAATTAACAGTACATTTAGTGACACCTTTAATGTTAAGTAGGAATATATCAGGGTTCTCTACTGGGTCTGTTGCTTTTTATTTGTGTCTTAGAAGCATTGTCCAAGGAGTTTTGTACAGTTTGTCTGGAAGAGATGCTGTATGCCAATGATTTAGTACTTTCCCATATAACAATGGATGACCTACTTGTTAAAAACTTGAAGGAATGCAATGGAAAGTGAAGGACTGAATTTGAATGTTACCAAGATCAAAATGATGATCAGTGGATGCAGTGTTGGAAAGCTCCCCCAAAAAGGTAAGTTCCCCTGCTCAGTTTGTGGAAAGGAAGTCGGATGCAACTCAATTTCTGTGGTACTTGTACGCATTAGATGCATAAGTGTAGTGGAATTACTGTTAGGTTGAAACAGGAATACCAGTTTGTGTGCAAGAACTGTAGGACAATGGAGATGGATGACAACTCAGATGTAGAGAAAGTACATTTGGATGGCAAAGCTATTGAGGTGGTTCAGAACTTGTGTTACCTTAGTGATACCAAAATTGGAATAAGGATTCTAGACAAAAGGTTTAGTATTAATTTATGTTTTATTTTGTTCATGGAAGTTGCTCACGACAAAGTATAAAGCCACTCTTTCTCTCACATCCATTTTTATCACCCCC
The DNA here is from genome assembly GCA_963556195.1 of Sepiola atlantica. Taxonomy (NCBI): domain Eukaryota; kingdom Metazoa; phylum Mollusca; class Cephalopoda; order Sepiida; family Sepiolidae; genus Sepiola; species Sepiola atlantica. The sequence continues at coordinate 155,545,570 of OY744526.1, forward strand.
CCCCCCTTCATGTTTACCTTGACCTCCCCCTGTGAACTGGACCTGCTACCTTAACTGTTCTACATTTACTGATCCAAGAACTCTAATCCATTCTTTCAATGTGGCCATACAATCAAAGTTTCCTGTTCTGCACACATCTTCCTAAACTGTCCAGATACTGTCTATATTTAGTTTTATGCAAATGGGGGCAGAACCCTTGCTGAAAACAAATGCACCCATGAATTAATTTATTAAATTTGAAACATTGGTAGTAGACATTATGGGAGTGTGATAAGCTATATCTAATTAATTTTAGATGGAAGCAAAGAAAGCAGACCCCCTCCTCCCGAATTTTGAAAACAAATACATCCATAAAAATTACTCCATAGTCCTTACTATATCGTTGCTTGTCATGTTATCCCTGTCCCTAAACCTGGGTAACACTGTTTTATTATATACTAGACCACCCGTGACCCGTTGGGTCAGTTTGTTATATTAGCTATGGAATTCATGTATGAGCGTGACACTTGTGGCATAAAGAAAATAGGTTTTTTTTACATAACAGAAGCATTTCTATGAAAGTATATTAAAATGAAAAAAGAATATAGATAGATTTCTATGAGTCGTTCTGTTTATTATAATTGTTTTTTTTTAAAATTACAGTTACTGAATTATAAGTGGTTGGCCATACTTATAGGTAAATATGCACTGAACAGGTACCATAATACTTATTATAGTTAAATTCAAATTTTGATATATCATCTTTTAAATGAAATTGTTAGTTGAAAGTACAGAATAATAAAAAAACACTCTCCACATGTTAATAATGGCTTTTTAAATAGAAAATGAAAATAAAATGTAACTTTTTTCATTTAATTTAAGCAAACATTCAGTACCCATTGTGTAAAATATTTAATTTGTATGTTAATAATAAGGTCAATAAAATTAAGACAATTCTTTTCTATTTACATTTTTTGTACAATTAAAGTTTTTTAAAGAAAACTTTTGTTATCCTTTCGCTTAATTGAGACTTCTTATCAGGTTCTAACTCTCTTATATCCAGATTATTTATATTAATCCATTTATTTTATTGAATATGTATCGCTGAAAAGCACGGGTGCTTAAGCACTTATTGTACAGCAAATAAATATTGTATGCTAATAATAAGGTCACTAAAACTAAGACAATACTTTTCTATTTACAACATTTTTTGTACAATTTGAGTGTTTTAAAAAAACTTGTAGCGGTGGCCAGGGCGATTTGAGAAAGGAAGGGGGTACAGCAGGCTTTCTCGCGTACGTAACGAAAACAGAGGGAGTAGGAGTGGTGAAATCTATGAGAGGGAAAGTGGGAGGTGGTTTCGTTCACCGACCGCTAGTATGGCTGATATTAATAATGAGTGTTGTTTTTTTGTTTGTTTGTTTTTGTTTTTTAAAAGGGAGGAGTTTTTTTGAAACTGCGACAGACTTTACGAAGTCCTCCCGTTGAATGTTTTTAGCCGTGAAGAAAACAAAAAAACTATTTGATGAAATTAAATTAAATTGTTTATATTAAAAGCGATATAAAAATTTCCAGAATGAAAAATTTCATGCGTTCGTTAATCATAATAGAGAATAACGGAATTGGAATAACAGATTGAAGACGATGCTATTTACGCATGCGCAACCGGATGTTGAAAACCGGAAAGCTGATTGCAAACATACAAGATCAATAGACTTTTAGTATTATATAGATATATATATATATATTATATATATATATATTATATATATATATATATATATATATATATATATATATATATATATATTTAAAAACTGAGAAACCGGATAACTTGACATGAGATTTTGTCAAATAAATTAAATATTTATTAATTCATTTTTTTTTTTAATCCAAATTTTCGGTTTTATAAACCCTAATCATTGTAATACAGACAATTTTTTTTTCTTCCTTTTTTTAAATTTTCTTTATCGTCGAGGTCTTACGACGTAGCCGAAGATCAGTGATTTTTTCGGGTGTTATTGAAGAGATTATTTTTTTAATATCCGATATCTGTAGTAAAAAGCTCTGGCACGCATGTGTACAATAATGAAATAGGTGTTACTACAGTTAGAGGCGTCGTTGAAACGATAATTTTAAAATCGAGAAATAAGATAACTTGACGCGAGATTTTGTCAAATAAATGAAATATTTTTTAAATCAGTTTTTTTAAAATCGAAATTTTTGGTTTTATATACCCTAATCATAATACAGACAATATTTTTCTTTTTTTTCCTTTTTATATATATAGATAGATAAAAATTTGATTTTTTTGTGCATACAAACTAACATGCTAAATACAAACCATCAAGAAGTCATAAAAAAATGTATACTTTGTTAATTTTTCATGCCTCAGACTAATGAAGAAAACAAAATCTATTTTCAATTTAAAATTTCAAGTTCTTCAGATTTTTAAACTAGACATTTTTATTATTAAAGAAATTACTAGTAAAAATAAATAAATATATAAAATCAAACATTTCCAATGAGAATAAAGAATTTTTTTAACTTAACGTTTTTTGTTTCACAGTTTAAAATTCAATGTATTATTTTTTTTCCCCTACATCTCATGTACGAAGGTGCTTCTGTATTACGGGGCCGAAAAAAATATTATCTTTAATTTTGAAGAGTCAAATGACAGGGGGAGATAATTCAAAGTGGTCCCCCAGGATTTGTCTTCAAAAGGATTTTACTGCTATGCATTTTAATTAACTTAAAGTAAAAAAAAATATATGTAAAAAGATTATTTAGGAATCAAACAATAAAAACGCTTTATGGTATTCGACACCAATAAAAAATTTTTAAAAATTTATTGAAATAAATTAAGCATCACAAAGTAAAAAAAAAATAGAAAAATATGTAAATGAAGGAAAAATATGTAAATGAAAGAAAAATACGTAAATGAAAGAAAAATACTTGAAACATAGGAAATAAAGTTTTTGAAATAAATGAAAGTTTTACACTGGGTAAAATTCAGCAGATATTTATCTACCTCCCACAGCGGTAAGATGTGACACAAGGTCGGGAAAGTGGGATTTGAAAAACCAACGCCCGAGAAGTCGAGTACTCTGGACTACAAAAAATACCTGGGCAGCCCCGTCAGCATTTCCCGGTATGGGTGCCTCAGGCCATTAGCAATAAACTAACCCCTTCTCAAAGGGTAAGAATGCAAAGCCTGGGAAGGTGGACCTCCACGAATTGCACAGGACTGACCCATAGACCGGCGTAAATCAAGCCCCGAAGGCCAAGACAATACCAGTCTATGGGGTGCAGTATCCATTGGAACAGATACTACACTTTGATCTCGACCAAAAGGCCGAGAAATTCAGCAATTTGTGCGAACATGACCACAGATGCAGGTCTCTGCACCTAAAATTAACCTGTGCGTTTGCAAGAAGTCTATTTTGGCATTATCTCTGGTTAAATATAAAATATCTTCTAAATTCAGAGCGTTAAAATGCATTTTTAGATAAATCCTGAGGGAACACTCCGAATTATCTCCCCGTCATTTGACTCTTCAAAATTAAAGATATTTTTTTCGGCCTTGTAATACAGAAACACCTGCACGGATATTACAACTTCTAATTAACTAAATGTAATTAGGATTGACATTTTGAGATTTCGCAAGTTCGAAAACTATTTTCATAACTTCGTTTAAAAATAAATAAATTCCTATTTTAGTCACGTAAATTATTTAGAGTGAAATGGATTTTAACGCTATTTTCAAACAACTTAGTTCTACTTTATAATCATGTTTCACTTTTAACAACAACAAAAAAAGCTCAAGTTTTAGAAACTGGAAATGTCATTTCGTTATCTCCCTTTTCGGCTTCATTTTGCACTTCTATTTTCAGAGAAAAATAAATCACTAAGAAGCGCGAAAGGGAAAGTAAAGAGGGATAACCGAATAACATTTCCGGTTTCTAAAACTACAACTTTGACATGGACAATATTTTTCTACACGTAAACGATGAATTAACGTGTTTTGCAGACGAGTCAATTAACTATAAATTACTTTTTTAAAGTCTTTTTTGTTGCTTAAACATTGAAGATAGTGCCGAAACCCATTTCACTCTAAATATTTACTTGACTTGAAACATGGATCTACCACGGCCGTCGTAAACGATGGTCTCCCGTTTAAAATAATTCAGGACCTGTTACTGAAATGAACTTTAAGATTTAAAAATGAAAAAAAGTGTGTGGGGGGGGGGGGGGGGTCTTCGGTCTTATTCCCATTAAAATATTTGATCAAATTTAACTAATTTAAAAATAAGAACAAAGTTTTTAACGTTCGTTTCTTATCATAAATCACATTTGATTTTTAATTTAAGTGCAGAATGCAATCGTGTTAAAAATAAAAATTCCTGTTTTGGTTACTTCCGATTTCAATCAAATATTTTTTACAGTGAAATAGCGATATATTTTTACGGCATAGTTTTAATTTCAGCGTGTGCTAATTAAACTTGGGCAGATGCGAAGGATATGGAGGACCGCTGGCTTCCGGTGAAAAAAGCTTGAAGAAAGTGTGTACGGATGCCTGAAAATGATACATTTTTTTTTATTCATATTAATTTCAGACTTTCCTTTTTGTCATTAATTTCAGACTTTTCTTTCATCATAATCTAATAATTAACATAATACAGACTATTTGAAAAATAATTTATTTGTTTTTATTTGATTGTTTTCAAAACATTTTTTTAATATGTCGAAAAAATCTTTCGACTGGTTGAAGTGTAAGAATAGTAGAAGTGCTGTTGTCTTGCGAAACACTGCCGATTCGCGACTTCCCACCGAAATCGGGGAGTCAGTTAACAAATAACTAAAGATGGGGAAGGGGGTAGCTGTAAGCTTGGTAACAAATCAAACGATTAACTGATAACTGGTTAACACAGAAGCAAGTCCAAAATGTTAAAGACCTCTCCGGTATTAGAGGAAGACTTTATAACCACTGAATGCCTTCCCTATTAGTATAAATAGATGGAAGGCATCGGGTTTTACCTTCCGGTCCTCTGATTTTCTTCACGTGAGTATCGTCACCTCTTTTTTTCACACACTCCCGAACAAGAGGAAGGAAAAAAAAAGAAAGAAAAAAAGAGGTGAGGTAGGCTATAGTTTGAAGTCGTACTCAGGACCTTTAATTTATGCTGGAAGTAAGCTGGGTCTACCCCGCCGGCGTTTGCTTGGAACGCACTCAGGACAGTACCATTTCTGTCTCTGCGGTGGAGCCCTTTCCACACCCGCGCATCTAAAATGGAACCATTCGTTGCACCGATCACAGGCAATCATGTTCTCCTCTCCTTGAGGGGAATTGCATTTTGGGCATAACCACAGTGTGGCCTCCTCTCCTATGGAGCTGCTCGGAATGTTGGGAGGGGACGATGAGTCTGCGGTTTGTCCAGTCTCTTCCGGTGAAAGGGAAAGCTCCAATGGAAATAGATTCTTGAGAGAATGCACCACCACTGCACCATCACTCTGCCTGATACGTACCGATCTGACGACACCCCTGTCAGATTCCAAAAGTTCTAAGACGGACCCCAATAGCCAAAATGGTCTTGGTTTAAGGGGGCTCTTGATGAGGACAACATCATTTACCCTTATTCGGTTAGTGAAGGACTCCTGTGATCGGCCTTGAGGCCTCTCTCTAAGACAGAGGAGATATTCCTCATACCACAAATGCCGGAAATTTTCCAACCATTCATTCCGCAGCATCATTGTCTCAACTAATTTTCTGCGACCAGGGGGAGCTGTATTTGTCAGGTCACTTGCTCCTAGCTTCAACATCAATCCAGGGTTTTTCTTGGGTCCCAGGAACATACTAGGGGTCACAGCTTCTAGTCCTCGGTCTGCAAATTCCCAGTAGGTTAGAGGACGATTATTGACTGCCCTCTGGATGTCCGAAACGATAGTTATTAGCGAGAAGTAATCCACTCGTCCCCTGCCTATGGTTTTGTGCAGGCATGTTTTGACAGTTTGTATGCATCTCTCCCACACACCTCCATACCAGGGAGAATACAGAGGAATAGTGCGCAGCTGGATATTGGAGGTGGCAAATTTCTGCTGGTATTCGTGAAACAGGGAGAGTCGGGAAAACAGTTTGCCGCTGCCTACAAATGTCTTAGCATTATCAGAATAAAGTGCTTGAGGAACACCATACAGGTTAGTGAACCTAACCAAGGCCTGCACGAAAGATAACATTCCCATGTCAGGAACCACCTCCACATGTATAGCTCTGATGGACATGCAAGTAAAGAGTAAAAGGTACACTTTTTCTTCCGTAGATCCGCTCTTGATCCAAAAATGTCCAGTAAAATCAACTCCAGTGTTTTGGAAAGGCTCCGTGAACTCGACCCGAGGCACTGGAAGACTAGCCGAATTAGTGGGGAGAACAGCTCTTGAGTTGTACCTCTTACATAAATGGCAAGATGCCAAAGCCTTAGTGACCGCCTGTCTCCCTTGAGGAATCCAAAACCCACAACGCCTGAGCTCAGCTAGAGTAGACCCCACTCCTAAATGGGCGCTCCGGTAATGACAATCCATAATAATGAGTCTAGTGACGAGGTTGTCCTTGCCCAATAAGATGGGGTTTTTTACCTCGAAACTGAGGTGCGGTGATCTGTCTATTCGGCCTCGAGAACGGATGAGGCCATCCTGGTCCAGAAACAAGTCAAGAGAATGGATCAGTGGGGGGACCGATTTTCCAGAGGGATCCTGCAAGTAATGCAATTCCACCACGCAGGATTGGGCCTGCAAGTTTTTTAACAGATATATTTTGGCCTTTCCTCCCGCATCTTCATTGCGCCCCCTAAGCCTATTGATGAACGTGAACACCAATGTAACCACTCTGAGAAGGCGGGAAAATTGAGAGAAACGTCCAAAGTTGATGCAGGGAGTACATTCTGTCTCGAGGGCCATGGAAACACCTACACAAGCAGATGCCATTTGTTGGGAATGTTTGCTGAGACATGGCATATCCTGTACCGGCCAGGCAGAACTTCTTCCCCCCAACCAAGAGGGACCATGACACCAAAACTTAGAAAACTGACTTGAATTTCCTCAAGGACATTCCTCTGGTAATGAGATCAGCTGGGTTTTGCGAGGTATGTATATAACGAAACACCGGTTCGAGTCCATGGAGAGTAGCAAATTGACTCCTCATATGAAGAACATCCTTGAGCCGATTTTGAGCAAAAACATTCTTACTTGCCATAGATTGTGACAGAATCCATGACAAGACCACTTGTGCATCCGTTGCCACATATAACTTGGTGAGGATCAAATCCCTGCAGCCCAGTAACACTGAGGGCAAGCATTTTAGAGCCAAGTATATGGCCATTAGCTCCAATGTCGGGAGCGACTTCGTCTTAGAGGGGGCCACTTTGGCTTTGGCAAAAATCAATCGGGGACAACCCTGCTGTAAGACGTATGCTGCAAACCCATACGCATCTGCAGAGGCATCACAAAAAACGAATAACTCTCCTTCTTGACCTCCCTGGAAGGCGCAACGGTCAAATGGTAAGTCACTCAGGTCAGACAGGTCCCGAGCAAGAGTCCTCCATAGCATCTGATATTCACCTGGGATTTGTTCATCCCATCCTAATCCTCTTTTCCATAATTTGGCCATTAATACTCGGCTCCGCAGGGTCACAGGGAGGCAAAGAGACAAAGGATCAAAGATTTTAGCGGCTTCAGCCAGTATTCTTCGCTTAGTCGAAGCATCCGACTGGCATTTCACCAGGTTGACACTCATTTCTTCTGTAAGTGGAGCATAGCGATAACCTAATACTCTCTCCCAACTGCCTCCATGGGTGCTGAGAGTGCCGTCCTGACTCATTTTTTCTCTGAGGGTGGCACAATTGGAGTTGCAGGCTTGCAACTCAAAACCTCCCTCCTGCAGGCGAGCTTTGGAGGTAGAATACAATTCGGTAATGATTCCTGGTTCTGTTCCTGTCATTACCAGGTTGTCCACGTAAAATCGCTCCTCCATCATAGATCGACAACGGTCCTGAGGAAATCGTGCTGCATGGAACTTCAATATGCAACTCAGGATGAAGGGACTTGACACAAACCCAAAAATGATCGTTGTGTATCTGTAACATCGAAGTCGATCCCCATCCCGGAGGAAGACTCAAAACTTGTTTTTATCAGACTCCAGTTTCAGACGAATCATCAAAAATGCCTTTCTAATATCTGCTAACAACACATATTTGTTAGACCGAAATGCAAGTAAGAGATTCAGCATATCGCAGTTCAAATTAATCCCGGGATAGGCTGCCTCGTTTAAAGAAACAGAGTTTCCAACCTTTAAACTGCAATTAAAGACAGGTCGAATCTTCGTAGTACAAGTTGGGTCTGTCTTCATGACGGGTCGGTGAGGGATCCATATGTAATCTTTGAATTGGTGAGGAAGTACCTTGATCTCCTCAATGGTGCCATCTAGCTCCTGTTGACGAAATACCTCCCGGTACTCTTCATACACACCCTCTTTCGTTAGTTTCTTAACTACCCGGTCCAAAATGCGGAGAGAGACAGCGTGATTGGAACGAACACGAGATAATTTCTCCATATGCCAAGGCAGTTCCACATAATATTTGTTGTCCTTTAGTATAATGGCCTCCTGAAAATATTTTATCTTCTCCTGGTCAATTTCAGCAAGAGATTCCTCATTGGGGAGCCCCAGCGATTCCATGCTGAACATGAGCTCCAATCCCCTCTGCACCTGGCTGTCCGGGAAGAAATCTCCTAAAGGATCTGTATAAGTTGATTCAGACTCCAACGCAAAACACAAAAGAGATGACTCAACATTCTCCGTAGAATCCAATACCCTGCGGAAAGAGAGGCCTACATTTTCCTGAAGAGATGGGTTTTGCTCGGGGAGGAAAGCATCTTCTCTTCCAAAAGGAATGAGTCTGGATGGCACTGAAAAGGCTTGGCCCCGAACGCAGGGCACAATTTGAAGGGGTCTCAAATATTGGATGACATCCAGTCCAAGAATACCTTCAATTTTAATTCTGTTGGTGCCCCTCGCGAAATCTCCGGCTAGAGTATATCCCATTCCCCTGAAATTATCCAACAGGTCATCCAGGTGTTCCAAATGTGACGAAAGATCCAAGTTCTCGTGAATTAGAATGGGTAGTATCAGTAGTTGTTCTATTCCCAGACTGGTCTTCAGAGCGACCTCTCGATAGCACTTCCTATGTTGTCCCTGGAATGTGGTGAGCGAAAGCTCATACTCGCGACCCTCAGAATCAGGGATGTACAGAGGCTGTAGAGCTTTTTTCGAAACAAAAGTACGCCCACTTCCGGTGTCCAGCAGGCAGTTAACTTGTACAGTCTTGTTTCCCCAAGAGAAGGAAACGCGCATGACAGGAGGAATACTTCCTATGGTTTCAGTCGAGGTAAGGAAGGAGGTATCTTTACGAGGGGTAGAACCTCCTGGTTTCCGTGAGGGGGGACCTTGAGAGCTGTAGAACCTCGGGAAGGTAGGACGGGTGGATCTGCCCTCCTTGACACACAGTCGTTTGATTGCTTCTCCAGTGTCACGAAGTAAAGAGGACAAAGTAGGGATTCTACGTCCGGTTAGCAGGATAACTTCACTCTTTATTTCCTTGGGGAACTTGATGAACAGAATCTGGGCCATTAAGCGAGCACCTGCTGAATGATCATCGGTAAAGTCACAACCAAAGGAATCTGCCAGTTCAGTGAGGAGGGCAGCGGTTTTTGCTAGGAATTCCCCTAAATCCATAGAAGGGTCATCACGTCGAACCTTATAATCTAGGATATCTTGAAATATTTGCTGTATGATTTCCTCTTCATCCAAATACTCCGACTTAAGGATGTCTACCGCTGTTTTGTAGTTCAAGTTGCATACACTCAGGTGTTTGATGAGCAAAAGAGGTCGGCCAGTTACCGAACACTTAAGAAAGTTAAGTCTTTCGGCATCGTTCGCCATTCCTGCGACGCAATTCTCAAATCGAGAGAGAAAGCTACGAAAGCTCATAATGTCCTCTCCCATCTCTCGACCACTAAAGGTAGGCGCGTTTACATGTACCTGAGGAGGGTTCACTACAAAGGAAGAATGAGTCCTGCGAGGAAAGGAGTCAGATGGTGGAGAGTGTGGAGGTAGGCCAAATGCGTTATCAGAATTGGAGGGGGGATGAGTTATACGGAGTTGGTGGAGAGAATCCAAAAACCCTGCGTATTCAGAAGACCAACTCTCCATCTCGTCACGAGAGGAGGGGTCGTGAAGTCTTATGTGGCTAATGTGAGAGTCAATCTCCACCAGATAGTTAATAATCTGTTCCTCGAACACGGAAAATGTAAGTGAAGAAGTCCTTCCAGCATGCAAACTTGCAAGTTTCGTCTGAACCATATCCTTAATGACCGAAATTTTGTTGCGTACTGTATCAATAGTTTCCGCCATTTCGCCTAAGGGGGTGATAAGTAGCTGTAACGGTAATTCTAAAAAAAAAAGCTATGAATGGGCAGTAATCAGACAACCAAAAAAGGTCCAGCCAACTTCACTGTTGCAGAATTGTTTCGCAATGTGTCGAAAAAATCTTTCGACTGGTTGAAGTGTAAGAATAGTAGAAGTGCTGTTGTCTTGCGAAACACTGCCGATTCGCGACTTCCCACCGAAATCGGGGAGTCAGTTAACAAATAACTAAAGATGGGGAAGGGGGTAGCTGTAAGCTTGGTAACAAATCAAACGATTAACTGATAACTGGTTAACACAGAAGCAAGTCCAAAATGTTAAAGACCTCTCCGGTATTAGAGGAAGACTTTATAACCACTGAATGCCTTCCCTATTAGTATAAATAGATGGAAGGCATCGGGTTTTACCTTCCGGTCCTCTGATTTTCTTCACGTGAGTATCGTCACCTCTTTTTTTCACAAATAATAGTGAAAACTTTTTTTTCTTGGAAATGGAGTAACTTCCGGAATCAAACTTTTTTCTTAGAAATGGAAATGCCCTAACCGTGTCCCAAAACATTATTTTCACTAAATATTTTTAAAAAAAACATTAAATAAAAAACAAAACACATTCCGTTGCCCAAAAACATTATTTCTTGAAAAAAAAAAAAGAAGATTATTCTATTTTGTTTATTTTCTTCAATGAAAATTTTTTTTAAGTTTTGAAAACAATCAAATAAATTATTTTTCAAATAGTCTGTATTATGTTAATTATTAGAATATGATGAAAGAAAAGTCTGAAATTAATACGAATAAAAATTTTTAAAAATTGTTGTATCACTTTCAGGCATCCGTACACACTTTCTTCAAGCTTTTTCCACCGGATGTACTTCGCATATGCCTAAACTGGCTATAGTTGGCTGTTTTAATGTCATTTTAAAAAAAAAACATAGTTCACACCAAACAAGGCAGGCCGCCACTGTAAACGTAAGGGGCTACTGAGAAAAAGAAAAGGGGAGAAGGTAGGGGGCGGTCAACATAAACTGGGATCTGCGCAGCGAGATGTCTGTTTACATTTGTTTTAAATTTCTGCATGTCTGTACTGTTGGGGAAACAGGGGGCAGGGAGGGAGTTCCAGAGGCCAGCAATACGAGGAAATAAGCTATTTGATAAGAAGGCTCTCCGACATCTGGGGACCTCAAGTTTCATTTTGAGGTAAAATTGTCGTTTCCCAACCAAAATGGGAGACAAATCGTCTGCAGTTTTCCGACCTCACAAATGAGTAAGTAAACCCAAATAAATTGTTTGGGACTAATTTAAAATTTACCTTAAATTATTTTAAATGAAATACAGTTGGTAAATTAGTCCAAAACAATTTATTTGTGTTTACTTATTTGTGAGGTCGGGAAACTGCACACGATTTATTGTCCACCATTTGGGTTGAGAAACGACAATTTTACCCATTTTTGTTTACTAAAACACCATTTAATAATAATAATAATAATAATAATAATAATAATAAGTTGTTTAGGAATAATGCTCGAACTATTCCGAAGCACATTTCATACTAAATAATTTAGGTGACTGAAATAGGAATTAACGTAATTTTTTTTTTAGGTAACCCATTTTAACTCCAACATTCTACTTTTAACTTTTTAAATCGATTATTGATAAAATAAACTTATAAATATATATCAATGTTTGTATATATTAAAATATATTTTGAATAAAAGAAAAAAGGCACAACAATAAACTTATACAGGTGGATAAGATCAAAGATATTGATTCATTCATCATTGGCATCATTGTTGTTACCATGACGACGACGACGTAACGTTAAATAAATGTGGTTGTTGGAGATCACATTAAAAAAAAGTACAATTAAAATATATATATATATATATATAAAAAATAAAAATACTATTTTACTAAATAATAAAAGACAATATTTTAATTTAAACATATTTTAAATAATTAAACATTTTTAAATAGTTTAATCTTTGTATTTCCATTTTTTTTAAAACGATAAAATAATTTATTTTTTTCACAAATAGTTTTCTTACTTTGATTTTCCGACTGCACTGTCGCCGAGGCAGATAATCTTGACTTTAAATTCGCCTTCATCTTGACCACTTGTTGTTTCTTCGTCGTTGTTCATGTTGTCTTTATCGGTGTCGTTGTCAATAACTTTAGCCATGTTCATCTTATACAGGCGCGCCGAACAAGAAGTTTCCTTTGCATTCTGGGAAGGCGGAAGTTTGATTATTCGTCCTTAGCTCAGGTTACCTGCCTCCAGCAACGTTGCATAACGCCTTACATACAAACGGGAATAATGTCAAAAGATTACCTGCCTCATATAGTTCACTTTTTAAAATCGAGGGAACTGAAAACACTAAGAAATCTTATCTTTATGCAGCACTAGCAAGATGACCCGGCGTTGCTCGGGATTGAATGAGGAACATTTAAGACCTGTGCTAGACTAATATTTATTTACCTCCCACAAGGTAAAATGTGACACAAGGTTGGGAAAGTGGGATTAGGTAAGCCAGCGCTCGAGAGGTGAGCAATCTGGCCATTTAAAAATTGCCTGAGCAGCCCCGTCGGCATTCCCCGGTAGGGGCGCCTCAGACAGTAAGCAATAAACTTACTCCTCCCCAAAGGGGGGAGGCGAAGCCTGAGAGGGTGCACCTCCTAGAACTGCACAGGACCAGACAACCCCCAATAGACCGGCGTAAATCCAGAACCAAAGGCCAGGACAATACCAGTTCATTAGGTGGGTTTAAAAACCCGTGGCTGAACCTGTGCTAGACTACAAACATGGAAAGGATTTTGTTAATGGTGAAGGAAGAAAATGGGAATATATACGGGCATGCATGTATATTAAATATAAATGGAAATTAATCAGATTTGAGAATATCAGAGGTCACCAGCTAGCAAGTGCTAACTTAACATAAACATAGTTTTGTAAATGAAAAATGAACGAAAACATTAGTAATTAATAAAACATTTACAGAACTACAAGTTTACAGGAATATTAAAGTCATATTTAGTGAAGAAATGTTCATTTGGTAAAGTTTATACAACTCGTGTTCTTTGGGTAGAAAATGTTCTGTAAATAAGCAGACACGAGGGCTAAAGATGTGTATGTCTATATAGTGTGTGCGTGTGTGAGAAAGTGGCAATGTGGCACTGTGTAAGTATGCATGGGTTTACCTTGTTCGGTTTCTGTGTATAAGTCATAGTGATTTCTTTCGGTTCTATGACCTCTTGTCAGTGCGTATGGCTATGTGTACGAGACAAGGAAAGCTTGTATGTGCGTTTGGAAGTGTTCTTTTCTTCTCGCATCCCCGGCCAAAGGCGTGGAGGAAGGGGTGTTGAGAGTACATTCTTGGGTCCCTTTCAAGGTGTGCCGGGTAGGGTCTCTGTCGAACTCTATTTATTTCACCGTCTCTTATAGGAGTTTCTCAGTTCGCATCGGCTTATTAATTTGACATAGACTTGTGGCAGATCAATAGATCGATGAGACGAACGGGCATTGAGGAAAAGTGCTAGCCTGTTTTAGCTACCCCTTTTCTTTCTAGGTTCGTTCGGCTTACTCTCTCCTCCTCTTCTTCTTCTTCTTCTTCTTTTTCTTTCTTCTTGAAGAGGGGTTACAGTACCGGTCAGAACTTTACAAATAAGTGATAACAGATGTGGCCGAAAGATGAACTTAGAAAAGTGTTTATCAAGTGGGTGTGAAAATAGACTTTTAATAAAAAAACAGGGAATTATCTGAAAAAGATTAGTTCTCTTGGCGAGACCAGACAACGCGCCTCGCTACCAATGAAGACAGCAACAATCCACTTGTAAGCACGCCTGCTGTCTCCCCCGCAAGAACAAGCTTAACCAAAAACACACACGCACACACGCATACTAAACTTTAAGGACTAAGTTGACACATCGTGTCGTTTCAAACTTTTTTTATCCTTCAAACTTTATTGTTAAATTTTACATTTTTGTAAAATTGTTTACATATAAAAGTTTTTATTCTTTTACTTTGCAGTTTCTTCTTTTTATTAGCAATATTATATTGTTAAAAGTTAGCACTCGCTAACTGGTGATCCTTGTAATCGAATCGGTCTCAATTCATCTACACAAAATCAATTGTTTAGTGTGGTGACTTGGTAATCCCTAAAGACGCGACCGTCATCAAAAATACCAGACCCCAAACAGGGAACCACAGCCATCCCCACAATTGGTGAGCTCCGACGTCGAACATGCAAATAACTTTCTGATCAAATGCAAAACATGTAGAGTAAAAGAAGAAAAAAAAAAAATAATAGTAATAATTCGGAGAAGAATTGAAGGAAACGGACACAGCTTAAAATACATGTATATATATATATATAAATGTATATAAGGGTGTGTGTGTGCAAAAAGAGATAAAAATAAACAATCAAAAACATAAACAAACAAAAAGAACATTTGTGTGTGATTCTAAAAAAAAATTCTTCGAGGCTAAGCAAGAACATTTGTGAAAAAAAACAAAAAAAAAAACGAAACATCTTTCAACAAGCAAGAACATTCATAAAAAAAAGAAACAAAAACAAAAAAAAAAACAACAAAAAAACGAAAGGAGAAAATAAAGCATCTGACGGTGAGTCCCCACTTCTTTTCTTGTCTATATTTCCTGACTATTTACCTTTCCTTCTGTCACATACTTTGATTTTGTCACTAGTAGGGTGTAAAAAAAAAAAAAAAAAATTTTAAATAAAAATAATAATAATTTTGTTTAGAAAAATATGGAAGCGCAACATGTTAGTGTCAAACCACCACAGTTTATGGAAACTAGTGTTGGAGGGTGGTTCGCCGTACTCGAAGCACAATTTCACCTCAGGCACGTAACAGCGGATGACACAAAATTTTATATTGTCATTAGCGCACTCCCGCCTGTTGTGGTAACTAACATACCAACATCAGTTCTGGATTCACGCGACTATGGTAAATTAAAGGAGTCAATATTGTCTGCGTATGAGAAAACCAGACCTGAGCTCCTGGAGAAATTAATGAGGAACACCACACTAGCTGGTCGCCCTTCGTTATACCTCCAGGAAATGTTGACGATAGCAAGTAGGATAGGAGCCAGCGAAGAAATAGTCAGACATAAATTTATCCGGGCTCTTCCTCATCAGATAGCACCAGTAATAGCAGCCCACACTGAAATGCCGTTAGTCGAGTTAGGTCGATTGTCCGACAACCTGATGCCATTAATAGAGAATGCATCAGCATTTCAAGTGACTGACAACCAAACTCGGACAGGCTACTACCATAGACAGCCGAATCAAAATAGGGAAACGACTCCCATGAGTTTACGTCCTTATAGTAAAAACCAAAAACCAAAGGTCTGTAGAGCACATCTCTATTTTGCAGAGCAGGCTCGGACGTGTAAACCATGGTGTAGATGGCCGAAGAAAAAAGGTAATCTACAAATATTGCCTAACTCTCGTCCTTCTTCTCCCAGCCCTAGCGACTCGGAAAACTAGAAAGGCGGACTGCGCTTGCTCCCTCAGGTTCGCCTTTATTAGAAGTTACTGCAAAAATAGGAGCCACTAAAATAAATTTTATTATAGATACAGGGGCCAGTATTTCCATTTTACCGCGTTCTGCAGTAAATGGTGTTACCTTGGAACCAACCCCTGTACATATCTCTACGGCTAATGGAGAGAAAATACATTGTCATGGACAAACAAATTTAGAAGTGAGGATACCATGTTTAAGAAGATCTTTCCAATGGACTTTTGTGATCACTGATGTCACCAACCCATTATTAGGATTTGACTTCTTAAATAAATTTAGCATTATTGTAGATTGCAAAAATAGATGCCTCCGAGACGAAATAACCGAACGAGAGGTAAAAGTAAAGGCAGTAACCGAAACTATTAACATAGTAATTAATAAAGTAAACCTAACTGGAAGTGTGCGCGATATAATAAATAAGTATGATAGTGTGATCTCCCCTCAGAGCGATACAAGTAAAAGCTACGGTGGAGTTTATCACAGAATTGACACGGAAAGTCATGTACCAGTCTTTGCTAGGGCTAGGCAACTTTCCGGTCTTAAGTTTGATGCAGCTCAAGCAGAATTTAAGAAACTGCTAAATACAGGAGTAATCCAGCCTTCAAGTAGCGAGTGGGCATCCCCGCTACATTTAGTAAAGAAATCGGATGATACATATCGAGCGTGCGGTGATTTCCGTGCGCTGAATAGTATTACCAAGACAGACCGCTATCCGATACCCAACATAAACTCATTCAGTTCACGGCTAGCTAATAAATGCTATTTTTCGAAGGTAGATTTGACTTCTGCATATCACCAAATAAAGGTACACCCAGACGACGTGCCTAAGACAGCCGTCGCTACTCCTTTTGGCTTGTTTGAATTTAATTACATGCCATTTGGTTTGAAAAATGCTGCTGCTACATTCCAGCGATATATGGATAAAATATTTTTCGAGTTAGATTGTGTGTTCATCTATCTGGACGATATATTGATTTTTAGTGACAGTGAACAACAACACAAGGAAGACTTAGATAAAGTATTTAAAATTCTTAGTGACAATAACTTAAAGATTTCCTTAGCTAAGAGTATATTCAATGTAACAGATTTAGATTTCCTAGGGTTTCACGTAAGCAAAGAAGGCTTGTTACCTACTTCAAAGAAAATTAAAGAACTGGAGGCCTTCCCAGTACCAAACGATTCAAAAAGCTTACGTAGGTTTTTAGGGATGACAGGTTTTTACCGCAAATTAATCCCTAATTATGCAGCTATAGTATTGCCACTGTCCGAACGAATGAGGTTAGACCCTAAGTCAAAGCTCGGACTTAATGAGAAAGAAACTGACGCTTTCAAAACTATAATTAGTAAATTGTCAGAAATTACAGCATTAGCCCATCCACAGTCTTCAGTCACCGAGTATCACCTAGTGACGGATAGTAGTCAATACGCAACTGGCGCTGCATTACACCAACTAATAAATAAGAAACCGGTACCCATAGGATTCTTTTCTAAGAAATTGTCTCAAGCTCAAGCCAAATATTCAACATTTGACAGAGAGTTACTGGCAGCTTATTTTGCAGTGATACATTTCCGTCACCTCATAGAAGGTCGTCATGTAACATTGTTCACGGATCATAAGCCGTTATGTGGAGCCTTTTATAGTCAAACACCGGCAAAATCGGATCGACAGCAACGACACTTGTCAGTACTTGCCGAATATATTGCTGATATAGCATATATTAAAGGCGATCAAAATGTAGTTGTGGACTGTATGTCTCGACCTGCATTAGCTGTGCAAGTAGATGCCTGCGATTTGACAGAAATAGCTCAGACACAAAAAGGGGATGATGAAATAAAATCATACCCAGATTTAAAAGAATATTTGGTATCAAATGAGGTAGGCTCAGTCCTATGTGATACTTCAACTATGTACCCCAGACCGTTTATCCCGAAAAATCTTCGTAGATCCATTTTTGATAGCCTACACGGTTTAGCGCATCCCGGAACGGGAGCGTCTATAAAACTGGTTAAGTCTAGATATTTTTGGCCGAATTTGGATAAAACTATCAAACAATTCTGTGCAGAATGTGTTGTATGTCAACAAGCTAAAGTTCACAGACACACTAAATCTGCTGTCCAGAATTTTGAATTGCCATCTGCACGTGTCCAAACAGTGCATATAGACATTGTCGGCCCATTACCCTTAACGCGCAGTGAACCGGACCCGTATCTGAGTCCATATAGATATCTACTGACCTGTATCGATCGTGCAACACGCTGGATTGAAGTACAGCCTATGACTGAAATAACTGCACAGTCGGTAGCAGAAGCATTTATTAATGCATGGATATCTAGATTTGGAGTTCCACTGCATGTTGTAACGGATCGAGGCAGTCAATTTGAAAGTGAATTATTCCAGGAATTAGCCAAGGTGATAGGTTTTTACCGATTAAGAACGACTTCATATCATCCTCAAAGCAACGGATTGATTGAAAGAGCACATCGTACGCTAAAAGCAGCGATAATGGCTCGAAAAGAATCATGGATGAAAGCTATACCTATAATTCTACTTGGTATACGCAGTATCCCTAATGAATCAGGCTTTTCACCTTTTACTTCTGTTACTGGAGCACCAATATTGATCCCTCAGCAATTGGTGCACAGACCGGGCGTAGAAAAGGAAACACCTGTAAATCATAAATACATACGTGATTTGTGTGATTCGATGTCCCAATTTGATGCACTCAGCTGCGATAAAGGACATCACCATGCAAATACAAAACCTTTCATACCAAAAACTCTACTTTCCTGTGAAAAAGTATGGCTTAGAGTCGATCGAGTGAGAAAACCATTAGAAGCGCCTTATTCAGGTCCTTATAAAGTTCTGACTCGATCAGCTAAACATTTTCAGATCGATATGAGCAATGGTACTCATACTCATGTATCGATAGATAGGTTAAAACCTTATATAGAACCAACTAGCAATAACGACAAAACTAGGACTACTAAGAAAGCACAGACAGATGCGTGCACAACTAACAAAGAAGATATCGAAACAAATACCGCTGATGAAGTCGATAAAAATATTGCTAGTAAAACATATGAGTCTAAATCTGGAAGAAAAGTTACATGGAAGAAAAATAACGAATTTTTTTATTTTTAATAACTATTCAAAAGTATGACTAATTATAATAAGACAGAGGACTAGATATAAGTATAAGAATAATGCGAAAACAAAACAAAGGAGATTAGAAAATAAATAAATAAATAAAAGTAAAATTGAAATAGGGTAGTGTCTATCGGTTAAGCTCCGCTTACTGGTGGGGGACTATTGTGGCAGATCAATAGATCGATGAGACGAACGGGCATTGAGGAAAAGTGCTAGCCTGTTTTAGCTACCCCTTTTCTTTCTAGGTTCGTTCGGCTTACTCTCTCCTCCTCTTCTTCTTCTTCTTCTTCTTCTTTCTTCTTGAAGAGGGGTTACAGTACCGGTCAGAACTTTACAAATAAGTGATAACAGATGTGGCCGAAAGATGAACTTAGAAAAGTGTTTATCAAGTGGGTGTGAAAATAGACTTTTAATAAAAAACAGGGAATTATCTGAAAAAGATTAGTTCTCTTGGCGAGACCAGACAACGCGCCTCGCTACCAATGAAGACAGCAACAATCCACTTGTAAGCACGCCTGCTGTCTCCCCCGCAAGAACAAGCTTAACCAAAAACACACACGCACACACGCATACTAAACTTTAAGGACTAAGTTGACACATCGTGTCGTTTCAAACTTTTTTTATCCTTCAAACTTTATTGTTAAATTTTACATTTTTGTAAAATTGTTTACATATAAAAGTTTTTATTCTTTTACTTTGCAGTTTCTTCTTTTTATTAGCAATATTATATTGTTAAAAGTTAGCACTCGCTAACTGGTGATCCTTGTAATCGAATCGGTCTCAATTCATCTACACAAAATCAATTGTTTAGTGTGGTGGCTTGGTAATCCCTAAAGACGCGACCGTCATCAAAAATACCAGACCCAAACAGGGAACCACAGCCATCCCTACAGACTTATTAGATTTTGGGTTTGAAACGATATTCATTGGTTGCAAAATATTGAGTTAATACGTTCCTGTGAAAACTCACTTGCTTTTTGGAAGTGAAGAGGAGAGTGTATCCCAATGAAGCAGAGAAAGAAAGAGAGTAGCAATTCAAGCCATTTGCTTTTTGGTGTTCGTTCGGATCCATCTCAGTCCACCACACAGTATGTCCTTTTTCGTCCAACCCATAACAATATATTACATTTGATTTTTTATTTCTTACCTTTTATTTTTTACATTTTATTTTTTATTTCTTACATTTTATATAATTGAATTTTGGGTGTGGGGCTGCCGGGCCGAAGGTTGTACTCTGAAGTGATTGGATGAGATAGGGCCTAATGGAAAAGGACATTAATTGAAATAATTTTCGGTAAATTTATAGTCTTTGCCCCCTTTGAGACACACCCAGCCTTTCCCCCACAAATCAATGAGGATCCCTTCACACTCCTGCTCCAAGCCCTGAACCCCTTATTAACATTTAGATACTTATTTTTTATTTTTTTGCTATCATTTTCGTTATGAATAAAATAAAGTAAAACATATTTCCTTTTTATGGATGTTTTAGTTGGGAGATGGTTGGTTTGGAAGAGTGTTTGGAAGAGTGTTTGGAAGAGTGTGAGGGCAAAGAAAGTCACTTAGTAGAATTAGTTGTATCTGGCCGCATTTGACTGAAATGGAACATTGAACAAGAAAAGGGGTCACCATCTTCCATAAATAAGACCACATCTTCACAACTAAATAGGTATCAACTTTATTCAAACGGAACACTGAAACATAAAGACAGTTGCTAGGTCGGCTGGCTTTTGTCACAAACAGAATGTGGTATCCTGGAGTTCCACATCTCGCCTGCACGCTTCTGGCACAAGACGAGAACAGAATAGGAAGGAACATCTTGTTGGCACAAAATCTACTTGGGAACTGATTTGTCTTTGGCGCTAAATCCTCCGGGCAGGAATCAGTAGGCCTCGACTGCACATGTCAGTGGGGTGTAAGGCGCCTGTGTATCCATACGCCAACCACATTACATCTCGACATAATGCAAGATATTGCATGTACATATAAACAAAAATCGATCTCTCACAGACTCCGTGATAAAGTTGTACTCCATTTGATCAAAATAAAATATAGTTATCTAAGTACCTTCGGTAATGTAGTTTTAGTGCTTCTCGGCTAAGATCAAAGTGTAGTATCAGTGCGATACTTTTATCTTCCCAAAGACCAGTGATCCGCTACAGGGCCTTTGGCTAGGTTAAAGTGTTGTTTGACCAAGCCCCCTTTTGGGGCTTTTGTCACTTTTCTTCTCCCCCTTTTGGGGATTTAGTCACTTTTATTCTCCCCCTTTTGAAGATCTTCTTTTTTGTTAATTTTTTCTATTTTTCTATGCTCCTTTTTCACCTTCTAACTATCTCCTCCCCTGTTGGGGAGGCAGCTCCCCGTTGGTAGAGCTTTGTCACTTCGGCCCCCTTTTGGGTGCCATCTTTCTTGTAGCCTCTTTTTTGGCAATTAATTTTTAAATTGTTTTTCAGCGTCTCACTGTTTGGGCCGACTTAAGCAGCCGGCAGGTTTCGAGGAAGACTCACGTACCTCTTTAGGCGACGGATTCCCGACACAAAAAGAGGTACTGTAGCAGTTGGACAGAACAAAGATACAAAATAACAAATATGTGAATTCAATTTACAGAATTTTTTTAAACAAGTGCTTTTTGCTTTTCAGTGAAAAGTTTGTTTTTCTTTGTTTTGTTTGCTGAAAAAATGTTCTTTAATTTTCAGTGAAAAGTTGTTTTTGGAGGGGACAAATATTTATTGCTTTTCTGTGAAAAGTTTGATTTTGCAAAAATGTTTGATTTTTTGTGAAAAATATTTTGAAAAAATACTTTTGACAAAAGCAGAATTTTTTTTGATTTTCTATAAAAAGTGTTTGTTTTTTAGCAAAAATGTTTTTAAAAAGAAATTGTACAATAGAGTACAAGGACTCAAAAAAGCTTATTCTATATACAGAGAGTCTTACATAGTTTTTTAGGCCAATGTACTCACATACCACTACGTGTGGTGGTGACATAATAATCTCTTTTAAGGGTTTCCAACAGTACCGGTGTAGGTACTGCTGGTTGATGCACAGTTGGAGAAATATGAGGCTCATGTTTTAACGTATCTAAAAAGGCTTGTTTCACCCTATCTATTTATTCGGTTTCTTTTATACCACTCATATCAATAGTGAATAGTTTGTTAGTGCGTGAAAGTACATGATAAGGACTAGTATAAGGTTGAGTAAGAGGAACTTTCACAGAGTCTTTCCTCAGAAAAAACATGAGTCCATGAAGAAATGTCTTTAAGACCAAAGATTTCATGGTCTGTTGCGTAGGGTGCATGGGTGGGAACTTACTAAAATAAGCTTGCAGTCTGCTTGTGTACAGAGATGGATCTGTTGCCGTTTAATCTATTGAGGTCAGCATCTGACCCGGCAAAAATAGAGGCACTCCATAAATTAGTTCGGCTGGAGAGTACCCAAGGTCTTTCTTGATAGCTGCGCGACAGCCAAGAAGAACAATAGGTACATACTCGCTCCATCGCTGTTGGTCAGGATAAGCACGCAATGCGGCTTTCAATTTTCGATGAAAGATTTCGTTAAATTTTAAAAGTTGTTGTCAGCTTCACGTACACTTCAATTCTACCATTATTTTTCTCTTGACTTGAAAGAAAATCTTCTGAGGTGAAAATTTATGAAAAATTAATTCGCTTTTGAACAAATATTTATTGAATTCAGATTTATAAGTCAATGCTTAATATATAAATGTCATATATGCATACAAAATTGTCCAATTACAATAAATGTTTCTTTGAAAAGTTTATCAATATTGAAACTGAAAACTTATTATTAGAAGTAGCAGCGGCAGCGAATGTTGTTTTTACATATTGAATCTTGATTGAACAAAAGTTCAAATCAGCAGTTTCTTTCAACCAATCACAGCACAAACAATATTCAGTCCCGAAATCTTGCGTGTAGTATAAAAACCCAAACACAGCATTTCTCTTCCACTTTCTTCCTTTTCTTTCAAAAACAACACATGTGCATACGACACAATCCTGTCTGGACCCCATTGAGACGAAGAGCACCCTGACAAATACAATGAGAGACATTCACAAATTACTGTACCCCCAGCGACGCACACACAAGTTCTTAGCTGCACATATCCACTCACTAACAAAAGAGACACACTAATACACACACACATCTTCATACCTATCCCATTCATGCACACATAAATGCACACAGCTCCAGCCGAAACAAATATGTGTACTCAATATCTCCTTACAGACAAAACAACTCTTCTTTCACCAAAACGTTCTTGGGACTCTTTGAACTCTCATTCATTGGCAACACTTCAGATTGCATTGTCTTAACAAGTTGTTGATATTAAATTAATATATTTTCGTCTATTTCAAATCCAATATACAACATACAGGATAAATAATTTAAGACGTTAATAGACGTCACCAAAACAAAGAAGAAAAAAAACGCTCCTCAACATTTGGTGATCCGAAGTGCGGTCTCTTCAACATTACGACAATTGGAATTATTTTGTAATAATTTTGGGAAAAAAAAATCACCCAATCAAATTAAAAATAGAACTTGTGTCAAACATTTTAAGAATGAACTGGATAAATTGATTAAACGAATGAAAGTATATTGTTGAGGACTATCTATGTGGTAACTTGTAGGATAGGTAGACAAAGCACGGTCTTGAAGTTTTTCACCTCGGAGTGAAGTGGTGCATCCCTGTTTCATCCATTGTTATATATTAATACAAAAATACCTTTTGTTACGTTGAAACAGTTGCAAACAATGCTCTGAATCATTGACGTTATTGTTTTTGATTGACTGTGAGCAAATGCAACACCCACTTTGAACACAGCTTTCTAATTGAAAAATGTTAATGTAAAATAGTGAATACACTGCCTTCTGATATCTTCACCTCCTCTGCTATCTCATGTAATTTCAATTGACGAGCGGCCAAAAACGATTTTGTGAACTTTTTTTTAATCTTTTCCAGGAAAAACCCTCGACGCAAATGCACTAGAACAACCCGACAATTAGCTAGGCCCCATCCATTCACTGTGGAGGTCCCCAGATGCCGGAGAGCCTTCTACTCCAGCAGCTTCTTTCCTTGTGCTGCCGGCCTCTGGAACTCCCTAACTGCTCCCTGTTTCCCCGGCGTTACTGACATGCAGAGGTTTAAAATTAATGTAAACAGACATCTCACTGCACAGCTCCCAACTTAGGATGACACCCTAAACCTACACCCTAATTCTCAGTAGCACCTTACGTCTACAGTGGCGTCCTGCCTTGTTTGGGGTGAAATATCTTTAAAAAGAAAAAAAAAATTTTTAATTGACGAATTTGGGCGACCTGACTGTTCAGCATTATTTGTATCTGTATGATCGTGTTTAAAGTCTGCATACCACCTCTTAACTGCTGTTTTCGATGAAGCAGAGTTCGAATAATACTTATCAAGCGATTGCTTTGCTTGAAGAGTACTAATAATTCGATTGGGCTCAAATTTCGACACGTGCCATTTGAAGGTTAAAACTTTATAAAAATCATATGACGCCATCTATATGTCAGACCCTGGACTTATTGAGTGGTGTGTGTTACTTGCCTCCCCATGAGGGAATTGTTAGACACAGGGTTGGATTTTAATGTGAGAAAAATCCAGCTCTCCCAAAAGAAATATTGTGGATTTTGCCAAAAATAAAAATTGCCATAATCTTTGAGAATTTCTTCATCTTTTTTGTTCATGTTATATATAATGCTGACAAAGGAAGATAACTAATCTCGATTTTATGCTCATAAAATTTATTGAAGTTTTTTTAATGATTCATTAAATGTTTTTAATTCTTAAATATTAAATATGACAAATAAATTTACGCTTTTTGACCCAGCTTTCTTATGAAGCGTTTAAAAATAATTCATATTGAAAATTATTACTTCCTAACCCTTTCTCTAACGCAAAACTATATCTAAAATATAAACTAAGCATTTTTATTAAAGGAAAACAACTGTTTCAATTTTAAATGAAAGTTTGTGGTCACGCGGGAAAAGGAATATACAGAAACTGTTAGGAACCCGACAGGCATGTTTCTGTTACATTTGATGGGATTTATTGGAGGTGACGCGAACATGGCCAAGGATCGAGAATATTAGGATTGTTTCTCAAGTTTTTGTTCTTTAATATTGTTTGCGTTTCATTGTTTCTTAACATTTCTTGGTTAAATCCAAGATTTTTATATTTTTGTGACTTCCTGTTTAATCGTGCGCGTCATCTGACGTACGGATGACCAGAAATAAAAAATAAAACCGTTTTGCTAGCATTTCTTTATGCGAATTTTATTACTATTATTATTCCTTCAAATTATAGTTTAATAATAATAATACATTTGTTTAATTTTTTTTTTAGTTTAATAATATCTACATTAAAAACACACACATTTTATTATTAATGTAAGTGTTTGAAATAAATAGAAATATATGCTATAATAATAAAACATTTTATTGAATTAATTTTAACAAATTATCAATCGAAGATTATTTATTTTTACATTGAAAAAATTGAATTTTATTGAATTAATTTTAACAAATTATCAACTGAAAGTTCTTCTTTTTTTTTTTCTTAATAACGTCACTTTTTATTACACTTCATAGCATTTTCTAATCCCATATAAAATGTTTCCAAAAAATTGTTTTTGTTCGGCGCCGTCAAAGAAACTCTTGCAGGCGACTAGTAAAGTTTCATTAAAGGCAGAGCCTGTAGGCACGGCCACCGTGTCTACAGGTTCAAACACTGCAGACACGGCGACCGTGTCTGCAGTGTCAGCCGCGTTATATATTAGAGACACGGTGGCATGTACACAAAATAAAACTCATTCAGTTTACGACACCGCCAGTATTTCTTTAGCGTATTTTAACGCGTTTTAAGAAGACTTGCTATAATAGAAGACATAGACGTGTTATATTAGCAGATATTATATTAGAATACAGTTTATTTTTTATGAATTTATCTATTTATATAATAAAATAATCAAAATTATTCAGTAACCATCACATTTTAACTCGTACTTTTTTCTAGACAAAATGGCGTCTTGTGCTCACTTCCTTACGAGCAAGCGCCATTTTTTTTTTGCAAGTTCGTGTGACAAAACTACTGATTTCTAATAAATAGCAGTTGGAACGGTTTAAAAATACAAACAAATATCACAGGTCAGTTTTAAATTAACTTTTATCGACAACAGTTACTTTTATTTGTTGTATATTTGTTTTTTTAGCGTTTTTACTCTGCTGAGCGTCGTAACATATACCCGGTTAACCTATTACTTTATTAGAAAGCCCAGTACAAATGTATTATTTCGTAAAAAAATATCTTTTAAAATATAGTTATCATATTTTATGAAAAAGAAATCCCTTAATTCCGCATTGATTAAATCAGTATAACTCTAAGAAAAATTAAGCTCTCGAATGAAATAACATTGCAGAAATAATACGACGCGGTTTTCTAATTACACAATGAATGACAACTTTTGGTAATTGTATAGAATAGTCATCGGTAAATGAGCTACTTTTAAAACTTTTCAAAACCCGTTAGCGATTTTGAAAACCCGCTAAATCTGGAAAGAAAACCTCCAGAAAATTGCTAACGCTCTCTTTCGCTCTTTTTTAAGTACGTAATTTCTCCGAAAAGGATTTTTTTGTCATTTCATAGAACTTTTATTGAAGAAAAAAGAATTAGGAAATTATTTATTTAAAAATTCTTGGAATAATTCTGCTTTTGTTTTTTCTTTTCGTAGTCATTTTTTTGTTTGTTTGTTTGTTTTTTGTTAGTTTTTGATAATGACCAGTGGTGCTTATTTGTTTTATGGTGCTAATTTACTGTAGGACCCGCGCTACCTTTTTTTTTCTTTACCCCTTTTTCGTTCTGTTAGCTGTTGTTTTTTGTTTTTTGTTCAGTGCGATTTTGTGGGGTATCTTTCAGAATGATCAGTACGCTGAAAACGCTCAAAAAAACAAATATACAACAAATAAAAGTAACTGTCGTCGATAAAAGTTAATTTAAAACTGACCTGTGATATTTGTTTGTATTTTTAAACCGTTCCAACTGCTATTTAGTAGAAATCAATAGTTTTATCACGCGAACTTGCAAAAAAAAAAAAAATGGCGCTTGCTCGTAAGACGCCATATTGTCTAAAAAAACGAGTAAAAAATGAACAAGAAATTTTTTTTTTACATCTAATAAAACCCCATTTATAGTACGTAAAAATACAAACAAATATCATAGGTAAGTAGACAAATATCTCTTCTCGACGTAGGTTAAACTCACTTGTTGCATATTTATTTTTATAACCCCGTTCTCGTTAGTTTTTTGGACCCCGTCCGCGACTGTACTGATCATTCTGAAAGATACCCCCTTTTTTTTTCTTTACCCCTTTTTCATTCTGTTAGCTGTTGTTTTTGTTTTTTGTTTTTTTGTTCAGTGCGATTTTGAGTTTTTGCTAATGACGATTGGTGCTTATTTGTTTTGTGGTGCTAATTTACTGTAGGACATTTATAATAACAGCTAACAGACGAAAAGGGGGTAAAGAAAAAAAAACGGTAGCGCGGGTCCTACAGTAAATTAGCACCATAAAACAAATAAGCACCAATGGTCATTAATTCAGTGTTTTTTTTTTCATCTTGCCTAAAACTTGTTTTATCTAACAACTTTATTTAATACTTAAAAAAAAAAAGAAGAAATTCTTTTTTCAAATAAATCGTTGTATGGTCGGAAAAGAAATCAGAAAAATACATTGTCTGTCATTTTAGTTGTGAAACGATGGATTAACCACTTTTTCTCACAGTGATTTACAAATAACATCATTTAGAAAGCCATTCTTAACATGGGGTGAGGGGGCTTTGTTAACTATTCTGTACTTTCACCTAACAATTTAATAAACAAAAGATACCATATTACGTAATTTTCCGTTGCCGAGTTTTTCGTTGCCGAGTTCACATCAATGTTTAAAACTGGGTAGTTTGGGATACCTACTTTAAGTAATAGTAAATAAATGTATATAGCTAACTTACTTGAATTTTTGTTTTGCCTGTTTTACTTTAGCTCTTTTTATGGATGTGGAGTCACTTACGAAATAGTTTATGCATATTTCTTCCTCATATGCGTTGAGTTGTGCCTTATATTCCGCATAATTTAAAAATGTATCGCCAACTTTCATTTTCATAAAATAGCCCGATTAAAATACGCTAATTTAAAACTCGTGAAATACACTAACTTAACAAGACGAAAGCGAAAAAAAAAAACGGTGTCTGACGAAAGCGAAAACGAAACGAATTTAAAGTGTCTCCAGGTTCTAACACTGGAGACACGGTGGCCGTGTCTGCAGGTTGTTCGTTCATTAAACAAATAGTGTCTCTTGTTTGTAGCATTAAATCATGCCAATTTATATTCATACAGAATAATTCTGCAGCTGAAATTATATCCGTAAGTAACTTATCCATTATTTTAATTTTAACGTTATCTTATGGGAATGTAATCAATAATTAGTAATTAAAAAAAGAAACGGAAGTCGAAATCAAAAAAAATTTATAAATGTGAAAGTATAAATAGTAATTTTTGTTATTCAGAAATGCTAACAAAAAGGTTTTATTTTTCATTTCTGGTCATCCGTATGTCAGATGACGCGCACGATTAAACAGGAAGTCACACAAACATAAACATTTTGGATTTAACCCATTTCTTTTTATTTTGTGTTGTTTCATTGTTTCTTATTCTTTGTTAAAATCAATTGTTGAAATATTTGTTAACATCTTTCGAAGAAACTTTCGAGATAAGTTATCCCCCTTACTTTGTCAACATTATACAATAGAACACTTTATCCTAACCAAAATGCCAGATAGAAATAGTATTATTTTATTTTTGTAAGCCTTTTATCAAGGGAAGTTATTCAAGAATAAAATTAGACTGAGTTATCTCCCTTTTAGTTAAGTTGTTATTTAAGTCTGTTATTTTATGAAATAAAAATCACTTAAATCAATTTGTCTGGAAAGGTTGTTTCTTTTATTTAAAAAAATTACTGGATTTGAAGTGCATCTTTTCATCAGATAATCTTAAAATAATTCAACGAAACAGTAAAAATCGAGAAAACCTTTGAGAAAAAGTTAAACGCTTACACAAGTCAATTCAGTCAAATCTGTCATTAACAATCTAATTTTTTTTTTAATTTTGAACCAGTTTTTATTTTTGTAATCTTCTTCACATGAAAAGTCAATTCCTTTGTAATTGACACACTATTATTTTTTTTTTCAATTTCCATTTTAAAATAAGGTCTTAATTTATATTTTAAAGTATGATATGTATTCTGCTTAAGCCAGAAATTGGTGATTCAGAACATGTGATTTTGAGGTAGAATTTGAAACATTATATCCAGAGGCTTGTTAAAACATATGACAATGTCACATGCAGTTGGCTCTGTTGAAACGAAATAAATTAGTGAAATAAACTTTTGATATTAATTATCGCAGAATATAAAATAATAAAATAAATGGATCAACCATAGTCGAGGGTGACCCGAAAGCTCCATTTTCATTGGCTACTACACCGAAGTGTAGAGGAGGGCACTATTCCTTTCCTTGGATTACTCTACTTACTCTTGATCCTCACTTTATAATGCTAAGTATTTCCTGTCTTTTTTTTTTCTTATTTCTGTTTCTGTTAGCATAGGGACGGCCCATTCTTCTGCTATTTAGAAGCTTCAACCGAGTGCTCTTTTAAGGATTTTGGCCGTTCTCTTAAGTGCAATTATTTGGATTTCTTTCGCACTTGGTTTTCCGGGAATACTTTCCAGATACTTTTTGAAATTTTTCTTCATGAGACCTTTAGCTCCTATTATAACTGGGATAATGTTGATGTTTTTGAGGTTCCAGTTTCTCTTCATATCATACATTAGGCCTTGGTATTTTGTCACCTTCTCTCTCTCTGCTCTGTTTAAGCCACTGTCATTTAGAACACTCACCTCAATCAGTGTTGCCTCTCTTTCTGCCTTATTTAATATGACTATGTCCGGTTTTACTGCTGTATTTTCCAGGTAAGTAGATGTGGCAACAACATAATCATAATGTATAGTATACTTATCGTTTCCCACAGTCGTTTCTGGTAGATGTTCCCAGGACTTAGTGCTACATTGGATGTTTAGATTTTTACAGATGTTCCAGTGTATGTATTTGCACACACCATCGTTGCGCGTTGTGTAGCTGCCATTTGCCAACATAATTTTGCAGCTTGATATCAAGTGATTCACACTCTCCACTTCAGTGTGACAAAACCTGCACTTGTTATCATTACTAAGTCCTGCCATCTTTTTAAATGTATTAGTCATAAGGCCTTGGTCTTGAGCCGCCATTATAAGCCTTTCCTGATCATAGTGGAGGGCTCCTCTTTTAAGCCAGTCCAAGAAACTTTCTTTGTCGATATACTCCTTAGATATCTCATCAAGAAAGTATGTATCTCAATCCTATTTATTAACACGCAAGCAACGCTCCCACCCCCCAAAAAACACGTTTGAAAAATTTCTGTCAGTGTGTAATTGCATGTGACAGGATGTGTGAGTGACTTCAGTTAGCATTGTTTGTGTACTGCTTTTGTCAGTATGTGAACTTCTGTGTGAGTGAGTTGAGAATAGTCATTTGCCTACCTCTAGACCTAAAAGGTAGGGGAGTTGAGCGTAATATCGTTTTAGCAGACTGTCTTGTTTCTGTCTTACCCCTCTGTTTTAGGAATGTTGAAATTCTGATCGTTTCATTCTTAGTGACCAGATCAAAAGAGTGAATTTACTTTTATTTTTAAACATGTCACGTGACCACTATTTTCACTTTTTTGTTCATGGTTTTTGCTGGGAGCCTCTATTTGCACGAAAATGTAATTGAATTTTTCAAAAGTATTTTTTTTAGGGGGGGGGGGTCGTTGCTTGTGTGTTAATAAATACGATTGAGATACATGTCAATCCTATAGAGGATTTAGTTTGCATATTTTATGGCATATCAACCCTTTTTGGTTATTTAATGTTAAAACAATATTTTTTGTCAATGA
Organism: Sepiola atlantica; assembly: GCA_963556195.1. NCBI lineage: Eukaryota > Metazoa > Mollusca > Cephalopoda > Sepiida > Sepiolidae > Sepiola > Sepiola atlantica. The sequence continues at coordinate 155,576,754 of OY744526.1, forward strand.
TTTACTGTAAACAATTCATTGAACACAAGTTGCTATTTTTACTCAAATCTGGGTTGAAGAAGAAGATAGGTATGAGGAAATATAAAATGTTAGTTTTAGTCAGAGATGCAAAGGATAGATTTATAATTGGGATTCAATGGAAATAAAATGACCTTTTATTGGAAAATCAGAATTTTTGTGGCTCGGCTGATCAAAGCTGATTAGTTCGCAAACGATAATGGCAGTTGATCAAGGTTCTTTTGAAGAGTTGAATTATGAAACATTGGACTCTGAATATAGATGTGCCAGATCAAGTTCCTCATAATGGGGAATACACATTACACCATAGAGAGGAGCAGAGAATGGAGGAGAAGCCATAGATCTACACAGGTCGTGAAACCCATAAAATTACAGATGTAATGTGATTGGCTTGGCTAATAGAGTAATGAGCATAACTGCGCTTTATCGCTTTTAAGTAACATGTATACAATAATTTAGTTCCCCATTAGTGTGGTCTGCCAAGCAGAGGTCTAGTGATGTCCTGGTGATGTGGAGAGCCAACTCCTTGATTGTATGCCCCAAAGACTCTAGTACCGTTCTAGTACTGAGAAATATTATGAGAAGAGAGAAAGTTTGAATATGATTGGATATCCTTCCTCCTCTCCAATTTGAATGCCTGGGCCATCACTCCATAGCCCCCACCTTTGCACTCTGTACACCACTGCTGCTAAGTGAACCACATACTTTGACCATCATAACAGCAGTAATAATATTTAAAGAAAGAAAAATAATTAAATCGATAAATAAATACCAATCTATTACATATGGTTGAGGGTTTTTGTTTGTTGAAGAAGAAGAAGAAGAAGAAGAAGAAGAAGATTCATTTTAACATCCGTTTTACATGCTGGCATATGTTAGCTGGCTTTAAGAAATTGGGCAGGTATTTATTTATCCCTCTTTCTCTCAAGTCCATTTTTATCAGTTCCTCTCATGTTTTGCTTAGCCTTTCCCTGTGAACTGAACCTGCTACCTCAATTGTTTTGCATCTACTAACCAAAGAACTCTCATCCATTCTTTCAACGTGACCATACCATCAAAGTCTCCTGTTCTGTACACATCTCCCTATACTGTCCAGATTCAATCTTCCTCTGAGGTCATCAGAACTAATACTCACATTACACATCCATCGTATCATTCTCATATCATTTTGCAACGCATGTCCTCAACCCTCACTGGCCAGATTTCACTTCCATATATCATCACACTGTGTACACATGCCTGATAGACTCTTCCCTTGGTCGACAGTGGTAATGCTCTGCTGGTTAGTAATAGCAGAAGTTCCCTGAACTTACTCCATCTACTCCTAACTCTTGCAATCACACTAGCACCTGCTTCATCCTGTACTCCACCGGTATCACCAAGGTAACAAAACTTCTTGACAACGTCAATAGCTTCACCATCCAGATATTATCTTTGTCCACATGAGTTCTCATCCATCTCCATTGTATTGCACTTTATTATCTCTCAACCTACTTAAACTAGAATGGTTGAGAACATTTGTATGGGTTGTGGGCTTATTGATTATTGATTATGATCAAATTTCGGTATCAGTTAGAAACCCCCCCTCCTTCAATAAAAAGAGAGAAGGAAAAGAAAAAAGGAGGAAGAATCAGGAGAAGAAAATAATGTTGTGATGGCAAAGGGATACTCCCATATTTAGGATTGTGCGCACGCGTTCTCAGATCACCAGAGTTAAGTAATGTTGAGCCTGGGTTGTACTTAAATGGGTAACCATTTCGAAATACTAGGTGCTATATGCAAAAACACTCCACCATGTGAATAAATGAGTACCGGCATTGCTGGGAGTATAACTGGTGACAGACTAGTGTCCTGTCTGGTTCATGCCATCCATTCTCACTTAACGCTATAAAACTGGGCTTAAGCACTGATCGTATGAGTCTTAATGATTAGAAAGTAACTTTACTTTCTTTTTTTTACTGATTCCAGTTATAAGAATAAATTGGTTAGAAGAAAAGGACAAGCAAAATATTAAAAGAAAACCAACAAACATAAAACAATTCTTCATTAAAATTGTCTCCACCAAAAACTAAAATCTGTTATATTAAGCAAAGAAGTTTCACAAGAAAGGCCTCTCTCCCCTTCCTCTTCCTTGCTCTTAGCTGGCGAGATTTTAATGAGAAAACGTGTCTCTGAATGCACTGCTCCGAAATTGGGGACAGAACGCGACCACGAGCGACATAGTAAAAACTATTTATAAGCATATTATTCCCCCTTCTCTTCATCTCTCTCTCCCTTCACGCCTTCACGCATGCACGCATGCACGCATGCACGCAAGTTATTTGCTGCCTTTGAATAAATCGTTGTTTATGAACTAGCCAACTGTTGTCAGCGTGTTGTATATGCAACTTTTATTCCAGCAAGAATTTACCCAAAGAGGATCGTTGACTGGCTACCTAAGACACGAAGGATTGCTGCAATTGAACATGGGAGATACAAGGTATATGTTGGAATATCCGTGTATTTTATTTTTGAAGCCGTATGAGACATTTAGACCTCCCCTCGGAGGGGAGCTAATATAACACATTGATGAGGGTTCCTCAAATGTTATATGTTTCATATTGCTTGATGTTATTTGCATCTTTGAAGAAAGTCATAAAATTCTGGTGAATGGAGTTGCTATTTACTTTTCTCCTCACGAGGGCAGAGTTAGACACAAGGTCGGGTTTTTAATGTGGGCACTCCAGATTGGGACAAAAATAAAAATTGCTTCAATCCAGAAGGACCCCTATCTTCGCCGACCGAAAACAGACAAGATGAAATGTAGTATGAGAACAGACACCACACCCTGATCCCAGTGTCAATCGGAAGCCAAAAGCAAAGACTGACTGTTTTAAGAGAAAAGGAGAAAATTGTTAGACTTTCATTTCAAACTAAATTAGATGAATCCTTTTCAGGTTTCCTCGTACAATGCTCATAACAGAGACAAGCTAGTCTGCGTCTGCACCGGCTTCAGGGTGGACTCTTTCCTATTAAGGCTGAGCCTGTTCTTTTGTGTCTCCATACCAACTCCTATCATTTGTGAACCGTTGACCCATGAATTTCTCTAAGATAATCTCTTGCCATTGCCAAACAACATTATGTCTTGTCTGTGTTCTATGTTTTGCTTGACAGACATATTCTCCTGAATAACTAGAAGTTGATGAGATTATCTGGTGGCTGTCCGTTCTGGATACACAATTATTCTGAATCACAGTACACACCCTCCGGTGTTCCGCAGGGTTCAGTATTGAGTCCTTTGTTGTTTTTGATATTCATAAATGACTTACCTAATAATATAAATTCAGAAATAGAACTGTTTGCTGATGATGTTAAACTATTTGTGAGACCTTTATCAAAGGAAATAACACAGATGGATCTAAATAAATATTGGGAGGACATTTGGAAATTGGGATTTAACCTAGACAAATGTAAAGTACTGTATGTAGGATCCAGGAATGTTGGAGTTGAATATGTACTAAACAGAGAAATCAAAGAAGTAGATGGAATGTGCAATCTGGGAGTGGGGTTTGATAATACATTTAAGGAAAATAATCATATTTTGATCATTGTATCGAGGGCAAATAGAATGATTGGGTGGATAGTTAGGAATATTATTTCGAGAGAGACAAATGTTGTGTTAAGGATATATAAAGCTCTAATAAGACCTCATATAGAATACTGCACCCAGGATTGGGCTCCAGCGACTAGACATGCAAATTGGAATGTAATATTGAAACTGGAAGGCGTACAAAGAAGGGTGACAAAACTAATAAGTAAAGTAAAGGAGTGCAGTTACAAGGAGAGATTGGACAAATTGGGATTGACTACTTTGCTGGAGAGAAGAATGAGAGGTGATATGATTGAGACGTTCAAGATAATTAATGGCATTTCTAACTATGGTGGGCATTTTTTTAGCATTTCTCCTGGATCTGGAAGGTTATTGTGAAGGCAGTTTTCAAAAACTAGATCTGTTAACCAGTTAAATTTTTTTTGCTCACAGAGTAATATTTTTGGAGAAGTTGCCAGATCGGATTAAGAACAGCAATAGTGTGGACCAGTTTAAGATGAGGTTGGATGAATTCAGAGAAAGTAGTAGGAAGAAGAAATTGAGGGGGCACTTTTGGGAGTTGTCAAATGAAATATTTGACAGAATTTGATCTGGATATCGATACTGTACTAAGAGTTTGATTTTTTTTTTTTTTGAACAGTTGAATTGAGAAGATAGTTAAGGGGGAGATGCTCACGGAGGCATAACAAATAAATAAATAATTAGCCATCGTCTGCAACATCTCCTTCGTAAATGTCTTCTTTCGGTATATTGGTTCTTTTTCTGTCTTTTACCATTTATATCTTAGTAGTTGAAAGGAGCAAACTTCAAGATTGAGGGGTTTTTGTTTTGTTTTTTAAATTAAAAGCAAAATGCAAATTTAATCTTTTTTTTTCAAATCAGGGGTGTTAGAGGGGTTAGAGTAAGGGTTAGGTTAAAAAAACACAAAATAACAACTTCATCTGAAAAGCAAAGAAAAGATAAAACAGAAGGAAAGTCTTTGGAAAAATAATTTGAAGAAAGAATTTTTTAACTTTTAAAATTTTTCTTATAGAACTCACTTTAGAAAAAAGACAAGGTCTGTTGACTGTTTAAAGAGCATTACTTACCATTATTTATATATTCTGGGAGAAATAGCACAAAAAATGGTTAAACAAATGGCAGTCAGTTGTCCGGGGTTGCAGTTTCAGTTTAAAACTTTTGTGTTGCTATAAAATTGAAATATATTGCCCAACATTTGCCACTATTCTTCTTGGTATAAGAGATGACTCACATACTTGAAGAGTAAGACCTGATGTAAATTGTGACAATATGAGAGGAAACTCCGTTTTTGACAGAAAATAAAGACTACACTGTGTTAAAAACATTCACCAATAAATCAAGGTGTAAGAGTAACGTCCCTTGAATTGAACTATTTGCGCATGATTGCATTTCGGGGTTTATTTTATATTTTAAACATTTCAGTGTTTTTAACTGGTTTTTTGTTGTATATATTCTTTAAAAGGAGGAATTAAAAGTTTAAAGGTAATGGATTAAACTAATAAATAGGAATCTATACAATGAATTCCTAAAAATTCCTGCATGGAAGATTTGAACCGTAAATAAACCAAGTAGAATTCATTAATTAATAGCAACACTAAATTTGTCAGCTTCCCCAGAGTAAATATAACAAAATGTATGTCATATCAAAATCTTTTCACCACCCCATTGAAATTGTTTTTGTTTCTTCTATTCACCGAACGTGCTCAGGTTATTTTTACTAATGAGTAGTGCCGTAGAAGTGATGTGGAAGTGACGTGGTCATAGGTGTGGACTGTGTGCTCGGCAAGCTGGGTTGCAGTTCTGTCGTGGCTATTGCATCACTTTCACTAATACCCTTGGGAAATGTGTGAATCCATATATATACCCCCCCCCCACAGCTATGTATTAAATAGTAGGCTAGACTAGACTATCAAGCCTTGGTTGTGCAACTAGTCTAAGAAAAAGAAAACTCTGAAATAACACCAGTCTTTCTTTGCTTATTTCAACATTGTTTCCAGTCCTCGTGGATTTCTCCTTTACACTAGATTCAAGCAATACCAGTTCAGGAGATGTGCAGTTGGGGATTGTGTAACCCTTGCTTTGCTATAGATTCCTTGTGCAGGCAACCTTAAAAGGAGTATCCATCATGTCTTCAGACTTAAAAGAGGAGAAAAAAGAAAATGCCAGCCATGTACACATTTCACTCAAAAATTGTATTCAACCCAATGAATCTTTGTTAAAAGTCTTATAGACATTTTAAGAATTTTGGTTGCTAATTTATGTTCTAATTCAAATAATTTTTGACCAATGAGATACTTCCATACAGTCGCATTAAAAACTGAGAATTTCTAAATTTCTTCAATAAGAATGTCACCTTTTTGTCGCATCAATTACTCATATCTCCTGTCACAGAAATATGCACATTATACTGTAAGAAACAAAAATCTATCTAAATCTCCTGTAGCACAATCAAGTTACAATGACGGTCCAAACTTCAGAAGGAACTCCTGTTCATACAACACCTTAAAAATACTGATAAAATTACCAAAACCGACGCTTTGTCTTTCAGTTGCCTTAATCGCTTTCCTCGCCTCAGTTTTTTTCATCTTTTTAAAGTCGGTTGGTGTCTACGCATGGTTGCCCAATTATAAAAATCCACAATTCTGAGCATGAGTTTTGTCCCTCTAACAAACGGCTGCTTGACATGCCAAACATCTAGCATGCTTTGAAGACGGTAAGTTCTCATCTCTATTGTCACACATACAAAAAGTTTATGTAATTTCTCTTGCAGAACTTTCTCATTCAACATCACAGATGACTTTTTATATCACCCATTAAATGTTTAAAATTTTAAAGGACTCTTTTTTGTTGTCTTTGTCATCTATCAAATTTAAATGCAATTTCCTTTTATATTTTTCACCTTTTACTAAATATGTCAATGTATACTTCCATTATGTTTAGTAACCACTAGCTACGAAACCTTCATAACTAATTGTACAACATGTGCATGTAATGAGATTACCTGTGGGAAGGTAGAAAAGTACTAATGATAATGATGTGATAACTCGTAATAGCTATAAATGAGATCTGTCTTTGTTATGAACATGGGCTATTCAAATATAGGTTAAAGATTGGAATGCAAATTTCGATCGCATTTGGAATTCAAGGCTGACTTGGTTTTGACAGGTTGTTATTTATGGAAATCGGGAGATGAAGTTGTAAAATAAACATTGGGTTTTGTTGGTTGCTAAATATTTGCACGAGCAATCGGAAAACGATAGCAGAGCAAACATCGGCACCAAGTAGAGAGGGTATCCTGCACTTTGCTGCTGCATTGGGGATCTGGTAGGGAGTCTGGTGTACATAAAGAAACGAGTGAGAGAGTAAGATAGTGTTGACATACTGAATGAAACTCAATGAAAGTTAACAATATAAAATGCTTTTCGTTTTGAATCTTCATTTGCGACCAAACCTGAAGAAGAAAATACTTCTCAAAATGCCAGACGAATCCACCAGCTGAAAAAATCCAGTGAGTGCAGTTTTCTGTTTTCTGTAAAATGGCAGCTTGATGAGTTACAAGTGAATCTACCCAACACAGATAATGACGTTGTGACACATACTCATAAGAAGCAACATCATGCATAACCAGTTGAAGAAGATTACAGGCTTTTATATGTGGTAGCCTGAAAGAAGAAAGGGGCCACAACATCACACGTAGAATAAATCTGCCAGATTATCAATGTTTTGATTCATACAATGGAAGAAAATTATGATCACAAATTGAAAAAGAACACAGATAATATCAGAAATGTTCATTTTTTATCTGTTTTAAATGCAAATAGAATATCATTGATTGTTGAAAGAAATTCTCGTCTGTGCATTTATATTTGTGGGTCTTTTACTCTTCCCAAAAAAAGAGGAATCTTCATTCTGTTGTCAACAATGGTGAATAGGAATGGACGGTTTGCATTGAATTTTGGATACACCATTGCAGACACTGCCTGAAGTACAAGACGGGTTTCAGTTGCCGCCTCTGTACCTTCTTCATTGACCTCAACAAACGTCTTGTGCATAAACTTACTCACATAAATCTCGTTCTGTTTGTCATCATTAATCATTGCTGATAAGTCACATTTCTCCCGATCCAATAATTCGATTAACCCCATTTTGGATAAAATATCTTTCAGCTCAAATGTGGATTCCAAATGGAATTTAGGTAAATAAACATCCAACTTCGTTTTCTCAAATCCTTTTCTTTCCATCAGATCGTGGAAAAATTCTGGATTAAGTTTCTTTTCCAATAAACTGAGTCCATCGATCTTATCTGGAAGGACAATAAACATGCTCAGGTTTTTTCCTACGTAGGTAAGTTCAAGAATCTTACAATTTAAATTCGCATCTTTTTTAAAGTTAAATTCTTTATTAAGGTACATTGTCTCACGCTGGACTATCTTCGTTGAATTCAAGAAAAAATCTCTCTGTTTCGTTGCTATTTTAGGAAACTTTTCTTCCCAGATTCCTTTGAAGTAAATTACATTAATTAGAAACAAAAGAGTGTCAGGGGACAAAGAATTTTCAGGAGTTAAGTTCTTTATCTTACCATTTGTGAACTTTTCAACCCACTCGTTAATAGCATCATTGGTTTGCGCTGCTTTTGTATTAAAGTTCACACTTTCGATTTTTGAATTGTAAAAGTTGATCAATTTAGTTTCATAAGTATTAGAAATGGATAACTTTTGATTCGCATAAATGCGGTTGGCTGATTTGAAAATCACATTCTTATTGTCTGCTGGCAAATGGTTCAAATATTCTTTATTAGCATAATGGATGTTCTCTCTTGGTAGAGAAATCTTTAAAGTCTCTTCCAGTTGTCTGGCTGTATTACCTTTTGCCCCTAAATAGATCATTGACAAGGCATTGGCAATGCTGAAAGGGGACAGGAATAGATTCTGACTATAATTCATAGCCACTGCATGGTAAAGACTTGGTGTAAAGGCATCCAGGGAATCGGCCAAATCTTCAATATTTCCATCAACCAATGGCGATTTGTTTCCAGAAACTGAAATTTGAAAAGGAAAATGTAAATGATGGAAAAAAAGTTTTGACTCTAATGAGAATCTGTTGATAATTTTAAATTGGATAAAAAAATGAAATCAAATGTTATCAAAAACGCCTTCTATTAAGTCTATATAATTTATATAAAGTTTATATCAAATCTATATAAAGTATATAATATATATAAAGTCTATATAAAATCTATATAAAGTATATAATATATATAAAGTCTATATCAAATCTATATAATGGATATCATGTATATCATGTACATAATGTGTATATTAAGTCTATATAATGTATATCATTTATATAATGTGTATAAAGTGTATATTAAGTCTCCTAGTGCTACCAGATCAGGCTGTCTGAAAATACCGGCTTCCTGGCCTAAAATGCACTAAACATTGATGTTTTTTTCCCTTTCACTTTGCAAAACTCAATCATGTTCTGCAAAGCCCAAAACCAAAAAAAAACCATTTTCCTCTACAAAACAACCAAACAAAACACAATGAATAAATATTTGAAGATATAAAGAACTTGAAGTATAAAAACTTTTACCAAAATGACCGAATTCGGTATTAAATAGCCTGAAACGGGTTGATTTGCTGTAAAACAAAATAACCTATATTAAGCCTACATAATGTATATAAAATGTATATTAAGCCTACATAATGTATATAAAATGTATATTAAGCCTACATAATGTATATAAAATGTATATTAAGTCTATATAAATAAATAAAATACTATAATAATATCGCACAAAAACGGCACTGTGGAATTTATAACCAGAAATGCATTTTAGCATAAAATGTTCTTCAAGATAAACCAAGTAATGAACGGAGATGAATGGTCACGGAAACACGATAGAGAAAAGGACCATACATTCAAGGACACTGTTATCTCGGAGTTAATATTCCTGACGTCACTGTATCAAGCGAATGACCCTCAAAACGTCTAGAAGTGGAGTTTATTGTTACATCGACTTCAATTACAGAGAAGAGGCGTCACAGACATAAAATCCTTAAAAGCTCGGTTCATGTAAGCTTGGGAGAATATCCCACTTGAAGTCATCGAAAGAGTGACTGGAGCTTGATTAGACCGTCTACGTCGTTGTGCAGCTGCTCAGAAAAAAAACAAACACATTAGACATTTGCTTTTTTCTTCTGTTTTAACAATGGTTATGTTATTAACAATTGTTTTCTATTGTAAATTAATTGTGCTGAATATCCTTTTTCTTCTGTAAGGCACAACAGAATTCAATTGAATTGACATTTCTAATCGAATTACTATAGAACGCCACTTACTTTTGCGAAATTAACAATTGTATCTACATTTGTTTGTCTTATTTTTCTGTGATAATTGGGTTTTTGCTTTGCAAAATTTGGGGAATTTACTGAAAGATAAGCAGAAATTGAAATGTAATGAAAAAGAAACACAAAACAGAGATTACTGATATGTATGAAAATTATAATATGATAAATACAAAGAAGTGACTTGCAAATAAAAGTATGCCTGCGGCTCAAATGAAAAAGACCAACTTATCTGATACTGTTCTTTATTAACGTCATTTTTTTACTGCCTCCCCACGAGACAAGGTCGACTCTGTTAACCTCTCTCTCAATAGGACGGTTTCTTGCAAAAGAGAATGAAAATAGGACTTTCACCTTTTTCTCACCAAAATGAGTTCCCAGTGATTGGTCAATATGTAGCTTCTAGAACTGCAAGCTTGTGGAACTCTCTTCCTGCTGACTGTTTTCCTCTTACCTATAGCCTTGGTCTTTTCAAGACTAAAGCCAATAGGCATCTCCTGTATTTCGTTCTTGTTAGCTCTTTCCATCAAAGGGCTTCATACCTTGTCTGGAGCGATTTCCATTAAAAAAATGTCTAGACCACTTAAATGAGGCTATTTCAAAGACAATAGAAGTACTCTTTCATCATAATAGACAAGGGAGGTAATCTATTGACATCATATATCTTTTTTATATATAACTAGCTGGCTTCACTCGTGTCACATTTATTATATATATATATATATATATATATTATGTAAATCATCCATATTTAATATGTATTAAATAAGGTATACATTTCATTGAAATTGGACCTATTTGAATTTTTGGTGGACCTATGGTTAAAATTTCAGTGTGTATGTGGCCACTCTTAATATTATCAAAATTTGCTGAAATTGTGGGAATAGACATCATTTTTGGTCATTTACCTATGGTTTAAATTTCATTTAAATCTAAGGGAAAATAGTTTTCAGGGGGGGGGTCGCCTGGGGACCCCCAACGTTGAAGTGATATAGTTCTTATATAGCGTATGCCCTTCACTGAGAGGTCAGTCGTCCACATGCCAATTTTCAAGCAATTCTGTCCAGCGGTTTAGCTGAACATAAGACACAAAGATCAGGCAGACACACACATACATAGAGTTACTATTTTATATATATATAGATTTTGTATGGAATATAAAAATTGTTGTGTCAAAACAACAATGTAATTTGTTCAGATACAGCATTTTTTATAACAACATTGGTTACTTAATAACTGAAAAATATCTATTATGGATGGAGAGTGAAACAAAAACAATCTAAGCCATAGATTGTTTTAAAGGTTCAGTTTAAATTGTTCAGGTTATTGAGTATGATATTCACGTGTAGAAGGCATCAGAGTACATCAGAATATTGTGGCTGTATGGGGTTATGTGGCAACAAGAACATGCATTCTAATGATGAATAATGTAAATTGTCATTCCTTATCTAAAAAAATTGTCCCCAAAACTTGTTCAGCAGTTTTTATCCAGCTGATTTGGCCGTACCTATGTAACTAGGTACAGCCAAATGTTTGAAGACAATTCAAATGTAAATCCATCATCAATGTTCAATACGCTTCTTGCTTATCCTAAAGTTTTATATCAACCCCCCCCCCCCCCCAACCCACATCTCAAGTAAAATGGAACACAAAGTAATGAGTAAATCTGTGAGATTTAGGTTTGAATGTTAAAAAATGTATCACTATTTAAATATGTTTTTTGGTCAAAATCGTTTGAGAGTCATTGCTCAGAATCAAGTTCAGATTTATTCAGACTCTTTTTTCTTTCATATTAGTGTGTACAAGTGACAATGAAGTAGTTTATGTTCAGAAGTTAACAAGTCTATATCTCTTCTATCTGTTTCAGTCTTGTTTTAAAAGAGGAGGAGGAGGAGGAGGGGGAGTATCCATACAAGCAGTGAAATGAAACACAGCTAGCACAGAAACATATCCTTCCATTCTGTTATTAAATCAGTAACAACTATTGAGAAAGGGAAATAACCCAATTGTATACTTTTATTTTAGCCATCTTTTTAGCCATTTCTTCTTGCGATGTACAGCATATCTCTTAATTGTTCTCTCCTTAATTAGACGATTATCTTCATAGTTTTGGGACCCCAAGAAAGTCGCCTTCTGTGAAAAAATAAATATTGCTCCAATCCCAGGAAAATGGAAACCTCTGACATAGTGTCAAAGTACACACTGAGAGGTTTTATAAGAGGGTCTTTTGGGCGAGATCAAACTTAGTATCTTTCTTGGTTGGTCTCGGGACACCATCCACCCAGGAATTACTTCCTATTTAGGTTTATTGACGATCATCGGCGGTGCACTCACTGGGAATGCTGATAGGGCTGATCATGGCAAATTTTGCACCTGTCCAGAGTTCCCCCTTTTGGAATGAGCTATATTCCTCACTATAGACTGACCTTGTGTCTAACTTTGCTGCAGTGGGAGACAGGTCAATTGCTTTTGAGCAGTTTTCATTGAAAATCAGTGCATTTCTATAGTTCTGCTATGTAGATGTAATTCCACACTGTTGTGAAGGAACTTAGATTGGGTGGAAACAAAGTAAACTTTGGAAACTTGGCCACATTTTCATTCCAAATGTATCCATTCTTCTACTGTTTAATTTCTCTTTTTTTTTTGGGTCTTGCAGCATCTCTTGCGTAATATTTAGTTGTAGTTTGGTTGGTGAAAACAGGCAGGTTAAGACTAGAAATACACTGGTGATGTGTAGTGGTGGTATTCATGGGATGTAAGATGAATATATAAAAAGAATTGAATAAAACTCCTGTATAAAACAGCAATTAACATTAATTCCCAATTTACAAGTGAAGAAAAGAATTATTTCTTATTCTAAAACGTCTTACTTTTAATCCAAGATTGTCTCTATCTGAAATGTACAAGCGGCATATCTCTACTCTCCACATCTCTATGGTGCAAGATAGATCACAAAAGTAAAGAGTTACTTCCCTTTTAATATATGTTCTCTAGATGAAAATCTGTTAATCTAACAGTGGGCAATTCACATAATAATGTTGACACATCAGTTCTTGTTATATCACCGAAGTTAAGCAACGTTGAGCTTGGTCAGTACGAGATGGGTGACAATTTGGGAATATCAGGTGCTGTATGTGGAGGGACAGCGACCTGCAAAACAAAACTGCAACATCTAAAATTGTTAAAATAATCTCGTCTGAACAGGATATACATATGATTGGGGATCACTTGAGAATTTGATATTCCCTAGAAACTTCCCCCTTCGGACTAATGTATAATTTAATTATTTATTGCTCTCCCACATCAGAAACATTTCTTAAAGTGACCGACGTTTGTATTCTAACAATGACAGAAATATTTGATTTCTTCAAAATAATTACTACCCAGCAGAGCGTTACCACTGTCGACCAAGGAAATGTCTATCAGGCATGTGGTAATATATGGAAATGACCAGTGAGAATTGAGGACATGTGTTGCATGGAAAGAAATGATATGAGAATGATGCGATGGGTGTGTAATGTGAGTCTTCAAGACAGGCTTAGATCTGATGACCTCAGAGGAGGATTAAATCTGGACAGTATAGAGAAGTATGCTGAACAGGAGACTTCGATGGTATGGTAATGTTGAAAGAATGGATGAGGGTTCTTGGGTTATTAGATACAGTTGCGGTAGCAAGGTCAATTGGCAGTAGAATGCTAATGGAAACATTGAAGAAAGTGATAAGGATGGATTTGAGAAAAAGTGGGATAAATAAAGACCTGGGCAAAGCTTGGCCTTTTGGCCGGGATCAAAATGTATCTGTTCCGATGGATATTACACCCCATAGACTGGTATTGTCTTGGCTTTCGGGCTTGATTTACGCCGGTCTATGGGACAGTCCTGTGCAGTTCTAGGAGGTCCACCCTCCCAGGCTTTGCCTCCCCTCTTTGGGGAGGAGTAAGTTTATTGCTTACTGCCTGAGGCGCCCCTACCGGGGAATGCCGACGGGGCTGCCCAGGCAATTTTTAAATGGCCAGAGTGCTCACCTCTCGGGCGCTGGCTTTTCTAATCCCACTTTCCCGACCTTGTGTCACATCTTATCTTGTGGGGGTAGATAAATAACTAAAGACCTGGGCAAAGATAGATTAGTTTGGAAGTCAATTTCTTATAGTCGTCCAACACATGTCAGAATATAAAACGGACGTTAAATCGAATATGATGATGATCTATGCCTGTATTTACTCGTGGCAGTAAAGAAGAGAATATAATAAACCACTGATCTCGAGTCACAAAAAGTCACCTCTTGTAATTTGTAATCTAGTAACTAAAATATATTGTTGAAAATAATGTACAAAAAATTGGAATGCGGGAGATTTTATTTGGGTTGCATTAAGTTGCAGTTATTGACTCATTGCTTTTCTTCTATCTTACCAGAAGGAATTATTGACTCGGTCACCGAGAAATTGTTTGCATTTTACTTATCTATGTATTCAAGTGAGATTTGTGTACACAGTTTCCAGTTTGTGGCAGACAAACACAATTGAAAAATGAATGTGACCCACTTCATGAAAGGAAATACTCAAAATGAAATAGGAAAAATAAGAATGAAATGTGTGTATATATATATTTAATATCGGCTTAAATTTTTGCCTATTATTTATGCATTACAATTCACTATTTTCACTTGTATTGTTAAGTTAGCTCAAACTGTCTACATGCGGTCTGATCCATAGTGTTGATACCAGTCATGTTGCAAGCAGTAAAGTCACTTCGTGCACACTCAAGTCAGGTCTTCCTTGATCTTCCACACACTCTCGTGCCTGAGGTATCCATGCGTGTTATTGAGTTAATGCAGAAGGTGACACGCTGTACATGACCAAACTGCCTGAAATGCCGAGCACTGGAAAAATGGTTGGATCATTCTATTGCTCCAAAAATATTTCAGTCCTTTAAAATTAATACAAATCTACGGTTCCTCAATTTTTCATAAGAAAAGTTGGCACTTCTGCATTTAAACCGTCACTTGGACTTAATAATTGAAGAGTTCCATTCATTCCACCGAGTCAACCGATGTTGACTGTTTGTTGGATTTTCGTTTTAAATTATAAATTTTCATTTTAAAAGATCACTGTTGACTATTTTGATAAAATTTTAATTCATACAATAAAAAAAAAACACATTTTTATTATTTTTATAAGTTTTTAAATCATTAAATAAAATATTTTCATATTCAATAACGATACATTGTTCGCTGTTATTCTTCGCTGTTAATATTGTCATTTTGAATAAAAACATATAATTCGGTTGGTTGTCTGCCCCTTCCTTCAAAAGAGGAAAGCAAATTAAGTCCAAGTGACGGTTGAAATGCAGAAGTGCCGAAAAGTTTTGCAAAACAAAACTGAAAGTATAAATGCTGTTATTTCTTTTTTTTTTTTGGGGGGGGGTCATTTAAAATTGCAACAGATCAGGAGACATTCAAAGATTTATAATTAATAATCTTGAGTTCTGGAATTTTCCCTGGCAATGGGACATAAACATGAAAATATAAATCCTTCCGGGCAATACTGAGTCAGAACAGCTAGTAAAAAATTAAAATGACCTTCTTTTTTTTTAAAATCAGTTTATTAATAACAAATTAATTATTTCAGTAAATAATACAGTTGTTACAAGATAAAAAGTAATTTCTCAATCTAAAAATTATTTTCCCTATTTGTTTTCCTGTTCATTTCGAGATGTAATTTAAATCTTCCTGACTTACCCGAGTCGAACAAAACACATACAGCAGGTAAAAAAGAGAAGAAAATGTTCTTCATTTTACAAAAAAAATCAAGATTGAAAATCCGAGGAGAGTAAATAGAATGTATGTCACTGATAACAGTTGTTTTCACTGAATGATGCTGTTAAAAGTTGTTTTATTTAAAGACTATAATAAAATAAATAAATAAATAAATAAACTAATATTTGGATCCGAAGGTAACAGTGTAGTGACTATATAATTATAAGTGACTATATAATTATAAGCGTCTCACGTTACAAGTACAAATAGCCAGCTGTTCAACAAGCTACTTAAGTAGAATCTTGTGTCGGTTCAAATGATACATAACATTAAGTGATTGCGGAAATTCGTCATCTGGCAAAAGATTGTGCTTTTGTTCAGATTTCATATCCAAATAATGAAAGATTGATTTTTTTTTTATTGAAAAGAAGAAAGTGATTTTAATCCATACATTTTAACTGACATATGTTCAAGTTTCTTAGATGATCTATAGTCAATTATTATTTCTAGACTCTTATTTCTTTGTAGAATTTGGCATGAACAAATTGCTTATTACCTCTCCAAACTTTGAAGGTCAAGCAGTTTTGGAGTTATTCGAATTTGAATTTTTTATTTACATAACCTAATTTTTATGACTAAACAAATAAGAAGAAAGGACCCGTGGCACAGTGGATATAGTACTAAGTAAAATTCACTTCATTTATTATAATCGGACTACTGTTCTCATCTTGGGTGTTTTTATCACAACGTTTCGACCGATGTAACCTCCGACCTTCTTCAGGTGTACCTTATCGAACTTGAGAATCTTTTCGAATGGAACCCTTTATTAAATCCATGGGGGTAGCATGCTCTCATTCCATCTGCCAAGTCTTCAGTAATTCGCAATTCTTCGTAACCTTCAGATGACCGTCACTTAGAACTGAATTTTACTTAGTACTATATCCACTGTGCCACGGGTCCTTTCTTCTTATTTGTTTAGTCATAAAAATTAGGTTATGTAAATAAAAAATTCAAATTTTGTATCGATTGCCAACGGCATGGATGCATGTGAAGGGAAAGCGTTCAGAGTCATTTGCTGTCTCTTGGTCGGTGCATCAGGGTTGTCCACTGTCGCCTCTGGAGCTGCTACTTCATAAACTAAAGGATAGAGAAGCAAGTACGGTCCTACACGGAATTGCATTACCAGGAGGGGCGCAAACCAGGGTTTCCACATTTGCTGTATATCGCTGTGTTTGTGTCATGCTTTGAAAATATTGAGGCAGTGACAGAGGTGCTTACATGTTATGAAATGATTACGGGGGCTAAAATCAACTAAGTAAGTCAATCAGCCTCTGGTTTGGTGCCTGGAGTGGTAACACTTCGCATCCAGGTCCTTTCTGCTGGTGAAGTTTGAATCTGTGGCATGTGTTTCAGATTAGATCTCCAGCTTACAGATACAGTAAAAAAAAAATCAAAAAAATCGAAGAATCGGTTCAAACTTGGTTTCAAAGCAAACTTTTGTTAAAAGATTTAGCTGAGGCATGTGCCATGTACATCTTTCCTCTCATTCTTTAGTGGCTGACGATACTTGCCTTTTCTGTGAATCATATTCACATACAGGTCTGCATTCAATATCTGTGTAAGAGGGAACTTGGGGATGCTTGATTTGACAAGTCATAAACATGCTGAGAGACTAGCTTTCCTGAGTTGAACTTTGACAGAGGTGTCTGCAAGGGACCCTGCCGCCGAGAGTACCTTTTCCGACCTCATCCTCAGCCCCTCGATAAAGGGCTATCGTAGACCGAGGAGTAAATTGAAGTCCTTCACTGAGTGCTGAGCTGCGCTCATAAATCTTCCTTAATCCATTGACCTTTCACTTTCTGGAAAGGAACTATTGGATCAGTTTGGGGATTGGGCTGGAATGGTTGAGGGAGGAAATTTATGATTAGAGGCAGCCACTAGGTTTGGGTTATCTTAACACTTCTGAGTACTCTCTGACCTGGCGATTGGTCCGGAACATGCTACCTTTCAATGCAATTCAAGCATATAGGACATGCCTGATTGTTCTTTCTGCAACAGCACTGAAAAAGAAACAGTCGAACATGCCTTCTTTAATACTAGCAGACTTTAGCTGTTCTGGAAGTATGTCAATGAGGTGACGGCTTGCATCAATTCCAAAGAGTGTGGGCTTCCCGATGTCCCATATGTGATTGACAATATTGGCCTGTTGTTGTATAGGGAGAAACGAATGATGTTTCTTGCAATCCTGGCCATAGCTAGAATGGTAATACAAACGACGTGTCTGAGGCGATTTCATGGGGTCGAGTCTTTTTCTGATCTGATTTAATTCTTCAAGCATCAGCTTAAGGCTAAAATTATATGTGATAGAAATAGACTACATCAATGTGGAAATCAACAAAAGGTGAGTACAAGTTGTGAGTTTGTGTCTACTAAAAGGAGTCAAGTGTTCTCTGCCATAAGTTGTCAATCAGATATCGCATTAGCATAGGCTATGGATGCAAAAGCTTCCTTTAAGAATCAGGGAAGATATTCATCAAATCAATATGTTTTTGGTTACAACACAAATGTTCATTTAGTGTTGAGCTATACCTCCCCCCTTCAATTAGAAGAATATCTAAAAGTTTGTTTTTTTTCATGGTCAACATGGAGTCAGCACAGAATTTTTTACACACACACGATTGAGTTTAGTTCTCTCCTCAGCTATTTCATACTGAAACACTGGTTCCATAGGATCACCAAAGTTAAGCCGTGTTGAGCCTGGCCACTACTTAGATGGATGACCATTTTGGGAAAAAAATGTATCGTAAGTTTGAAAACGGCTACAGCCGTTTTCAAACTTACTTAAAAGCTTTAAATCCAATAAAACCATTATGACAGTAGAGTAGACAAGACTCTCAAGCCTTAGTAAAGCAACTAGTCTAGGAGAAAGAAAACTCCATTTCTTTTCTCTGCTTATTCCAGCGTTGTTTCCAATCGTCTTGAATTTCTCCTTGCTGGATCAGCAGAAGTGCAGTTACAGATCTTGCAACCCTTGCTTAACTATAAACAGGCATCTTTTCAAAGGGTATCCATTGTCTCTAGATACAAAATGAATTCCCCCTCCTTTGTTTTTACTGCCATTAAACAATATAAGGTATTAAAATAATAATTATCTTGTATTTATCTGAAGGCAATACATCTCTCTTAAATATTATCCCTGCATGTGTCAATTCACATTGACATTTTAAAAAGATAAAACTGACAAAGCAGACAACTTTTTACTAAGGTGAGAAAAAAAGACCAAGAAACGAAATCTATTTTTCACTGATATGTTTTCTTATGCCATCATTAATAAGATTAGAATCTTTTTTATTTTAAAGCTGATAAATGTTGTGTACTTATGCAGTTTATAGACTGTTATCGTTGGCCGGTTACGTAAACCTCTCGAAAGTGCCGAACGAAAACTTCATGTTTTTGAGCCGAAAATGCTGGCCAACGTTAAGTCGGAGGAGAAGGGTTTGATCACCCTAACAGAAAAACACCCTAACTTAACCCTATCCTAGTCGGTAGGGTTGAAAAAGAATTGGCAGAAAAAAATTTTTTTTTAAATAAAAATCATAAAAAAAAAGTTTTTTCTTGATTTGAACTTTTTTCATTAATTTTTAAAGTTCCTTACAAATTTACATATTTTTCCATTCAATTTTTTTCGGTTCAAATTACCATACGATACTTGTTTCTAGCATTTTAACATTGGCCAGCATCTTCGATACAAAATCACAAAGTTTTCATTCGGCACCTTCCAGTGGTTTACATAACCTGCCGGAATGTGTCGATGATAACACGGTCTGTAAACTACATAAGTACTAAATGTTGTTTCTCTTTTAATCACATATGTAAGTCCAAGTAATGAAATCACATTCCAAAAAACAGACAATTGTGTTTTATAAGATTTTATTTTCAATTCTGTCTATACAAAAGCAAAAGACAAAGACATCTTGTGAAAAAATTTTAAATTCCACATTTTCGCAGAATGACAAGAGATAAGAAAAAAAGCCACAGAAGATTGTAAAATATTTGCAAATAAACCCTTTAATTCGATTATCGTTGAGGCAATTACTGCATTCTTCCGACATCCATTTCAATTCCTCAATGGACAATGCGTTCTTGATATTACACTTGAGGATTGGTCACTCTTCCAATAAAAAGGACAGTTTGAGATTGTTTGTCAACAATGGTGAACAAAAATGGATGGTCAGCCTTGAATTCGATGCCCATTTCCATCGACATTAAACACATGACAAGACCTGCAGTGGCAGCTGCTGCCTCTGTGCCTTCTTCATTGACCTCAACAAATGCTTTGTGAATCACTTTGCTCACATATACTCGTCTCTTTTCACTGACCATTGCTGACAAATCACTTTTTTCTACATCAAATAAATCACTCAGCCCCATCTTAGACAAAATATCTTTCATCTCAAATCTGGATTCCAAGCGGAACTTTGGCAGGTACACTTCAACTTCACGCTTTCGGAATCCTTTCATTTGTAGCAAACTTTGAAAGAATTCTGGCTTTAGCTTCTGTTCCAATGAACTAAGGCCATCAACCTGATCTGGAAGGACAACAAACATACTTAGTTTATAACCAACGTACGGCAGTTCAAGAATCTTGCACTGCATGTCTGCATCCATTTTTATAAAATACTTATCCGAAATATACATCATATCGTGTTCGATTTGTTGGCCAGGACCAAGAAGAAATTCCCTTTTACTTGTTGCTTCTTTGGGAAACTTTTCCGCCCAGTTTCCTTTAAAGTAAATGGCATTAATTAGAACCAAAAGAGTTTCTCGCGTCAAAACATTGTCAGGAATTAGGTTCTTTATTTTACCATTAGTATACTGCTCAACCCAATCGTTAATAGCATCTTTCGTTTCGACTGCGTTTTTATCAAAGTCGACACTTTCAATCGTTGACAGATAAAATTTGGTCAATTGCGTTTTGTAATCATCAGAGACAGGTAAATTTTGATTTGCATAAATGCGGTTGGCCGATTTCAAAGTGACATTATTACTCTCTGACAGCAAATGGTTCATATATTCTTGAAAGGCTACATGAAGTTTGTCTTTAAAAGAAGAAGCATTCAGAGTGTTTTCCAATTGCTTGGCAGTATTGTTTCTGGCGCCAAGGTAGACCATTGACAGAACGGTGGCGATGCTAAAAGGCGACAGGAATAAATTTTCATTGCTGTTGACGGCCACTGTTTGATAAAGGTTGCAAGTGAAAAAATCCAATGAAGAAGCTAAGCTTTCAATATTCTTGCTTACAGCCGTCATGTTTCTCTTTTGTTTGGATAAACTGGAAAGAAAACAAATTATTATTAGAAAAGAATCAAAAAGATCATTTGAAATACTGTAAACTCAAAAAAAGGTAAATCTGAGTTTTTAAATATGTACTGAAATGGATTGGTTTCTTTCCTCCAGGGTAGTACAATGTAGGATTGAAACATTGTTTAAAACGAATTTTGGGAGTTTCATCACAGCTAAGCAATCAATGTGTTGAGATAAGAGGTTATTTTATCTCCCAGCTCTGTATTTATTCCCAAGAATAACAATTCTAAGAACAAATAACAGAGGAAATTAAGGCTGAGTATAAATACACTTGTAATCATCTCTCCATTAATGACATTAGTTTTTATTCATGCTCTTAAGATAGGGTATAGATATCTGGACAGCCCAGATAGTCTACATTCGCTTTACTTTCTAACCCTTTTAGGGTCAACAAAGGGAAATAACTTAGTGGTGTTATGACACCAGTGTATTTTGAGGATCCGTTTTCTTATTACTGTTTGTACAGACAGAAAGTAAATACGAAAAGTTTATGATAGACGTTATTTATTTATCGATTCATTGTTGGACTTTTCATTACTTAATTTGTGGTTAAAGATACTGTGATAATTTGCCTTGGTGACAATATCTGTTAAGTGAGATGGCTCTAGCAGCCAAGTTGTCAATTGAGTTGTCTCCCCTTTGCAGATTGGCCGTTAGGAGTCTATAAACATGGATGGCTCTGACTGGTAGTCAATTTGCATAGGTGGTGCGTTTATTAGTATAAAAACTGTAACTTTTGGATTGAGGAGGTCAGTTGATTTTTTGTCAGCAGAGAGTGAACACTGAACAGTGAGCAGTGGAGATTAAGATTTTTCATGGCCGTGGCACAAGATTTAATTCCATTACTGGATTACATAATTTAACCTTTTTTATTCAAATGTCTGATCCATGAAAATGAACTGGTCATCTCCTTCCATTCTTGATTGTTTGATCATTTTTTTCTTTTAATCTGAAACATTATTCAGATGATGTTCATCTTCTAAAGTATGTTATAAGGAAGAAGCGTCTAAGACAAAAAGTTTTTCTAAAGCATCTTTTTATCCATGAAAAATAGATTCTATTGGATATTGAAAAATCTACCAAGAAAATAGCATGGCTAAATTGTTCCTATTTACTTGTCTCCCCACGAGAGCAGAGTTAGACACAAGGCCCGTTTTTAATATGGAGGGGAAAACAGCTCTCCCAAAAGTTGCACCGTATTGGAACAAAAATTAATATTGCCTCAGTCTCGAAGGATTTCTCCTTCACTGACCGAGGACAGAAAAGATGAAGTGTAGTATCAGAATAGATACACTTTCCTCCTAGCCAAAAGCATGGCCAAATTGTTTGAAAAAATGTTTCCATGAAATATATAATAACAATAATACTATTATCATTACTACTACTACTACTACTACTAATAATAATAATGATAATCTGGAGAGACTTGTCACTCAGACTCCAGGGAACACCACCGGTTATTGTCAGTGAATAATCACTAATGATGACTTGTGTGAAAAATCTTAATGAGTAAATATTAATAATAATAATAATGATAATAATAATAATAATAATAATAATAATGATAATAATAATAATAATAATAATAATCACTCGCCAGATACACATAGAGTACTGGTATACTGAGAAAACTTATCGCCACTCTAATTGCAGCAAAAGCAAACCGTTGTTATCAACAAGAAAGATCAACTGTTGCAAGAATGCAAAGTGATTTGCAACGAGTATCAAAAGAAGCACAAAATACTGGAAATCTGGGGAAACTTGTTGTCACTCAGACTCCAGGGAACACCAGCTGTTGTTACTAGTGAGCGATCACTAATAATGACTTGTGTCAGAACTCACAGTGAGTAAACAGTAATAATGCCGCATAAACAGAACTAGCAATATAGAAAGAATGACACGAATCCAAAGGAACTGAAACTGTCAGGGTAGATATATAAAAACAAAATTATAATCTGATACACCACATCCTGCCCCCCCCGCTCACACCAAATACAAACGCAATGACACCAGTATTGCATGGTGTCACAGAAAATGATCATGAAGAGTGAGAATGGAAAGAACAACTCTGATAAACAAAGGAGAGAAAGGGGGAGAAACCATATGAACAATCTACAACACATTCCCACATAAAGAAAAGGAATAGGAAAAAAAATCATAAGCATCATATAGGCCATGATATCAGAAGAAAGTTTTTACAGTATGTTACAAACTAATATTGTTTTTAAAATCTAGACCCTTACAGATTGTAATTTTGCTTCATTATCCAATACGAAAACATACAGAATAGACACATTTTTTCGGCCTTAAGAGGTCGTTGCTTATTAAAGCTATGCCTGAAACATATCCCTGGATGTGTAGCCATGCTAAGTTTATATGAATAAAACTTTTATAATAAATAAATAGCTCTATTTATTATTGAGCAATATTATATAAACACAGTAGAGATTCTTCTGAGTTTTTACCCTGTGGATACAAACTTAACCTGTATTACTATATATATATATATATATATATATTGGTGGTGGTCGAAGGGTAGAGTACCGGACTATGAATCAGTTGTGACTTAGAAACCGGGTTTGTGCTGTCCAACCGGCAAGAATTAACATCTTCTACACTGAAGATTGCATAAGCATGAAACATAGATGTCTGTAGGTAATGATAATAAATGTTTATTTTAAATGTTGCTATAGGCCCCTTATTACAAGAACTGATGCCTCAGACAATTTAATAATACGCAGTCATACTATGGGATGAATGCGATGTTCCAACCACTTTGTTGTTGTTGTTGAACACTGTTCGACTTTTACTGTGTGCGCTTGCAGATTTGGCGTATATAGAGTTTAATTTCTCTTTATTTCACAGCTAATCGGTGGTGATTGAGGGGTAGAATACTGGACTATGAGTCAGTTGTGACTTAGAAACTGGGTTCATGACCTCTGACCGGCAAGAATTAACATCTACACTGAAGATTGCATAAGCATGAAACATCCTTGTCTATAGGTAATGATAATTCAATATTTATTTAAATGGTGTGTAATATATATATATATATATATATATATATATAGTTATAATTGGTGAGGAAATTTTCACAACTATATCTGTTTATGCACCACAATGTGGCTTGAGTGAAAATGCGAAAGATGACAGGTTTGTTGCAGTAACTAATAAGGTTGATGGCAGGAGATTTGAATTTCTCCTTGCTGGATCAGCAGAAGTGCAGTTACAGGTCCTGCAACCCTTGCTTCACTATAAACAGGCATCTTTTCAAGGGGTATCCATTGTCTCTAGATACAGAATGAATTCCCCCTCCTTTGTTTTTACTGCCATTAAACAATATAAGGTATTAAAATGATAATTATCTTGTATTTATCTGAAGGCGAAACATCTCTCTTAAATAAATAAATCCCTGCATGTGTCAATTCACATTGACATTCTAAAAAGATAAAACTGATTGACAAAGCAGACAACTTTTACTAAGGAGAGAAAAAAAAAAGGCCAAGAAAGGAATCTATTTTTCACTGATATGTTTTCTTATGCCATCATTAATAAGATTAGAATCTTTTTTTTTTAAAGCTGATAAATGTTGTGTACTTATGCAGTTTACAGACTGTTATCGTTGGCCGGTTACATAAACCTCTGGAAAGTGCCGAACGAAAACTTCATGTTTTTGAGCCGAAAATGCTGGCCAACGTTAAGTCAGAGGAGAAGGGTTTGATCACCCTAACCCTAACAGAAAAACACCCTAACTTAACCCTATCCTAGTCGGTAGGGTTGAAAAAGAATTGGCAAGAAAATTTTTTTTTTAAATATAAGATCATAAAAAAACCGTTTTTTTTTTTATTTGAACTTTTTTCATTAATTTTTAAAGTTCCTTACAAATTTACATATTTTTCCATTCAATTTTTTTCTGTTCAAATTACCATACGATGCTTGTTTCTAGCATTTTAACATTGGCCAGCATCTTCGATACAAAATCACAAAGTTTTCATTCGGCACCTTCCAGTGGTTTACATAACCTGCTTTTAATCACATATGTAAGTCCAAGTAATGAAATCACATTCCAAAAAACAGACAATTGTGTTTTATAAGATTTTATTTTCAATTCTGTCTATACAAAAGCAAAAGACAAATGCATCTTGTGAAAAAATTTAAAATTCCACATTTTCGCAGAATGACAATAGATAAGAAAAAAAGCCACAGAAGATTGTAAAATATCTGCAAATAAACCCTTTAATCTGATTATCGTTGAGGCAATTACTGCATTCTTCTGACATCCATTTCAATTCCTCAATGGACAATGCGTTCTTGATATTACACTTGAGGATTGGTCACTCTTCCAATAAAAAGGACAGTTTGAGATTGTTTGTCAACAATGGTGAACAAAAATGGATGGTCAGCCTTGAATTCGATGCCCATTTCCATCGACATTACACACATGACAAGACCTGCAGTGGCAGCTGCTGCCTCTGTGCCTTCTTCATTGACCTCAACAAATGCTTTGTGAATCACTTTGCTCACATATACTCGTCTCTTTTCACTGACCATTGCTGACAAATCACTTTTTTCTACATCAAATAAATCACTCAGCCCCATCTTAGACAAAATATCTTTCATCTCAAATCTGGATTCCAAGCGGAACTTTGGCAAGAACACTTCAACTTCACGTTTTCGGAATCCTTTCATTTGTAGCAAACTTTGAAAGAATTCCGGCTTTAGCTTCTGTTCCAATGAACTAAGGCCATCAACCTGATCTGGAAGGACAACGAACATACTTAGTTTATTACCAACGTACGGCAGTTCAAGAATTTTGCACTGCATGTCTGCATCCATTTTTATAAAATACTTATCCGAAATATACATCATATCGTGTTCGATTTGTTGGCCAGGACCAAGAAGAAATTCCCTTTTACTTGTTGCTTCTTTGGGAAACTTTTCCGCCCAGTTTCCTTTAAAGTAAATGGCATTAATTAGAACCAAAAGAGTTTCTCGCGTCAAAACATTGTCAGGAATTAGGTTCTTTATTTTACCATTAGTATACTGCTCAACCCAATCGTTAATAGCATCTTTCGTTTCGACTGCGTTTTTATCAAAGTCGACACTTTCAATTGTTGACAGATAAAATTTGGTCAATTGCGTTTTGTAATCATCAGAGACAGGTAAATTTTGATTTGCATAAATGCGGTTGGCCGATTTCAAAGTGACATTATTACTCTCTGACAGCAAATGGTTCATATATTCTTGAAAGGCTACATGAAGTTTGTCTTTAAAAGAAGAAGCATTCAGAGTGTTTTCCAATTGCTTGGCAGTATTGTTTCTGGCGCCAAGGTAGACCATCGACAGAACGGTGGCGATGCTAAAAGGCGACAGGAATAAATTTTCATTGCTGTTGACGGCCACTGTTTGATACAGGTTGCAAGTGAAAAAATCCAATGAAGAAGCTAAGTTTTCAACGTTCTTGCTTACAGCCGTCATGTTTCTCTTTTGTTTGGATAAACTGGAAAGAAAACAAATTATTATTAGGAAAGAATCAAAAAGATCATTTGAAATACTGTAAACTCAAAAAAGGTAAATCTGAGTTTTTAAATATGTACTGAAATGGATTGGTTTCTTTCTTAAGGCTGAGTATAAATACACTTGTAATCTGCTCTCCATTAATGACATTAATTTTTATTCATGCACCTAAGATAGGGTATAGATATCTGGACAGCCCAGATAGTCTTCATTCTGGGCTATGTTCCGTAGAAGACTTCTTGCAACAGTGAATTCCTTTTTCTCTCTAACCCTTTTAGGATCAACAAAGGGTAATAACTTAGCACAATTATAATAAAATTAAAAATAAAATAAAAAGAAATATAATCTGGTATACACCACATTATAATCAGATGCTAAAAACTAAACTGGGCAAGAAATTCCTAAATCTCACCGAAAAACACTTCTACGTAACGAATCCCCTGCATAAAATATTTAATAAAAATAACCTAAAACTGTCCTACAACTGCTGCAAAAACCTAGAAATGATAATTAAGGCAGACAATAACAAAATACTAAAAGAGAACAGCAGAGAGGAAAAAAATAATAAATTGCATAAAAAAGGTGACCAATATAGCAAACATAACACTAAGAAGAACAAAAATATAAAGCACTACAAATAGTAATAACCAAAACCCTAATAGTAATCACCCAAATAGAAATGAAAAGTTAGCAATGAAAAGAAAAAATATAACTGCATAAATCGTACACTTTGTCCACTACAAAATAAATGCCTAACCAAAAGTATTGTTTACCAAGCTACAATATTGGCCAAAGAAAGACCGAATAACAAGAAGTACTACTTGTGTATGACCTCCCTAGATTTTAAAACCAGATATTACGACCACAACAGCACATTTAAAAACAAAGAACGCCTAATTAAAACAGCACTAGCAAACAATTATTGGGAGCTCAAAGAAAACGGACGCTCACCAATAATTGAATGGAAAATAATACGACAGGCCAATGCATGTAGAAATTTAGACAACTCGTGTAGATTATGTCTGAATGAAAAAATTGAAATCTTAAACTTTAAAGACACCCAAAACCTATTAAACTGTAGAAGTGAAATGGCAAACAACTGCATGCACAGTATAAAATTTACCTTAGGTTAACAACACATAATAAATTAATAAACAGATAAATAAATAAAAAAACTAAACTAAAACCTAAAAACTTAAAAGCTAAAAGCTAAAATAGAAATACAAGCAAGCATGTGTTAAAATAAGGTCACCCATTATATTGACACGATAAAGAAACAGCGATATGCCATCCTATAGAAAACAGAATAGAATAGGAAATAGGAAGTAAAATCAACAGAACCTTTGTTTGTGAGAAGCCCAACGATTGGCTAAGAGAACAACAAAGAATCTGATTGGTTAACTAGCTAGTTGTGTATATAAAAACACCTGGCAAAACTAACTTCATGCTTGACGATTCCCTCTGGGGATGAAACGCAGAAGCCTCTGTGTAGCTTAATTGGCATAAATATATTCTCATAAATTACTACCTAGCTCTACTCACGTATCGAGCACTGTTGAAGTAAATACTGAAAATTGATACATAAAAAATATATATCTCCTTATAACATTTATGTGGATACATGAAATAATAATAATATATATATATATATATATATATATATATATATATATATATATATATATTTCAACAGAACACTTTAAAGATGTGTTGGTTCGCCATAGCATCAAGTGAAGAACAGCTTTACACTTCATATCTTTAGCCCTG
Organism: Sepiola atlantica; assembly: GCA_963556195.1. Taxonomy (NCBI): domain Eukaryota; kingdom Metazoa; phylum Mollusca; class Cephalopoda; order Sepiida; family Sepiolidae; genus Sepiola; species Sepiola atlantica. Next base: position 155,605,132 of record OY744526.1, read on the forward strand.
TGACC
>OY744526.1:155610136-155785136 GCA_963556195.1 Sepiola atlantica
GCAACAAATGAACAGAACAAGAGGGATATTTGGAAATGCCACTATGAGAAATTGTTGAATATTGAGTTTTCATGGAAATGTGAAAATTTAGAAGTTGCAGAAGCAGTATCCGGTCCAGCTCTAAGAATTGAGAAAGAAATGGTACGGGAAGCTGTGAGTAAGATGAAGAAGAGTAAGGTTGGAGGACCCTCAGGTGTTGTTGCAGAAATGTTGACAGCTGCAATTGCAAGTAAAACAAGCATTGAGATGATTACACACTTGACAAATCAGATGATAAAAGAAGAGGTCATCTATATAATAAAACAAAATTAATACTTTTATTAAATTTTTACGGAATAATTGTAAGTGATTAAAACATTTTTATCACATTCTTATGGAATAATTGTACGTGATTAAAACGATTTTATCAAATTATTATGCAATAATTGTACGTGAGTAAAACAATTTTATCAAATTATTATGCAATAATTGTACGTAAGTAAAACAATTTTATCAAATTATTATGCAATAATTGTACGTAAGTAAAACAATTTTATCAAATTATTATGCAATAATTGTACGTGAGTAAAACAATTTTATCAAATTATTATGCAATAATTGTACGTAAGTAAAACAATTTTATCAAATTCTTATGGAATAATTGTACGCGATTAAAACAAGTAAAATCTTTTAATGTCAGCTAAACTCTGCTAAATGGCAGATTTTAACTTTTACGAAATCCTTAGTTTTTAAAATTATTTTTCATGTTAGGTGAATACCCTGCTGATTTGTGACATATTTTTAAAGACGTATACAATGCGTCCTCAATCATTCGGTCATCACTCTAAAAGTTTTATTTAATTTTTTGAAAAAAATGTTTATATAATAAAACAAAATTAATACTTGTCCTAGGACGGGTAAAATTAATTCTGCAAATAAATGAGTTTTGCATCACTTTATGTCTTCTCACTAAGATTACAGTCTAAATATAATACTAAACCTTGTCTAGAATCCTTATTCTAATTTGGATCAAAATCGATTACATAATTTTGATTCTAGAAAATGTCTAAGATTTAGGAAATGTACCTGGTGGCAAAAAGTGAAGCAAGAAAAGCTGTATACAAAGCCAAGAAGGAGACGGAGCAAGCCATATTTCCTGATATATTACGAAGGGATGACTAAAAGAATGGAGTATTCAGGATAGCTGAACAGATGGCAAAGACAAATATGGATATTGTTGGAGAGAAGTGCATTCGAAATGACAATGGAGTATTGGCAACAAATGAACAGAATAAGAGGGATACTTGGAAATGCCACTATGAGAAATTGTTGAATACTGAGTTTCCATGGAAATGTGAAAACCTAAAAGTTGAAGAAGCAATATCTGGTCCAGATATAAGAATTGAGAAAGAAATGGTATGGGAAGCTGTGTGTAAGATGAAGCAGGGGATGACCCTCAGGCGTTGTAGAAATGTTGAAGCCTACGAGTAAAACAGGCATTGGGGTGATCACAGACTTGACAGATCAGTTCATAAAAGAAAAGGTTATCCCGAGAGACTGGGAGCTTAGTACAATTGTGAATTGTTACAAGGGTAAAGGGGAAGCACTTGATAGAGGTTATTACCGAGGCTTAAAGTTGATGGATCAGGTCCTGAAAGCGTTTGAGAGAATAATTGAGCAGCAAATAAGAAGTCAAATAAGCATAGATGAAATGCACTTTGGTTTTATGTCTGGGCAATAGAGTTGGGCGGTTTTGAAATTTTGGTTTCTTTCCCTTAAAACCTCGGTTTACGGTTTGGTTTTTCGTTTTTTTTGAAAAAAATTTTTTTACTATGGAAGCTATTCATTCTCTTGTGTGATGATTAGTTATTATTCAACGTTTAGTTGAATTATGCCACTGTTTCGATAATTTTGTGACTGAATCATTCTCCATGATATGAATCATATAAGTTTTAAGGTGTTGACTGTTGTAATCAAAGTTCTGATACCTTTTCAACAGTTAACTCGTTAAAACAGTGACCAAAGATTCATGAAAGATTTCTGAAGAATAAAACTGAGTTTGAATATACATTCTATCTAATTCTTTAACCCATCAGAAGCTAAAATATAACTCAGAAATGCAAGAAATTAAAAAACGAAAATTTATTTAAACAAACAAAATAATTTTACAAATAAAATTAAGCAAAAATGATGAAAATGAAATATTGTCAAAATTATTTGACAGATAAAAATTTTAATTTTTTAATAGGTGAAAATGTTTGCAAGACGTTGTGTCTTGTCGCGTAAAATAAACACACCATATACTTCTCGAATTGCCGGTGTTGACTGTTGGGATGTCTGTCATTTTGTGTGCTCGAAGTTCTGTCAACTGGTGCGTGTTGGGGTTAATATTTGTTTTTAAGACAGGGTAATAAAACTTTATAGACATGCGTAAAAGACTAGTAGTACACCCGAAAACCGCGCCAAAGGAAAAGGAAGGATGGTTAAAAAAAAAGTAGAGATTATTAATTCACCTAAAGTCATTTTTTAAGCTTTAAGGTAATTTTAGTCATAGAATTCATGACTTGGATTAAAGTTTAATAATTAAACTTTCGAATAAATTGTCAACTCTAAATAAATACCATATTAACAATTTAGTAAAATATAAATCGTTGCATAGTCTACTTTTTGAATAACCCATTTTTGGGAGAGAAAACGGTATAGTTGAGAGATAGTTCTCTAGAAATGACAATTTATGTATGAAGTGGCTTTTCAAAAGTAAACAATGAAATGCCTAATGCTTAAAATAATTTTTAAAATCCGAATAAAATGATACTAGCATTGGCAACTACTTTTTTTCTTTTTAAATGTTTATACTCGCTCACTACTTTTCGTTTATTTACTTTTACAAGTATTTTTTTTAAATTTCATTTTAATAACTTATTTTTTTAGATAACTCTGAAAAAATAATTATTTTACAATTTTGAGTTGAATCAAATAGATTTTCGACATCATACGGAACGCGTTTGATTTTTTCTTTTTCATTTGAAAATAGTTTATGCTAAAAATACGATGTCATGTTGTCTGTCGTATTTCTCTTTTTTTCATTTGAAAATTCAAAATGTTAATGATAAACAAACTGTAAACAAAGATTTCTTCCTACAAGTAGCAATATACATGAAAAAATTTAAATTGCTTAAAATATCTCAATAATGGCATATATAGAAAGAGCTTGATTATCTAAGAAAGAATCTTTTTAAATTTTTTAAATCTGACTAAAAATAAGGAAGTTATGACTATTTTTGTGCCTCACACAATTGGATATTTTCCCCTCTTTAAGACCATATGCGTTTCGTCACATTTTTTACACTAATTTTTCAGTAAAAATGTTATATCTTTGTTAAAACACAAGATTAAGCAATGAAATTTACCATATAAGTGTATTTTTGTACAAGGAATCAGAATATGCCACTGAAAATCTCCAGAAATTAATGGTTTCCAAGTAATCTGCACTAAGTGCACATAAATATGCTGCAATACCTTAAAAATACCATGAATCCATTAAAAGAAAGAAGTTAGAAAACTCAAAGTTGAATTGTAATACATTTTATGTACAAGAAACTAAAATCTAATACTAGGACTGTTTAAAAATGAATATATTGCAAGATTTCTTTAGCATTATTGTAGATTTACACCTTCTGCTAACTCACCCCCTTACCTCCCCAAAATATGAGATTCTACTTTTTTTATTAAGGCAATTACATGTTAACACCCTGAAAAACTTGGCAGAAAGAAAGAAACAAAAACAATTATTTTAGAATTTAAAGTGGGGATCAGTTTCACATAAAATAATCCCCCATTTCAAGGCCATTCTAGCGTTTTAGGACAGTTAATTATTTTTTCTATGGGAGATAAATCTTGTGCGTTTTTCTTGTTTTGTTTTTTTCTTCTTTTTTTTAGACGATTATGAGGGTCTTTGTGGGAGGAGGGGGGCTTACCACTTGAACTTCAGGTTAGTGGTAGGGCTAGGGGCAATTAAGTGTGAACACCCTGAAAACTTAGCAGAAAGAAAAAAAAACAATTCATTTAGAATTTCGAGTGGGGGATTAGTTTCACATATATTTAATTCACAATTTCCGGGCCATTCTAGCGTTTTAGGGCATTAATCAATTTTTTTCTATGGCAAATAAATCCTGTGCGTTTTTTTTATGGGCGTCTGCTTTTTTTTTTTTTTTTTTTTTTTTTTAGATGATTATGTGTGGTTTTAATGGGCTTTTTTGTAGGATTAGGGCTTCCTACTCGGACTTAGCGTTAGTGATAAGGTTAAGGAAGGGGTTTTGTTTTGGATGGAGGTTGCCATTCGGACTTAGTGTTAGGGTTAAGGGAGTTTTTTAGGGGTGGCTTGCCACTCATATTTAAGGTTAATGGTACGATACGTTCAAGAAGGCATTTTTAGGAGGTGGGCTTGTTAGTCGTACCTAGAGTTAATGGTAGAGTAATTATTTATTTTATAAATTTCACTAAAAGGCAAGAATGGCCGGGAAATCGGAGATCATTTTACATTAAATTTATATGCGAAACTGATCCCCCACTCTAAATTCTAAACTATTTTTTGTTTTGTTTTTTCTTTTTTTCGCCAAGACTTTAAGACGTAATCGCCTAAAAAAGTAGAATCTTAATTTTTTTTTTTAAATTGGCGACTAGAAAGTCATTACTACTAGAAGTTCGAAAGTTGAGTGAAAACCAGTATTTTTTAAAGTATTTTTTATAAAAGAACCAAATAGGATTAACTTTTTTAAGCACAAAAAGTATTTTTATCTTACTTTTAAAGAAGTTTATAAACAAATTTTACAAAGCTTTACAAGACGCTGCTGCTGATTGATTGTTATATCAGCAATACTAGCAGCAATTGTTGACTTTCGCTCAAAAAAAGGACAATATTTTTTAGGATAAGATAATTTAAAATTACTATTACCGAAAGACAAAACAACGTACAATTATAATTTTAATGCATAAAAAAAGATGAAAGATTAATTTATTTACTAGTTGGGTACGAAAAATGTAAGGATATTCATTTCCTAACAAAATGATGGTATTTTGAGCTCTTAAAGTGCTTTAGTTTTTAAGATATGACTATTTTAATAGAACTACCCTCAAATATGTGATTATCCAAACAGTTTTCTGGTCGATGTGTATTGCTAAGTACATTAAATGTTTTTATCATATATTTGTTCAATCTGTCCTCTTACTAATATAACATTTTTTGGTAATATTCAATTTTATTCAAATCGGAAAATCTTTTCAACCGTGTTTCCTTGTATATGGTGGCTTACTGTAGTAAAAACACAATACCGAACGGTTACGGTTTAAAAAAAAAAAACCGATTCGGTATTCGGTATGGAGACGAAAACCGCCCATCTCTACTGGGCAATATACCATTGGTGCTATATTTATTCTGAGACAAATGCAAGAGAAGTAACTGTATTTTTCTTTTGTGGATATGAAGTTTTTAACAGAGTACCAAGAGATGTTGTTTGGTGGGTTTTGCGTAAACAAATGGCAAACGAGTGGTTGGTGAAGGTTGGCAAAGCAATGTACAGAAATATTCAAAGTTGTGTTCAAATTAACAGCATATTTGGTGACAGCTTTAATGTTGAAGTGGAAGTACATCCGGGTTCTGTACTGAGTCTGTTGCTTTTCATTAGTGTCTTAGAAGCATTGTCCAGGGAGTTTTGTACGGATTATCCAGAAAAGATGTTGTATGCTGATGATTTAGTACTTGCCTGTGAAACAATAGAAGATCTAGTTATTAAGTTAATGACTTGGAGGAATTCTATGGAAAGTAAAGGCTTAAAAGTGAATGTTACGAAGACCAAATTGATGATCAATGGTTGTAGCACTGAAAAGCTCCCAGAAATGGAACAGTTCCTCTGCTCAGTTTGTGGAAAGGGAATCAGGTGCAATTCATTTTTTTGTGGTACCTGTAAACATTGGGTACACAAAAAGTGCAGTAGAATTACAGGTAGGTGTAACCAATGGAGATAGATGAGAACTCAGACATTGAAAAAGTATATCTGGATGGCAAAGCTATCGAGGTTGTCGAGAAGTTTTGTTACCTTGGTGATACTATTGGAGCACAGGGTGGAGCAGGTGATAGTGTGAGTACAAGAGTTAGGAGTGGACGGAGTAAGTTCAAGGAACTTCTGCCATTACTAACCAGCAGAGTGTTACCAATGTCGACTAAGGAAAAAGTCTCTCAGGCATGTGTACACACTGTGATGATGTATGGAAGTGCAACCTGGCTAGTGAAGGTTGAAGAAATCCGCTGCATGAAGAGAAATGATATGAGAATGATACGATGGGTGTGTAATGTGAGTCTTAAAGACAGGCTTAGATTTGCTGACCTCAGAGGAAGATTAAACTTAGACAGTATAGGGAGATGTGTGCAGAACAGTAGACTTCGATGCTATAGACATGTTGAAAGAATAAATGAGAGTTTTTGGATTAGTAGATGTAGAACAGTTGAGGTAGTGAGTCCAGTTCAAAGGAAAACATTGGAGGAAGTGGTAAGAATGGACTTGAGAGAAAGTTAAGTGGTACTGATTTGAAGGAATCCTGGGAAATTAGTCACAAAAAGGTTTTTAATAAACTTTCGAACAACTGACTTAAGTTTGTGTTTGTTATCATCCAGAAAAATAATTTTAATCGTCATTTTCAGAGCAAAATTGTTTTGTATTTTTAATTGACAGAAGAAAAGCTTTTGTTTCTTCTTTAATTAAAGTAATAAATTCAAAACAAAAACAAATTATTTTGAAACGTAACGTTCAATTGAAATGAAAATCGCACACAATCTACTTGTTAACGCTTATGGATTGATTGTGTGCAATTTGTCGTTTTTCATAGGAAAATTGAGGTCCGTCCCTGGCATACATAAGGAGTTTATTGCATGCTTTTAATAGACTATTATGAACCAGGGTCAAATGACATGCACCATCTGTTTTGTGTGATAAAAGAAATCCTTAAAATGTCATGCTTGTACCATAAGCTGTTTTTGAAATAAGAGTATGTTCCATATGGGAACGTTGCTGAGTTAGAAAGAAATTATTGCCTATTTCTCCAATACTTTGTGTATTTTTGTTTTCATATTTTGTTAATATAATGTTAAAAAATACCCTTTTTTTCTTCAAAATGCTCAAATACCATAAAAATGCGTTTAATGAATTAAATAATTTACCTTTCAAAGAACAAAACTAATGATTAAAAACTAAAATGGAGTGAATAATTAAAAAAATGTTTAAAAATGTTTTGCAATAAAATCGAGTCTTGATCTGGGTGCGGCATATTACATGATATAAAATTGCCCAAATGCCTCAGATTTTGGATAAGGCTTATGGAGTTTTGTTAAAAAAAAAATTATTTTCACACTTTACGGGCATGAAAAATCATTTTCAAGATGCCGAAAAATAAACGGTTGTGAAACTAAAAAAATTTGCACATCACCAATTAAAAAAAATGTAAAGTTTCTTAAGTATTTTATGTTCCCACATTGGAACGTCTCCAAGTTAATGTTGAAACCCAACACTTATTGCAAATTGAAAAAACATTGATTAAACAGCAACTTGCATTTGACGAAAGCCAGAAGGAAGATGTGGGTTCATACCTTTCCCAATGATATTAGTGCATAATCGATCACGTTTTTTGTTTACTGATGAGTCACCACTAATCAAGGCCAAACGCCACTCGAGTATAAGGGTTAATGATATGGAATAGATTGTTAGTTGAATGATGAAGAACATTACAAGAGGATTGAACTCGTCCAGACAATCACATAGTCCGTATTACTATCCATTAGCCACTCATGCAAACTGTTTTCCTTTTCTTCTTAAATCGTTAAAATATGTTTGAGTTTAAAACTATTTTAGTGATTTTTTTTGTGCAAAATTGTTGATGGCCAAGTGAAATTTTGTCCATTTGCTGTGAATGTTCTTTCAATTAAAAATGATAGAATTTTCCTATTTTCTTTGGTTCTTTAGACTCGGGGCTAGAATAGAAGTTAAAAGTGGGCCCACGCCAAGCATTCATGAAGTCCTTTTGTTGCCTGGCAACATTTTTTTAAAAATTAACAAAAAAAAACTTTAAAAAGAAAAAAAAAACGTAATACATAAGCACTCGTCTTATTCACGTGGGCGAATGTCATCTCCTCAACTAAAGAAGGTGAAAACGGTTTTCTATTATGAAATCATGGGTGAAATGTTTGATTAGCTTAAAGCTGTTCTCGAATGTCGCCTTGGTGACATCATTCAAGGGTGCGTCCTTTTTGGAGAGTCGCTCTCTTTTCGTTGAAAGGACTATTTACAAAGTAACATTCATTGATTCGATAGTTCTATTATTGACCAGGTGTGTCCTTCATAAAATGGTGCCTTCATTGCATAACGAGAGAGGGGAGGGGTTTCCTCTTACTGATAAAAAAATAATATGTCCCATTTGTGAATCAATAAGGAAAATGGAAAAAAAAAGAAGTTTCCTCTTTTTTATATTTTATTTTGTCAGTTGAAACAAATTATCTATTAGAATAGGACAGCAACAAAGTAAATGTTTACATTAACGTTTCTAACATGAACTTTTTACGTATTGCGGCCATTTTCTTTTTGATAATTTCTTATTTTTAAAATATCGACTTTATTATATTTTCATTTTTTTAATTTATTAAATTTGTAAAATTCTCTTATGAAATAAATCTTACTTGAAATTAAAAAAAACAAAAACGTAAAAATCAAGTTTTGAACTTATTTCGGTCAAGATGTTTTCTTCTTTTTGTATTCAAAATGTTTTAAATTCAATTTTTTAGGGTTTTACTTTTATGTGTCTGCTTCAGTTTTAGTCAAATAATCTAGAAATTCTAGAAACATTCAAGTTGGACACACACAAATCTAAAAACTTTCAAATCACAGGAAATTACTTCTCTAAGTTCTATTTTTGCAACAAATAGCAATTTTTAAATAGCCAAATCCATGTTTATCGCTGAATAAACTTGTGATTGCATGAAAATCGTGTTCTGTTTATTTGCTTTGAAAAAATATTACAAAGGATCAGTCATTCCCATGTAAAGTAGGGATACAAAAAGATGTAATCAAAACAGACATTTTTTAAATTTTAAGTTTTTTGTCGTTCTTGGCAATGATGTATGCATCTGAAGGTTTTTTTTTGTAGATTGTTTCCTTTTTATAAATTAAAATCTATGCAAAAGTCAAATTAATATATCATTATAAAATTCTCGGCAAAGCTTCATAACAGTTGTTGCATCATGTTTTTAGTGATTGTTTAAAAAATTATTTCTGTCATGCTCGTTACTGGATTTTATTGAGCCAATATTGTCAGCCATGGAATCTGATCATCGAATTTGTAATACTCTGCAGTTCTTTGGAAGTTTTTAAAAATCTATTGTAAGCAAAACTGAACACTGTTAGAAAATGCCACTTGCTCATCTAGCTTGAACAAAACCGGATAACTGACCAGCCTCCAAACCGAAAGCATTTACTCTGTTTTATGACCAAACTCTCTGCGATCACTCTGTTTTTATCAGGATAAAATGTCCTTTTTAAGACAATTTCTCTTCCAGTTCGCCAAGCTGTCCTTCAACTGCAGTTCAATGACACAATTTCTTTTCTAGTCTGACAAGCTGGCCTTCAACCGCTATGCAACGTGACAATTTCTCCTTCAGTCAACTGAGCTATCCTTCAATTACAGTGCGATGGGACAATTTCTCCTTAAGTCCATTGAGCTGGCATTCAACCACAGTGCGATGGGACAATATTTCCTTCAATGATGTGAGCTGGCCTTCAACTGCAATATGACTTGACAATTTCTTTTTCAGTTCACCGTACTTGCATCAACCACAGTGCAACGGCACAATTTCTCCTTCAGTTTGCTGAGCTGTCCTTCAACCACAGTGCGATAGGACAGTTTTTTATCTTGCTGCTCAACATCTTTCGAAAGGGAATTTAGTCTCAATTCAGCTGGCTATATTGAGTTGCTGTTCACTGTTGTCAAGCGCTGGGTAGAGAGGGTAGCTGCGAGAAGGTCATATGTGCGACAACAGGACTGTGTGTCACATATTCAGGAAACCCCAGAAGTGACTATCTGAGAACTTCCATGACTACAGCAGTCCTTACATCTGTCCTCCAAACGCACTTGATTGCAAACCCATGAACTATTATGCGTGGGATGCAATTGAGAAAGATACCAACCGAACTGCCTGCAACACCAAGGACAAGCTGATTGCCAGGATCAAACTGGTGTTCAGGCGTCTCTCGAAGGACACCATGAAGGCCACTTACTCCAGGTTCAAGTTCCACACGGTGGAGGCTCAAGGCAGCTTCTACGAATGAGCTGTATTCGGAAAATGATCCTCTAAGAGATTCACTTTGAATTTTGAGAATACATCAACTATTAGCCAAGATATGGCGATTTATTTTCATTTCCAAAATGTGTGAAATTTATTTCGAACACCTTGTACAATGTACCCTTTTATTAAAATATATACAGTATTTATTTACGAGGTAACATTTCATAGTAAACAAATACTCTGATTCTAAACAATAATCTGAGAATCTCTTTCAATATTTTAACTCACTCTTCTCCGTTTTGAGCGTTTTATTAATGAAAAACATTACAAATTTTATTAATGAAAAACATTACAAATTTGTTGTCAAGAAAACAAAAAATACTGAACAAAAATGATTAATAATCATGAAAAAATTGAATGTAAAAATAAAATTTGTATAATTTTTTTTAGTTATTTGGATTGCGATGAGGTTTCATCCATTTTTCAACTTTTGTGGTGGGCTTTTGCCCGGTCAGCCAATCCCATTCTAAAAAAAAAAGAGTCAAATTGATTGTTACTAGATATATCTACCCGGGATCTTTTTACTTTCATTTTTCTTTTTGTTTTGAAAACAAATAAATAATTTTAAGCTTTCTTGAACTCTTAAATTTATAAATAATAATAAGATAAGAGCCAGAGGTGCTAAATCAGTAAGCAAGCTAATAGATAGAGAAGGAGTGTTGATTACGGAAGGGGGGAAACTGGCTACGTGGTGTCAGCCTTGCATGCAAGCGAAGGGTAGAAAAGAGTGAATATTAATGAAATTCAATTAGGATTTTTTTTTAATTTTGTTTTAATTTACTCGATTTTTTTAAATTTCAATAAATGTTCGATTTATAGTAATTTAATTATCAAAAATATGTTGAAGAGATAAAACACACATGCAAATGAAGTTGTATCATAATTTTATTTTATTACTAGCAGGACCCGTGCCCCGGCGTTGCCCAGGATAGATATAAATTAAATTAAAAAATATAAGTGTTAGAATATTAATTCGTCAAAAAGCAGTTGAAAACAATCCTGTAATTTAAGTGATTAAAGAAGGATTTATCGATGTTTTGAATCAAATAAAATAGATTTCTCTATGTTTTGGGTGACTGCCCCCCCCCCCCCGCCCAGCCCCTCTACGATTGTAATTAGCGGTTTATTCGAAAATATAAAACCCACTGCCCCCCCCCCCCCCAAGTAAATATGATTCATGAATATGAGTGAAGCTTTCCAAGGTCAGTGAAAGAAAAACACTTTTAGATTGAGGCAATTTTTATCTCAATCCGTAGTGTCCATTTTGGTGGGAGATTCAATTTACCAACATTGAAAATCTATCTTTCGCTTAACTCAGGCCTTGACTGGCGATTGACTTAAGGAATTTGTTGTAGTTATTTTGTTTTCGATTTATCAACTATTAACTAATCTGCACTTTTACCATTGACTATGTTATTGCTATTTGGTTGCCTCTCCACAAGTGGAGAGTTATACAATAGTGATGTTTAATGTGGGGAAAAAAAATTGCCGCAATCTAGAAGGATTTCTCCTTGACTGACCTAGAAGAGAAAAGCAATGGATACTGCACTTTAAGTTGAAGTATATTTAGAAAAGTAGAAATTAATATTTTTTTGAATATCAGTAGTGGTTTTAGCGTCAAAGGAAGTATGTAAAAAAAGTTATGTAATAAATTAGAATAATGTTCGGTATGAATTAATAAGTTAAAAAATTAAATTATACCTGAAGTAATCAAAGATTGCTAAGGGAAATGTCTGAAGTCGAATCGATTAAGAGATTGTAGCCACCATTTTGAATCAATGTATAGTATAAGTGATTAGGTTTGTTAAATGTAATCCATAAAATCCGGAATGAGATGAACTCTATATGTAATAGTTAGAAATAACATAATCCGATGAAGGAGCGTCTATTAAATTTATGCAGAATGTAGTGTATTATGTAGTAAATTAATGGAAGATGAATAGAAAACTGTAATGGTTATGTTTTTCTAAAGTATTCATTGTGTATTACTTCCTGGTGATGAAAGGGAGTGTTAGTAGTAAAATATTAGAGGGAAAAGTTTTAGCTACCATCTCTATGGAGTATGTTTTGGGGAGAGTCTTTGATGGTGGTCAAAAAGTAGTATTTATTGTTAGATGGAGAAAATAATCATAAATTTCCTGAGTGAATAAGCTGCATACAGTGGTGAGTTTAGTAGCTTATGATGCATGCATGTGGTTATTTTCTTACTCTCGCCAAAGGTACAGGGGAAAGAAGTCTCCACTTTATATATATAGAGATATATAGATAGATTTACTCATGTATAGGGAATCGTTACTTGAGACTCGATTTGTGGAACCTCTGTTCCAGGAGGAGGAGGAGGAACAACAACAGTGCCAGAGAAATGATCTCTGAAATATTTGCTCTTCACTTGGTTGAAATACTGATTGGATCAAAATACTTAATCTTGATTGGTTGACTATAAAGGACTTCAACCAATCGGAAAGGGTTGCCTCCTGTTTACGTTCTCTATTTAAGTGAGCGCCCAAGCGCTGTCGTAAGTGAGATGCAATGAGAGCTCCAACTTGCCACAGGAACCTATGTCATTCACAACATGATGTTACTAACTGCTACATATATTCTTAGTGGGTACACAAATTTTGATTGTAGTATCTCGGCAAACAACACAAGTCACAGTCATGGACTTCTAAATATAGTAACAGCTTGTCAGTTTGCTTTTTTCATACGGACAAAGCAACATTTTCTTCGTTTAGACGTTTGAACATTTCTTAACTCTTCATAACTTTTTACTTTTAGTTGTTGAACAAGACGTAAATAAAGTTGACATATATTAATGCATGGACCGTGTTGTCTTTACTTTTGGCTTTACCTTTTTTCTACAGATTCAATTGTGTGACAGCGTGTGAATATCGCCAGGTGAGAAGTGATAACAACTGTCCCTATTTACTTGCCTCCCCACAAGGGTAGAATTAGGCACATTATTATTAGTTATTAATTATTAACCTCTGTCGGCAGACATTATTTTGATTGCTTCGCTGAGATTGGATGGATCCATAGATATTTTGTTTGCGGTGCAATCATTTGTTAAGTTTTTCTTACAAGAAACTAATCATCAAAGTTTCAATTTCAATCTCTCTCTATTAATTGTAATAAAACACCAAACCAGCAATAAAAAAAAATGAGATGTTTTCAAATATGCGTTAAACTTTGATAAAAATTAAGAATAAAACAAACGCCATAAATAAAATTAATTAACTATACGAACTCCGAAGGACATTCAAGTCAAGCGTGGCGTATATTATCTCCCTTCTTCTCATATAAACATGCCACGTGGTCTTGTCGTTCAGAGTTCGTGGAGTCCGAATAGTAAATTATCATTTGTTGGTGCTTCTGCTGTCTCATAGTGACATGTTAAAAAAAAAAAAAAATAGCTAAAAAACTGTATACACTTTGTTATGTATTTACGTGGTAGCTCAGACTGTACACCAATAATGACGCAAATTCATCCAGTATTAAAAATAAAATAAAAACGATTATTATCGGTAGTCGCCATTTTGTATCTTTCAATCTTTAAAAAAAAAAGTTGGTGCTTTTTTAGATTTTTATGTGAACGTGGCTTCCGGTTAAATTCATGACGTCACGTCCGCTACGGATGACCACAAATGAAAAAAAGAAAGTTTTTGTTTATGCGATTTTCATAAATTTTGTTTATGCGATTTTTTTAATTAGTATTGTTCCTTCAAATTATAGTTTAATAATAATATTGAATTAATTTTAAACAAATTATCAAACGAAATGTTATGAATTATAATAAAAAATAACGTCATTTTCTGTCAAATAATAATAATTAAAAAAAACTTTCGGTTCGTAAAATGTCATTTTTTGTCAAATATTAAAAAAAACAAAAAACTTTCGGTTGATAATTTGTTTAAGTAATTCAATAAAATGTTTAATTATTATAGCATGTTTTTTTTAAATTTCAAACATTTACATTAATAAGAAAATGTGTATTTTCAATGGAAATATTATTAAACTAAGAAAAAATAAAATAATTAAACAAATCTATTGTTATTATTAAACTATAATTCGAAGGAAAAGTACTTATAAATCGCATAAACAAGAAAGTCTAACAACAACGGTTTTTTTTTTCATTTATGGTCATCCGTAGTGGAGGTGACACCATCAATTTAACCGGAAGCCACGTTCACAAAAAACACCACATTTTTATCGTTGCCTTCGGAGTCTTGTAAACCCGACGAATTCAACATGACGTCATATTTTAATTGATGTGAAGCCTCGATGTCGTATAATTAACAACTTAAAAACCAAAAAACTAATCAAAAATACAGCTAATAACTGTCACCAATCGATCGAAAATTTAAGTTTCAACCGATCTGTATATTGCGATTATCTGTATTTTTGTTTAATTCTCGAATTTAAAGTTGAGGCTTCACATCGAGTAAAATCCGGCGCCATGTTGAATTCAAGGTTTACAAGACTCGGCAACGCAACGTTAAAAATGTCAATAAAAGCGCTTAAAAAACTTTAAAACACAAAAAAAAACAACCTTATCCAGGTAGATAGAAAAGTAAATGTTATTGCCTTTGGTGACATTTATTTGTTGCCTATTTGTTTTGTTTTTTCACTTTTTTTTTCTGTTAACTATTATAGTAAATTGCAGAAAACTTATTGTCTGATCACTTTAAAAAAACAAAACGAGATAATCTCGTCTGCCCATTTTTTCTTTACTTTAGGGTGGCAAAATAAGGGAGATAACTTATCGCGACTTATTGTTGGCCGACAATTACGCCTATGGTATTCCCAGCGAGATACATTTATATTATTTATTTGTTCTTTTGATCAAATTCCTGGGTATTTACTATTTCGCATCCTGCCTGCCTTAATTATTTCGGGTTTTCTTTAAAATAAGCCCCTATTTACTCCCCCCTTCACGAGGGCAAAATCAGACACAAGCCCCGCCCTCAAGCACTCTGGATTGGAACCAAAATAAAAAGTGCTTCTACAGAATTTGAACCAAACATTACTGACTTTTGCCGAACTAAACAAACAAAAACAGTTCGGTTCAAATTCTGTAGAAGTACCAAGTAAAAATAGCCTCAATCAAGAAGGATTTCTCTTGTGACCGAGACAGAATAGATGCTACAGTTATTTTATTTATTTAAATTATTATACGAAAAACTGGGATCATTCAGTTAAAAAAAGAGAAATTAACTTTTCATAATTAATAAAAAAATAAATAAAAAAATCATAAAAAATCGGTGATTTGAATATAAAAAAAATAAGTGAAATGTTTTTTACGGAATATCAAATCTTTATTTGAAACAAAAAAAGAAAAAGAAAACAAAGAAAACGCTGGTGAAACAATAAAATAATAAATAATTTGATTTAAAAAAAACTAAGTAAAAGTAATTGTTTATAAACTTTGTGAACTAAAACAGTTTATGTTTATAATTAGTCAAATGAGCAAATTATCACAAACCAAACTAAACAACAAAATATACCTTTCAGAATTTTTAAGATAAGGATTGATACTTTATATTATTTGGATTATTCGGACTACTATTCTCATCTTGGATGTTATATTCCCAGCGTTTCGGCCGATTTAATCTCGTCAGAGTTTTCGAACTACGAAAAAAAGAAAAGAAAAAAGAAAGTAATTCTATAATAAGTAGTAAACCACACAAAATTAGGTGTAAGACCGGCAGAATTCATACGAGAATTGTCCACATGGACCCATAGCGTCCAACGGATAAAGGTGTTGAGTACCAATCAGTTCTAAGTGAGAGTCTTCTGGGGGTTGAAAGTTACATCCTTATTAAAGACAATAATAACTATAAATAACATGGCTGACAGAATAAGAACAATATACCACCATAAAGATTCCTGAGTAAGACTAGAAGTTTGCCAAATTCGAATAGGTGCACCTGAAGAAGGTCGGAGGTTACATCGGCCGAACCGAACCGTTGTGAAAATAGTCAGAATCATCGAAACAAAATACGATTTCTGTCTTCTTCCGTGTCGATTTATGTCATGTTTTCATCGATTCGAAGGCTTTTTTTGTTGTTGTTGTTTTTTTCAAGATCTCAAATAAAACATGAAAAAGTTGATTTTCTACGTTTAAAAATACGATTGCTGTTAAATAGGAATAAAATCATCTAGAAATAATTAGAAAAGTTACAAACCTCAAAAGACGTAGAAATCGCACTTTGTTGCTTGATATAAGAACTAGAGTTAATGGACTTCGGACTTACACTGAGTGAATACACTCCCCAACAAGAACTATTTATCTCTTCTCTCTCTCTCTCTCTCTCTCTCTCTCTCTCTCTCTCTGTGGGGGTGTGTAATCAGTAATGCTTCCTATCCTAAAAATGCAACTTGATTGTCAGTGACGATGGCTTCCCCCTCTCTAATATTTCCGAAGCTTTTATAATCTATACTTAGATAATTACCGTGTTGCTTAATTTTTCAGATTTCTGTCTAATAGCGTGAAGTCTGGTTCTGTTCTGTTTCAGGAGGGAGGGAGGGGGCTCCTCCCAGGCCTTACCTCCTGCCGACCAGGCTATTTTTATAACCATGCAGAACGCCCTTTGGGGAGTTGGTTTCCCCATTATAAACTGACGCCTTGTTGCGGTGGAAAGCAGGTAAACATACTTCGATGATTCCTGTAATAGTCAAAAAAGACTTGACATGCGCGGGACAGTTGGATGTAAAATCCAACTTGGGTGTATGTCTGCTCTATGGTGTTTCTTCTTAACTTGTTACAAAATCTCGTTGATGGTCTCCTGCTGTTGGTTGATGAAGCGATGTATGAATAAAACTGATTTAAAAATGTGGAAGAAGAGTTTGTCATTATAATCGAGCTAGTATATGTAACCCCTTTTTTCCTTACTAAACGAACCCTACAAAATGGGCACTTTTTCTGGTGCTTGTGGACTGTAGGTACGGAAGAAAAAATTTAATCTTTAATTTGAGGAGAGTTAAATAAGGGGGAGAGAACTCTAGTTTCGAGTTTCAACCACGATGTATCTTAAAATGGATTTTACGGGTATCTTTTACAATAATCCGCAGAGTCGCGGACGGAGTCCAAAAAACGAACGAGAACGGGGTAAAATAAAAAATATACAAGTTGTTAGGTACGTACAAAAATGGCGGTCTCTTGTACGGACTATGCTCATTAAAAAGCGCTTATCATTAATTATTTAATTAGTTTCCGTGTAAACGTTGATTGTGTTTGAAAGATAAAAGCCTAAACTTAATCTCTAAACGAAAAAAACTGCATATTTACGTGTGAAAAATAAATTATAATGAAATATGTAATGACAGCGGCCAAAAATATGAAAAATTCAGTGAATTTTGAACTTTGAAAAAATTACGTGTAAAAATCCCTTGAAAGATAAATATAAGTTTTGGGGAACTATTTTAAAGATAATTATTAAATTAAAGTCATAAGACACTGAATTTAAAAAAAAATCCCACGTTTTACTAAAAATTAGCGAAATTATCCATTCAAAAGTCATAAATGAGTAAAATCGGTAGCAGTTAATCGGGAAAAGACTTTGTTTACCAATTGACTATCGCTATGCAAAATATATGGAAGACAAAAATGTCATAATTTATCATTTTTAACTTCATATATAAACATGGTTTTGTAATAGTTTATAGAAGTTGAAAAATTATTATCCATTAATTTCTTTATTCTTTTTTAAGGTTATAAGCACATTTAAGTACCCTTATTTATAATAAAAAAGGAAATGCTTATTTAATTAAAATATTTGTGAGTGTACGCAATTAAGATCTAAAAAGGTTCATATTTAACTTAGTATTAGTTTTTAATTTAGTAATACTCTGAAATTATTGATGACGTCTGTTTACCAATGTTTTTCCTTAGAATCTGAAATAAAACTTTTTTTTAATGTTAAAAATTATTTTTACGTTACGAACTGCGTCAATTTTATCAATTTTTTTTACATGATTTAAAACTTTAGTTACTCGATTTATTCTTAACGTGTCGTAACGATAAATTACATTGATTCTTTTTAAAATAAAGTGTATCTTTTTAAAAAATTTAAGTGTGAAAAAGTAAATTAAAGTCAATGACTACACTGACAATTCATTGAAAAAAAAAGTTAAAACAGTTATTTATTGATAAACAAAATTCAAGAAAGAAAATGTCATGTTTGAATTCTCTTTATTTATTAATAAATAATTGTTTTTAACTTAAATATTTATTAATGAAAAAAAAGACAAAACAAATACAAATCTTTCCAAATAATTGACGATGAATTGTGAAATTAACGAAATTGTTGAATCTCTAAAAAAAAAAAAAAGATTTGAGTGCAGTGTATAAGTGAGTGGTTGTTGGAAGGCTAATCCCATCTGGTTATTACAGAACGGGACTACCATACCAATGAAAGTTCATCGTTAGTAGAAATTATTCAATTAAAAGATTTTTTTTTTCGTTAAGTTCCTGGG
This sequence comes from Sepiola atlantica, assembly GCA_963556195.1. Taxonomy (NCBI): domain Eukaryota; kingdom Metazoa; phylum Mollusca; class Cephalopoda; order Sepiida; family Sepiolidae; genus Sepiola; species Sepiola atlantica. The sequence goes on from OY744526.1 coordinate 155,628,972, forward strand.
TCTCAAATTTGTCAATTTTTGGTTTATTTTCAAGATTATAAAAAAAATTTCTTGCGCTGATGATGACACGTTCATGTATGAAAGGGAAATACAATTATGTCGCATTTTTTATTTTTCCAAAAACTCTAATCATTAAAATCACATGAAATATTTTTTGCAATTATGTTTTTTTGGTGAAAATATTGATTAAACAATGCTTTATTCAATAATAATATCGCTAATTTAAAAATTCATTTTTCTTCGAGTTATAGGGATTTTTTTAACACGGTATTTAGGGGCCTTTTTCGTAATATATAAAAAATATTTAAAACAATTTTTTTAATTGTTAATATCTACAATGCTTTATTAAAACAACAAAAAAATAATGCATTTATTTTTATTAATATATAAAAATATAACTTTAGTAAAGGTGTATTTTGTTTTAAAAAAATAATACATTTTCACTAAGATTTAAAAGAAAATAATGGTTTCATTATATTCCGTGATTGTTGATTAATAAACATTAAAAATTTCATTAACATTGGTTGATTTCCTGAATTTTAATGAATTTTTAAGTGAAGGGGGAGTCAAAATGTTTTTACATTTTGGGAATCGGCCATTGATTTTGCACGTACCTTTTTGTCGACACGTGATGGTGACCTACGTCGAGAATAGATATTTTCCTACTTATCTTTGACATTTGTTTGTATTTTTACATAGTATAAATGGGTTTTTATTAGATGTAAAAAAAAATTTCTTGTTTTTTTTTGCACGGATTTTTACTAAAAAAAATGGCGCAGACGAGCCTATTTTCCAGCCTCGCTTACGACCCCCCCCCCCTGTTCGTGTGACAAAAATATTGATTTCTAATAAATAGCAGTTGGAACGGCTTAAAAATACAAACAAATGTCACAGATAAGTTGGAAAATAACTTTTATTTGTTGTATATTTGTTTTTTGAGCGTTTTCACTCTGCGGATTATTGTAAAAGATACCCGATTTTACTATTGTAATTATTCCAAAATAAAGTTTTTAAAAAATGTAGACGTAAAAGGAACTGTTTTCAAACAAATTGCCGAATTTTACCCAGTGTAAAACTCATTTATTTAAAAAACTTTATTTCCTTTGTTTCATGTTTTTTCCCCTTCCATTTACGTATTTTTCTATTTTTTCTTTCTTCTTCTTTGATAATTAATTTATTTTTCAAAATCATTTTATTTTTCATTGGTGCGGAATGTGTGTGATTGTTTTTTATTCCTAAATTATCCTTGTACGTATACATTTTTTAAAAACTTTATTTTATAATAATTACAATAGTAAAATCCATTTTAAGATACATCGTGGTTGAAACTTGAAACTAGAGTTATCTCCCCCTTATTTGACTCTCCTCAATCTACAAGCACCCTTTTTTCATTTGGTCAAAATGTAACTTAAATAACACAGACTTTTCTTACATCTTTTATCAACTTTAGTTCACGTCTCAAACAAACAAACAAACAAACAACGGTCACAGAATGATTTTTAGATCTAATGTTAAAAATAAGGGTTCCATGTCACTGTGAGTTGGACGGAACGCGCTTCATGTCCTAACCCTAACCCTGACTTAGATGTGTGCTGGACTGAGATGCGATCCAAACGAACGGCGAAAAGTAAATGGCTTGAATTGTTACCCTCTTTCTTTCTCTGCTTCGTTGAGATAAGCTTTCCTTTTCACTTCCAAAAAGCAAGTGAGTTTTCATAGGAACTTGTTAACTCAATATTTTCCTACCAATAAATATCGTTTCAAACCTAAAATCTATCAAGTCTATGTCAAATTAATAAGTTAATGCTAACTGAGAAACTCCTAGAAGAGACGGTGAAATAAATAGAGTTCCAGACAGAATCAACCCAGTGCACCTCGAAAGAACTCACAAGAATTTATGCTCCCCCACACCTGAGGAGGCGAGAAGAAAAGAACACTTCAAATTCACGTACAAGCTTCATCTTCTCACACACATATCCATACATACTGACAAGAGATCAGGCATACTATGACTCACACGCAGTAATAAAACAAGGTAAACCTACCCACTCACACAGTATAACATTGCCACTTACTCACATACACTGTCTATGACTCACACATACACACACAAACAAATATATAGACATACACATCATCGCCCTCGTGTCTGCCTATTCACGGAACATTTTCTACCAAAGAACACGAGTTGTATAAACTTTACCAAATGAACATTTCTTCACTAAAACTGACTTTTATATTCATGTAAAATTGTAGTTCTATGAATGTTTTGTTATGTTTTCTTTCATTTTTCATTTACAAAACTATGTTCATGTTAAGTTAGCACTTGCTAACTTTTATGAATGTTTTGTTATTTAATCATTTTTTTTGTTTTCATTGACAAAATCCAGTTCACGTGTTAGGTTTAGCACTTGCCATCGACGCAAGAAAAATGCATAAGTCGTCCAACAGAAGTGCATCCCACACAAAGTGTTTTCATTGGATGATAGATTAATCACTCCGTGTAGAAACATTAACTTACATGGAAAGAAAATATTCCATCAAAATGTAACTACTATATTACTCCCTGCTTAGGCTTATAGCCGATAAAAAACAACATTTTTTATTGATGGTAGCAGTTTTTAAACAAACCCATGCAAGTTGCAATAAAAGGGAAAATTAATGTTCGATTCGTAAAAATGTCTTACTGAAAAGGAAAAAGCAATAGAGAGAAAAAAAGGTAACATTAAACTATTTAGCAAATATTACATTTTCAATTGACAGCTTCATACTCTGAATAGACAGTTCAAATATATACAGTCTTGTAGTATTTTTTGGTTAATGGACATGTCTACCAGAGCGTGTAGTGGTGGTGTGTGTCAGAAGACAAGGTTTGAGTGTCTCTAAGGTATAATCTTAGTAGGCTCAGGAAGATTGGGTGTGTGTGGGAGGGTATGGGTCTCTAGGGTCGCTTTTTTACCCTCAATGTCCAGAGTGAAAAATGTATCCGTTCATGCAAATATACAATAAGGACCGGTGTAAAATGGTGTGGGAGGATATGGGTCTCTAGGGTCGCTTTTTTACCCCCAATGTCCAGAGTGAAAAATGTATCCGTTCATGCAAATATACAATAAGGACCGGTGTAAAATGGTGTGGGAGGATATGGGTCTCTAGGGTCGCTTTTTTACCCCCAATGTCCAGAGTGAAAAATGTATCCGTTCATGCAAATATACAATAAGGACCGGTGTAAAATGGTGTGGGAGGATATGGGTCTCTAGGGTCGCTTTTTTACCCCCAATGTCCAGAGTGAAAAATGTATCCGTTCATGCAAATATACAATAAGGACCGGTGTAAAATGGTGTGGGAGGATATGGGTCTCTAGGGTCGCTTTTTTACCCCCAATGTCCAGAGTGAAAAATGTATCCGTTCATGCAAATATACAATAAGGACCGGTGTAAAATGGTGTGGGAGGATATGGGTCTCTAGGGTCGCTTTTTTACCCCCAATGTCCAGAGTGAAAAATTTATCCGTTCATGCAAATATACAATAAGGACCGGTGTAAAATGGTGTGGGAGGATATGGGTCTCTAGGGTCGCTTTTTTACCCCCAATGTCCAGAGTGAAAAATGTATCCGTTCATGCAAATATATAATAAGGACCGGTGTAAAATGGTGTGGGAGGATATGGGTCTCTAGGGTCGCTTTTTTACCCCCAATGTCCAGAGTGAAAAATGTATCCGTTCATGCAAATATACAATAAGGACCGGTGTAAAATGGTGTGGGAGGATATGGGTCTCTAGGGTCGCTTTTTTACCCCCAATGTCCAGAGTGAAAAATGTATCCGTTCATGCAAATATACAATAAGGACCGGTGTAAAATGGTGTGGGAGGATATGGGTCTCTAGGGTCGCTTTTTTACCCCCAATGTCCAGAGTGAAAAATGTATCCGTTCATGAAAATATACAATAAGGACCGGTGTAAAATGGTGTGGGAGGATATGGGTCTCTAGGGTCGCTTTTTTACCCCCAATGTCCAGAGTGAAAAATGTATCCGTTCATGCAAATATATAATAAGGACCGGTGTAAAATGGTGTGGGAGGATATAGGTCTCTAGGGTCGCTTTTTTACCCCCAATGTCCAGAGTGAAAAATGTATCCGTTCATGCAAATATACAATAAGGACCGGTGTAAAATGGTGTGGGAGGATATGGGTCTCTAGGGTCGCTTTTTTACCTCCAATGTCCAGAGTGAAAAATGTATCCGTTCATGCAAATATACAATAAGGACCGGTGTAAAATGGTGTGGGAGGATATGGGTCTCTAGGGTCGCTTTTTTACCCCCAATGTCCAGAGTGAAAAATTTATCCGTTCATGCAAATATACAATAAGGACCGGTGTAAAATGGTGTGGGAGGATATGGGTCTCTAGGGTCGCTTTTTTACCCCCAATGTCCAGAGTGAAAAATTTATCCGTTCATGCAAATATACAATAAAGACCGGTGTAAAATGGTGTGGGAGGATATGGGTCTCTAGGGTCGCTTTTTTACCCCCAATGTCCAGAGTGAAAAATGTATCCGTTCATGCAAATATACAATAAGGACCGGTGTAAAATGGTGTGGGAGGATATGGGTCTCTAGGGTCGCTTTTTTACCCCCAATGTCCAGAGTGAAAAATTTATCCGTTCATGCAAATATACAATAAGGACCGGTGTAAAATGGTGTGGGAGGGGTTCTCACAGAACCTTTCCGTAAAAACACACGAGTCCATGAGAAAATGTGTTTATGAACTGCTGATTTAATACTTTTTTGTCGAGGATTTATTGGCAGAAAACTATTAAAATAGCATTTGAGTATGTCTATGTATCAATCGCAGGGGAATCTGAGGTGATGAACATCTGGCCACGCAATGATAATGGAATTCCATAACCCAATTTGCTGGAGGAAATCCTAAATGCTCTTTGATTGCAGCACTGCAGTCAAGGAGAACAATTTCAATCCATCGTTGAGGATCAGGTGCAGCACGTAAAGCAGCTTTCAATTGATGATGAAAGTGCTCAATAATACCATTGGAAACTGGATGATAACTGGATGGTCAGTCTGCATTTTCTATGTAGAATTTTTGAAAGTTATTAAAATAGAAAAGGAATCAAGTTGCCTACCACGATCAATGGTAAGTGTTGCGGGACGCCATAACGTGAAATCCAGCCTGCAATTAAGACTCATGCTACAGTTACAGCAGAAATATCGCTCAAAGGAATGGCTTCAGGCAGATGCGAAAAACAATCAATACAAGTTACCAAGTAAGAGAAACGTTGGCTGACCGGCCAAGGTGCAACTAGGTCAATGTGGATATGGTTAAACCGTGCATCGGGAGTACTGAAAGTTCCAAGGACCGGAGGTAATGCATGGGAGGATGCTCTCCCTCCCGAGACAGAACAGAATAAGATTCCATTCTTTTAACTAAAAATCTGGAAAATTGGGAAACACAGTAATCATATAAGTATAGATTATAAAACCTCTGGAAACATTAGGGGGGGGGAAGCAAACAGGATCTGCTTGTGCACTTTCTATTTCTGGCAGAATAAGCAGGAACGGGTCCAAACAGTGATGTCACGTCGATCAGAAGAATCTAGCTGAAATAAGCTTCACTGTGGCACAAATTCCGAGGTAAGCTAGACCGTGCAAAGAAGAAAAGATAATTTCACGATAAGCCTCAGGAATGAAAAGGTGACATAAATTAATGGAATGTAGCAGACTCTGGTGTTGGATGGTTCAAGCGTCTAACGCTGACTGTCCAAAGCCATTTGACGAAGGTTGATGTCCTGCGGAGAAGAAATAGCGCTGATGGGAAGATGAGACAATGCATCTGCAGCAGTACGCTGTGAAGCGGATATGTGCCGTATGTCACTGGAGAACTGGGAAATGAAGGCCAAATGTTGAACTTCATGAGGAGATATTTGTCCGACTTAGAATGTAGTGTAAACATAAAGAAACGATGGTCCATATAAATGGCAAATTCACGGCTTTCCAGCATATGGTGAAAATGTTTAATTGCTAAGTAAATAGCCGTCTAAAGGTACTACATTGTGTCGTCTCTGCACCTATTGGCGAGAAAAGTAAGACAATGTTTGGATTTGCTGCTGGTGATGTTGTCGTAACACAGCATCAACTGTAGAACTAAATGCATTCACCACGAAGGAAAATTGAGAATCAGGCACGAGATGTGACAGCAAAAATGTGTCTGCAAGTTTCCTCTTCATCTTGTTAAAAGCTTTCAGCTGGCAGTCATTTAATGTAATAACTTAATTCTTCCTTTTCCTATTTTTTAAAAATTGGGTAAATGGAAAACGAATGTCTGCATAGTGTAAGATGAAACACCTACAATAATTCAATAAGAAATGTCTCAGTTGCTGAAGAGAAATTGGTGGCCGTAAATCCTGTAGATTCTTAATTTTCTCAAGAAGGGGTGAAATTCCCTTGTGGCTGATGACATGGCCCCAGAAGACAAGACTTGTAGTATCAAAAATACATTTGACAGGGTTTATCTTCATGTGGTACCGTCGTAAACGTTCAAAAGAAGACAGAGATGTATCAAATGTTCCTCGGACGAGGAGCATTTGATACCGAAATATCGTCAATATAATTATATGCAAAATTTAAATGATGCCCTACTTTGTCTATAAAATGCTGAAAAGTACTGGTTGCCTTACGTAAGCCAAAAGGCATGGCTAAAACTTTGAAAAATCTGAAGAGGGTAGTTATAGCCATCTTCAGAATATCCACTAGATAAACCAAAATTTAGTGGCAAGCCTTGACTAGATCCAACTTGAAAAAAATTGCAAAGCCATGCAATGACAAAGTGAAATCCTGGATGTGAGGGATAGGATAACGATCCGAAACAGTAATCATTTTCAAATGACAAAAATCTCTGGTAGGATGACAATCTCTGGTAGGATGACAATCTCTAGTAGGATGCCAATCTCTAGTAGGATGCCAATCTCTGGTAGGATGACAATCTCTGGTAGGATGACAATCTCTGGTAGGATGACAATCTCTGGTAGGATGCCAATCTCTGGTAGGATGCCAATCTCCGGTAGGATGACAATCTCTGGTAGGATGACAATCTCTGGTAGGATGCCAATCTCCGGAACGCTTTAGAACCATATGCAAAGGAAATGTCCAAAAGTTAGATGAGAGATGAATAATCCATAGCTGAAGCATTTGATTAAACTTTGCTACCTTGAACTTCTCTGGAGAAAGATGGAAAGGACATGAAAAAACAGAGGCAACTGTAGTCTCAATGAAATGTATTTTAGTTTGAGCAGGTTGATTTATTTCGAAATTCAAAGTAGCAAATCCTGAAAGGAGTCCAGTAAAAGCAGATAGGGGTCCTAAGTAAAGTCAATAAAAAATACAGATGTAGTGAGTAGTACAGAGGCTTTCATACCAGATATTGATAATTTAGTATTGAAATACACCAAAATGCGTCCATGCATGTCCACCAGTAAGTTGAAATGGTGAAGAAAAACTGCACCTATGATAGGATAGGGTATGTCTGTGACGGTGAAGATCCACATAATGTCTCTACGTAATTGCAGGTCCAATGAAGGAGAAACTTGACCAAACGTGGGTATAGGGGAGTGATAGTACAAAAGGAGAGGCTGTCAGTTTTTCTTTAAAGAATTTAAGGAGCCAGATACTGCATGTGGCACTCGTGTTGACCAATAAATGGTATTGGGACACAAAATCCTTAACATAGAACGCATGATTATTAGAAATGTAAGAACGAGTCTTGTTGCAATGGTGGGCCTAAGCCCAATCACCAAACGGTAGCAGTAATATAATCCCCGATGATGATAGCCAACGATGGAGAGCGACAGCAATACTGTTGAGTAGGAAATTGCACCCTAGACAACTTCAAACTCCCGAGAAAGTTGTAAGTTGTGAGCATCGAAACTGGGGCCAACTTAGCAGCAAAAGAAAAGATCTCTGCTACGGAATTAGAATTCGCCATTGATGGTGTCATCTCCATATATCATATTATTTTGTTCACTGAGAACGCTGAGTGTTCTACAGTACCTGTTTCCATCATAGGCGCTAAAAAAGCCTGAGCCCTAGATGGCAAACATGATATGTGGCATGCGACTGGGAGTAAGTAATTAGATCTTTCACAATTCAAGTTAACGAAGCTTGGAATCTGCTCAATAAAATATTCAGCTGTCTGGTTTCAGACGTAATACTATTAGCAGCAAACTGTGCTTCAATCTGGGTGAAAACCAACCCTTGACGTCGCCGGCGAAAGCTGAAATTGAACTTCTGCTCCTAATTATTAAAGAGTAATTTCAGTTAGCAGTCGCAATCAACAATTTACTTGACAAAAGATAAGGAGTATGGCAAAGGAGTAATCTGGAAGTCAACTCGAAAGACACAAATGTCAGAATGAAGAAATTCTCCAATTGAGGGAAGAAATATGTCTCTAAACTTCCATAGGAAAAACTCGTAGCAGGCAATCTCTCAGTAAAAACAAAAATAGTTTAAAAAAATAAAAGGAACATGAGATGTTGCTTAAATGACCAATGGCAGATAAAAGCCATGATCATTTTTTAAAACAGTTATGAAATAAAAAATGTAGTCTTAAGTATTAGAGATCGTGAAGTTTTATTGCAAGTTGATTACTGTCTCGACAGTGTCACACTTATAGATTGATGTTGTGGCCTACTGTTGCTTGTTAACATTAATAGGATTTGAGGAAAGGACAAATGAAGCAATGTATGATTAATCAACTAAACATTTAGAGAACGACAATTTTACAAGAATATAAAAGTTAGTTTTAGTGAAGAAATGTTCATTGGTAAAGTTTATTCAACTCGTGTTCTTTGGTAGAAAATGCTCATTATTTTAAGCAGCCACGAGGGCTAAAGATGTGTATGTCTATATTTGTTAGTGTGTGAGTCATAGACCGTGTATGTGCGTAAGTGGCAATGTGATACTGTGTGTGTGTGTGGGTGGAGGGAGAGCGTAATTCTTCTTCTTCGTGTGTTTTATTTCAAGGTCTGTCCCCTGCTGAACTCTGCTTATTTCCTTGTTCTTATAGGGGTTATCGAGTTCGCGTTGGCTTACCAATTTGACATAGACTTGATAGATTTTAAGTTTTAAACGATATTCATTGGTTGGAAAATATTGAGCTAACACATTCATGTGAAAACTCACTTGCTTTTTGGAAGTGAAAAGGAAAGCTTATCCCAACGAAGCAGAGAAAGAAAGAGAGTAGCAATTCGAGTCATTTGCTTTTTGCCACACGTTTGGATCACGTCTCGTTCACCACAATGTCACTAAAAACATCCAGCTCATTTAACTAACTAAAAAGAAAAGTATGTTGTATGAAGATGATACTCTAACACTAGTGTTGGATAATGGCCGTGTGAGGCCGGACGTATGTTGAGTGGACGTATGTGTGGGGGATCATTTGGTTTGGCTTGTGCGATTTAGTGCGGATGAACCCGTACAGTCGAGTGCAAAATAAAACTGGTTCTCACAGTTGGAGCTCACAAGCGTTGAAAGGACCACCACATTTGACGAGACCTCAGGTCAAGGGTCAAAATGCACCTGTGCATAAGGGTTCTGTTACGTCACGGGTTCTTGTGTGGGAAACTGAGTTTTGCCAGTCTGGTTTTTGGAAGCAAGCTGAACAGACATATTTTCTCCGTGTAGTCCGCAAATGAAAAGGAGAATTTAATTCCCTAAAAGAATACAGGCGTGATGAAATTCCTTCCTCCCCCTCCTCGAATGGCTAAGGAGTTAATGGACCATAGATACTTAGGAATTAACTACGATAAAAGTAGTGAATTGATCTCTCTCTTCGTTAGTAAAACATCTCTAAGAACGACAGAAATTTGACGCCTAAATAAAAGTAATCAAATTTAAAAGAGAGAGTATGCCTTGTTTTTCGCTGTGTATGAGAATCTTTGTTACAGCTCAATACAACAATGATGATACTGGACATATGGCGTGTGGCGATGATGGCAGCGATGTTCCACAGTAGTCCCGAAACGAGGGGAGAACTCAACCGCTGGACGACATCGAGACGACATCCCTCCACAACGAAGAAGAAAAAGTACGAGTAATTAAAGGACTATGTAACACTAGAACCTAACCAGAAGTGATCAGCTCAACAGCCGACCCTGTTTTATGACTCGGCACTTCTAATAAAACCGGATGTTTTATCTTTGAACACCTGTAGCGACAAAGTTTACCATTCGGTGCCAAAAATGAAAATGCTTAAAATCGTTTCTGTGCATACACTCGCTTGAATTAATAAAAACAAATAAAAACATTTTGAACCAATCAAATCGATTTCTATGAATTTGTCAAAAATTGCTTTTTTGATCCACTCCGAGTGCATAAAAAGCCAGATTTTTCCATCAATAAACAGTTTAAGCCACAATCCACGACAGATCTAACATCGACATTTTGCTAGCTTCCCTCAAGCCCCTCTGTCGGGCGTTGGAAAGCTAATAATGCATTTCTCAACTCACGCACACACACAGTCATAAGCATACACACTGACACTAATGCACACACATACACAATGCATTAACTCTTTCACCTTGTCATCTGTGCATCAAAAACAAATGCATTAACTTATTTAATCTTCATTTTAATACTCCTAATATTTCTCATTGAACTTTCTACAATGAAAACAAATGAACATTGACTTTTATTAATAACTTTTAATCAAATGTAAATTTTGTAATTTAGTGGCACAGTTTTGATTACGATTTTTCAGACTTGTAGATAATTCTCAGACCTTAAATTATCGACTCAGACTTTCTAAATATCTCAACTAATGAATCCCTCTTGTTCTGCAAATACTCTCAAAATATGAACAAACATTCTATGTTTACCTATCTATGTAAACTTTTATTTGTTAACATATATAAAATATCTCTTTTGTGAACTTATGGAATTCATTATTTTGTTTGTGTTTATCATATATCTATTCTCTCACTCTCTCACATTTAGGTATTAATCTAAAACTTTTCCCTTTAAAATGTCTCCCTAAAATTGGCTCTCTCAAAAAGCTTTCCCCCAAAAAAGAACCCTAAAATGGGTCCTCCAACCACCTTAACCTGTGTGACAAAAATGCAAGATGCATTTGGTTAATTAATTCCTATTTCAGTCATGTAAATCATTTAGAGTTGACAGAACACACAGAAATGCCAGCACTCAGTATTCAAAACGAAGTCTGGATCTCTTTTCCGTTCCTTTATCCAAACAGTCCTCATGTTGTCTGCCAATCTCAGCAGAAGTAGCAATTTTCGTCCTTGGTTTTTCTTTCTCTTCACGTAATCAAACGGTTCTAGGTTCGCGACTGCGTGCGGCAACTGTTTCCCTGCAGCGGGCACATGCTAGTTGTGGCCATTTATCCCATCACCACACTAACCTCTGATATCATGATTACAAAGGCGGTGCATCCTGGTGGTCGTCGTTTTTATCAGGTGTTCTTTCACAAAAGCGGGACTTCTTCGGAGGTGTGGGCTTCTACTTCAGCCTCAGGTAAATCGTCCAACTCTGTCTCTGTTTCTGTTTCGTTGTCATGTATCAAACTCTCTAACCGGCTCTCTGAACTTCATAACTGTAGATTACATTGGCTGGTGTGGTTAAATGTGATTCATCGTCTTTTGGGGTCACCTTGTGCCAGTAGACAGCCTCTTGTATGGAACAGCACATCTTGGCCGCAATCCATTTTACTGTACGGTAGCATCGATCTGCTATGCCATTTCCAGCTGGAGCATACGCACAACGAAATCTCAGGTTCATGTCCCACTTATCTGCAAACGTCCTGAATTCCTTGCTGCGGAAGGCCGTGTCATTATCCGTGAGCAACTCCCACGGTGAGCCACACTATAAAAAGATCAATTCCAGTTGACAAATCACGTTTACCAAGTCCTGCCAGACCAATTAACGCCACACGGAAAATTGCGACGGGTCAGAATCTGTGATTGTTAGGAAATGATAAGCACCGTAATGTGTAATGTCCATCCTCAACCTCTGTCAGTTGCTGCTCACCTCCAGTTTTCCCCGTCTCCCAGTTCCCGGCTGTCCACACACCAATCCCCAGAAGCTGGATCACTTCGCTTTACTGCATCCATGGTCTTGCACATCATATGCTGGAGGAGGGGGTCTGTCACTTTGTCATCTCAACCCTTTGTGATCGAACTAGCTCCCCTCTTGATTACTCTGCACGCCACACGAAGCCACATACAAACCAGAAGTGCCCAACAAGCCTTCCACACAAGAAGAATATGGTTCATCAAATGATGACATCAGGAACTTCTGGGACCACATTTTCTCGCTTCCAAACAATCAATCCCAGAATGCATGCGCCATCCCCCAACCGTTCCGTGTCCTTACATTCCAGTCCAAACCGAGCCAAATGTTCCCTGATATGAGATGCGGGCACAACATCTTCGTCGATGTATGCCGATGTTGCGCAGTCTATGGCTTCCTACCGTGATAACACTGTGCTGATGATGGTTTTCATCACAAAGAAAGCCACATTCAATCCAAACATCCTCCTGCACCAGTTGGCGTCCTCTTACAGCTGATCACCCCCTGCATCTCTTGCACCCAGAAACGTTTTGCCTTTTCCAGTTCCCATCAAAGTTCTACTTTTTCTGTACCCGGCGACGTCCTCTGGCTGATCCAACTGTTAGTTACGTATATACGGACGGAAATTACCTGCGTTACCTCGTTATACCTCAGGGACATCCACATCAATCTCCGTGAGACGTTATACAGTTTCCAGAGACGTCACTAAACCTTTCCTACTATCCAGTTTCTAGTGACTTCCTCCAGTATCTCTAGCCTTCCCCATTATATTTGTACCTTTTCAGTGCAATAAAAACAATCGCTATTTTGACACTATTCTAGTATAAAGTTTGGGATTTTAAAACTTAATCTTGTCTGGATGTGTAGTATTACTATATATATATATATATATATATATATATATGTAAAATGAAAAACGGAAAGCCAAAACCTATGTGATTTATGTATTCATCAAATATATATATTTATGCACACACATATTTACATATATCCCATGATTGAATTTATTGCTTTACTAGATCAACAAGTCATTCGTTAAAAGCAATTTTAAATTGCCCCAAATAAAACATAATATAAGTGATGTAGAGATCTCAACAAATATAGATAATTGAGATTGGGTTTTAAGACTAAAAAAGGTTGTAAAAATTATAAGAGTCAAAGTACTAGTAGTAAATTAAACATTTATAAACCGAACCGGTCATATATATATATATATATATATATATATATATATATATATATATATATAAGACTTATCTATATAGTACCCATGCGTGCACACACACACACACACAGTAACACATACCTTGTTCAGAGATCTTCAACGGATATATACTGAAATTGAGTTTCGAAATTAAAAGATACAAAAATTTAGACTTATAAATTTCAAAACATATAAAAGCAAAAAGAAATATAAACAATGATAAAAAAGTTACAATTAAAAAATTAAAATAATTAATAAATGTTTGTGTGTGTGCATATTTTTGTGTGTGTGGGTGGTATTTGTGTGTGTGTGTGTGTGGTGTGTTTGTGGGCGTGTTTGTGTGTGTAGGTTGTATTTGTGTGTGGTGTGGTGTTGTGCTTGTGTGTGGTGTGGTGTGTGTGCCTGTGTGTTAGATATGTATTTCTGATTCGGACTGATTAATAATATGTCTTGTCAAGTAGCATGTCTACGTTTTTTCGAATTTTTTGTTTGGAAACATATTTCATATTGTTCCTATTAACTTGTGTGACAAACTATCCGGGGTCCATCCGTTGTTCTCTCTGTGCGTGCGGGGAAGGGTGACGGTCTGGAAAATGTCAATTACGAGTAAATAACACAGAAAAGGAAGGGGCAGATGTGACAAAGTATCCGGGGGCCCCATAGGTATCGGGTACCCTAGTTACGCGCTAGTATGCATCTTGGTGATGATGCTAGGCCCTGCATAGAGACGAAGTGGAGATATAAAACTAGTATATATTCGACGTGAAACCAGCTTATTCAAACAATGGAAAAAAGCGCCGGGTTGTCTAAGCAAAGTGGTGTCTGCTAGTCAGTTCTGATCACCGCTACAACAGGTAGAAACGGACCAGATGTTAGTCAAGGATTTAGCAAAATTCCTAATCAGCATAATGTTAATAAAAAGTCAACAAAAAACATATGATCGGGTGAGTGAGTAATACACCTTGGGTCAGGCGATACCGGAGGTCTACACTGACTGGGCAGATAATTATCTAGTTCTGTCAGTGTTAATTATGGCAGACGGCTTTCGGCCCACATGGCGAGGAGAAAAAGGTAATTGTTTTATGATAACGCTAAGCCAGAGAAGAAAATTCCATTTTATTCCGGGACAGAGGGAGGAGGCGCCCGCCCCCAACCCCCGAGAGAGGAAGAGACGCAGAGAGAAATAGGGCAGAAGAGGAGTGTGTCACAAGAGACATTTTCAATAAGAGTGTGCGTTTTGGACGCACGAGTAGTCAGATCCAACCGAGACTGCAAGAGGGGCAGTCGAGCGGGCGTGCCGCTGCGACAATGAATAGGATAATCGGCAGAGTAACTCACCATCGTTTTCCTTAGATAGTTAATTTGTGACTAAGTAACCACTTGTAACGAATTCACACACACATGGAGAGACAACGAGATAGCTTAGCGCAAACAGCCTTTTACGAACACAGTAGACATTAATCTAATGTAAAATCAATTCTTTTATTTTATTAATAATTACTCTTCATACAAAAAGACACCGACCGAGTTGTTGAACATTATTCCTTTCCCTTTGTTCTGCTTTGAATAATCTTTCGCCCTCACAGAACCAACCGATTGCTGTTCGCTCGCTGATATAAACAGTTTCAACGTGGGAGTTAAACGAGACAACGAGATCGACAAAGTCATCATCATAATCGTCGTCATCTCGGCCTAGAGGAATTTTGATTGACATATTTTTTTATTGCCACTACGACGATCGGCTGAAGTGTGTTCATGGTCTGGCAAGATCGGTGCGGAGACGCGTGTGGGGTTCCTTGTTATACTTGCCTCCCCACGGGGGCAAAGTTAGACACAAGGTTGTTTTTTAATGTGGGGAAAATCCAGCTCCCAAAAAGGGCACTCTGGAGTGGAACAAAAATTAAAATTCCCTCAGTCTATAAAGACCTCTCTTTCAGTGACCGAGGACAGAATCGATCAAGTGTAGCCATCAGAACAGATACCCCACCTTGCTCCTAGTCAAAATTGTTTGCCATTTTATTTTCATGTATTGTCTGATTTTGGTTTTGTAATGTCGATATGGAAATGTACGAGTTGTTATTGTCAGCGTGAAAGTATGTCAGCCCTTGTAGAATTAGACGTAAAATAGAACCTCTTTAGGCTAAACAGCCCTCGACAAATAGCACGCACATGACAAGACACTTTCAAAAACTTCTGTAACTCATTGAAGCACACACACACACACACACACATCCAAACGAACATGTACACAAGTTCGTTGATGCATGCACTCACTAATGAAACAAAGGCACGCTAATATATACACACACTCTATATGCCTATCCATTTGCATACACGTAAACGTACATGGCGCCAGTTGAAATAAACACATACATTTTCTCACTAACAAAACAGGCACGCTAATACACACACACACACATATCTTCGTGTCCATTAATTTACACACACATAAATACACATGGTGCCAGCCGAAACAAACCTGTGTACTTAATTTCTCCTTACAGCTGACAAATACCTTTCTTTCACCAGAACGTTCTCGGAGTGTTTGAACTCTTATTCTTTATGAACACTTATTTCGCTTTGTCTTAAGTTGTCAATAAAAATTAATTATTTTGTATGGAGAGACTTTGTTATTCTTTCTTTTGGATAATGTCCTATTTTTAAAAAAAGTAATTGGTAAATCATAATCCCTTTAAAAAAATAAATTATAAGTCGGTGACTCGTATAAAAGTGCTGATTAGATGTACAAGAAAGTTTGTCACATTCTTTGACATAGTTTCTAGAAAATCAATGATTGCACAACAACAACATCAGGTATTTATCTACCTCCCACAAAGTAAAATGTGATACAAGGTCGGAAAGTGGGATTTGATAAGTCAGCACCCTAGAGGAACAGAGAACTTGTGACCCTCAAAAAATGCCTGGGCAGCCCCATCGGCATTCTCCGGTAGGGGCGCCTCAGGCGATTAACAAAAAGGTGAGAAGGCAAAGCCTGGGAGGGTAGACCTCCTAGAACTTCACAGGACAAACCCATAGACTGGCGGAATCAAGACCCGAAGGGGAATGCCGACGGGACTGCCCAGGCAATTTTTAAAGGTCTTCCTCTAGGGTGCTGACTTATCAAATCCCACTTTCCGACCTTGGTTTCATCAAAGAAGTTCAAGTAAAAGTCAAGCCTGGTTTCCAAGGAGGAATTATTCTATTTAAATAGAATTATATTTTTTCAAAAATTTATTCTTCTGATTGTCTATTATTTAATTTTATTATGTTTCTAATTTTTCAAATTTTATATTACAGATATTTTACTTTTGTTTAATTTTTTAACTTTTAAGAAAATGTACCAACTTGGAAAAATCAGATTTACAGAGTTACTGCCCTTGATTTATTTTCACATTTCACCTGTGAGTCAATGAATACATTCTTAAGTTTATTTATATTTATTTATATCCCAAGTCTCTACTGTTGACTGACCGACGGCATAGGCGTAAACAGAAGCCACACAATCCCAATACACCGTCGCACGCATACACACACTTAAACATTTTATTACTTTTCTAACTGAACATTTCAAATGAACAATTAATGTCTTGTATTTTGTATATATATATATATATAAATATTGTACTCTTTAAATAATATTTCCTTCTTCCATCCTTCATTTCATCTTTTATTCATACATGTTTTTGCTTGTTTTTGACATTTTATAACACTTCAAAGGACCACGTTCCTGCAATTTGTTTTGTTTTTAACTAAAAAAGGGGGGGGGGAGCATAACTAAAGCAGTGTTGCCTCCCTCTAAAGGTCTTTGCAAATAAGTAACTAAAATTAAAATTATTTTACTCTGATTCCAAGAAAGATTACCTAAAACTACAAATGTTATAACTTATTTTGATTAAATTCTTAAATAATTTAGGTTAAGATCTGTAAATTAAAATAGGTTAATTCCTATTTCAGTCACATAAACCATTTAGAATTAAATGAATTTCGGCACTACCGTAAAACATCTTATTTTGCCATAAAATCACGTTTAATTCAAATAATAATAATTACAACAAAAACATTAAATACGTTAGTTATAGCAAGTTCACTAGTATATATTAAAGGATGATTTAAAACAGGTGGCATTCAAAAATCTAATATGGAGGCGTAACATTTCGGAAGAGGTTGCAAGGGAGATTAACATGAAATCATAATTCTGATAAAGGGAGGAAACCCACCTCCTCAATTTCTTTTATTTTTATTTATTTTAAATTCAAACGGAATTTTAAGTAAAAATAACTTGTTTGGGAATAGGGTGCTTTGCCAGATTAACTCCTATATCTTAAAAAGAAAATTGCACAAAAACTTTATTATGTACTTACCTGCTAGGTTAAAAAAAAAGACCGTTCACCAAAGATTACGCTAATTCGTCCAGTATTTTTGTTTTAAAAAAATAAAATTTTATCAGTGGGATTTGATAAGTCAGCACCCTAGAATAATCGATTTTATTGAGAAATTTTAAAATCGTCACTGGTTAACTCCCCTTTAATTAGCTCTTCTTAAAAACAGTTTAAATCTCATATAACCATCGTATTAAGGTGTGCGGACAAAAGCCCACCGGACATAAGCCCGCCGAACAAAAGCCCACCAAAATAAGTCAAACACGGCCGAAAGCCCACCAACGTAAAAATAAATTAATTTTTAAAAACTAAAAAAAATAGGGGATCTTTTACGACGCTCAGCAGAGTAAAAACGCTAAAAAAACAAACAAATATACAACAAATAAAAGTAACTGTCGTCGATAAAAGTTAATTTAAAACCGTCCTGTGATATTTGTTTGTATTTTTAAACCGTTCCAACTGCTATTTATTAGAAATCAATAGTTTTGTTACACGAACTTGCAAATACAAAATGGCGCTTGCTCGTAAGAGAGTAAGCAAAAGACGCCATTTTGTCTAGAAAAAAGTACGAGTTAAAAATGAACAAGAATTTTTTTTTTACATCTAATAAAAACTCATTTAGGCACATGTTCGTCTTTTCTCACAGTCCGCTTTTCACAACTTTTTAATGACCAGTTTTTTTTTTCTTTTTTCGGTGTACACTTACCTATCAGGCTGCTAGAGAATTCCGGGGTTTTTGGAAAAAAAATTCAAATATTTTACATTTTAGAGGGGGGATCAGTTTCCAATCTTAATTCAACGTAGACTGATCCCCCACTTTTTGACCATCTCAATTTTTTTAAAAGTCTTTTTCGGTGTACAATTACCTATCATGTCAGTAGAGAATTCCGGAGTTTTTGGAAAGAAATTTCAGAAAATTTAGATTTTAAGACGGGGGATCAGTTTTCAATGTAAATTCAACGTAGACTGATCCCCCTCTTTTTGACCATCTCAAATTTTAAAAATTATTCTTCTGCTTACAAGTACCTATCATGTCGCGAGAGAATTCCGGAGTTTTGGGAAAAAAAATTAACAAAATTTACATTTTAAGACGGGGGATCAGTCTTCTTCGTCTTTTCCCACAGTCCGTTTTTCACAACTTTTTAGGTCTTAAAATCTCAATTTTTTGAAATTTCTTTCCAAAAACCCCGAAATTCTCTCGCGACATGATAGGTACTTGTAAGCAGAAGAATAATTTTTAAAATTTGAGATGGTCAAAAAGAGGGGGATCAGTCTACGTTGAATTTACATTGAAAACTGATCCCGTCTTAAAATCTAAATTTTCTGAAATTTCTTTCCAAAAACTCCGGAATTCGCTACTGACATGATAGGTAATTGTACACCGAAAAAGACTTTTAAAAAAATTGAGATGGTCAAAAAGTGGGGGATCAGTCTACGTTGAATTAAGATTGGAAACTGACCCCCCCCTCTAAAATGTAAAATATTTGAATTTTTTTTCCAAAAACCCCGGAATTCTCTAGCAGCCTGATAGGTAAGTGTACACCGAAAAAAGAAAAAAAAAACTGGTCATTAAAAAGTTGTGAAAAACGGACTGTGAGAAAAGACGAACATGTGCCCCCATTTATAGTACGTAAAAATACAAACAAATATCATAAGTAGACAAATATCTCTTCTCGACGTAGGTTAAACTCACTTGTTGCATATTTATTTTTATAACCCGTTCTCGTTAGTTTTTTGGACCCCGTTCGCGCCTCTGCTGAGCGTCGTAACATATACCCAAAAAATATTTTGGGTATATGTTACGAGACTCAGCAGAGGCGCGAACGGGGTCCAAAAAAAGAACGAGAAAGGGTTTAAAAACATAAATTTGCAACAAGTGAAGTTGACCTACGACGAGAATAGATATTTTTCTACTTACCTATGTAATTTGTTTTTATTTTTACGTATTATAAATGGGTTTTCATTAGATGTAAAAAAAAAAATGTCTTGTTTTTTTTCCCAACGTTTTCACAAAAACAATATGGTCGCTCCTAGTGATTTCGTTAGTAATCCCCCCCCCCCAAATCGGCCATGTTTTTTTTCGAAATTACGCTGTCAAAACTATTGATTTCTAATAAATAGCACTTCAAACGGGTTTAAAATACAAACAAATAGCACATGCAAGTTTGAAACTAACTTTTACAGCTTACAGTTACTTTTATTTGTTGTAATTTGTTTTTTTTTGCGTTTTTACTCTGCTGAGTCTCGTAAAAGATTCCCAATATCTTTATATTTAACTTTTTTACAATTATCAATAACTCTTTGTCTGCAATTCTTTTTTTGCGACAAATTTTTTAAATTTCATGTTTAAACGTATTTCCGGTACTTTATATTGTTGGAACTTTAAAACGGATAGGGCTCGAATTCCCACAACCGACACGAAAACTGAACCGTTGCAAACGCCAACAGGCAACAAAGCAACAAACAGGAAGACAAATAAATAAACGCTAGTGCGCTCTTACCTGCTTTTCAAAGTTGCGACGTTGCTTCTTTAGCGTCGTTGTGCCTGGTAATATTTTTATATTAATATGAAAACGAGACCCTTTCATAGGCCCAAGGGAACAAATAAAGTGTTCTCCTAAAATAAGTAAGGTTGGAGAAATACCTCTCGGTGGGAGAAAAAAAAAGACAAAAAAAAAAAAGAAAACGAAACACCGTCTTACCTGGACAGAATGCCCAGCCAAACGTACACAACTTAAAAAATAAAAATCTCGGCCGAGATTCACTCGTAGGTAATCAGAGAAATTAGTATCTTAGGCCTACCCAAAATTAATTTCAACGTTAGTCACGTTAAAACAAATTGGTAACTTATTAGGTAGGCCTGGGAAAAGCAGGGAAGAGATAGGGGGACGCACTCAAAATCGTAACTTGTCCACCATACTTATGGTATTCAGACACCCCCAACCGCTCCCAACTGAACCATTAAATACCCAACCTCTCCATCTCTTTGCTAACGTGATTCACGTATGCTAATTAACCCCTCTTCAAAGAAAGATAGGTAATCCTAACACCCCTCAGAATTGAGGTAAGAAATTCTTTCAATATATACTGCATTTTTTTTTACATATTACATCATAAAAAACACGTACCCTTTTTACTACTAACGCTAAGTCCGGTGGTAAAACAAAAAATACATTTTTAAAAAATTTATGTATTACTCATCTTTTGCGGAAAGAAAAAACAATTATTTTAGATTGAAATTGGGGGATCAGTTTTGTATATAATTTTAACATAAAATGATCCCCCATTTCCGGGCCATTCTAACTTTTTAGGGAATTAACCATTGTTTTTCACCTAATTTAGTTAAAATAGCACCGGTTAAAATGGCACAAGTTAATAAATAGGAAAAGATGGTACAAGAGAAAAATATAGATGAAAATCTCGCAATGAGTTTTGCAAAATCTTGAGAACAATACGTAAAGGGAAAAAATAAAAGTACCCCCCACCCCCAAATGAGATTGTACATTTTTTTATGCGATGACGTGTGAACACTGAAAAAAAAAAAGAATCCCAATTATTCTTTAAAGTTAGAGTAAGGGATTAGTTGCACATATAAATTTAACGTAAAATGATCCCCCTTTCCGGGCCATTCTAACTTTTTTACCACTAACACTAAGTCCGATCAGCAAAGTCGTAAAAACACACGTAATCGCTTTAAAAAGTAGAAACCACCCACCCGCTTGAAAAACAATGCATATAATTTATATCCCATTGCAAAAGAAAAATAATTAACTGCCCTAAAAAGTTAGAATGGTCCGGAAATAGTGGATCATTTTATGTTAAAATTATATGCAAAACTGATCCCCCAATTTCAATCTTACATAATTGTTGTTTTTTCTTCCCGCGAAAGATGGGTAATACTATACATAATTTTTTAAAAATTTCTTTTTCGTTTTACCACACGGACTTGGGGTTAGTAGTAAAAAGGTGCGTCATTTTTTTATGATGCAATCTTTAAAAGAATGTAGTATTTACAAAGTACCGGAAAAATGTTTAAAAATGAAATGTAAACAATTTTGTCAAGAAAAGAAAATTACAGACAAAGACTTATTGATAATTATAAAAATAATAAATATTAAAAAATAAAAAAAATTTTTTTAATAATTAATTTATTTTTACGTTGGTGGGCTTTTGTGCGTGTTTGACTTATTTTGGTGGGCTTTTGTCCGGTGGGCTTATGTCCGGTAGGCTTTTGTCCTACCACACGTATTAATCCCGACTAGAAAACGTTCCGTTTAGTAAACGGCGTTTACCAATAAAACGTGAATTTACTTTTCAAAAACATAAATACTGAATGAATTTGCATAAATTTTGGTGTACTGTCTTCTTTTTTTAAAACCTAATAGATAAGTACATAATAAAGTTTTTGTGCAATTTTCTTTTTAAGATGTAGGATTAATCTGGCGAAGCCTACTCAACTCTAAATAGGTTATTAAAATAGGGGTGAAATTGACTTTTAACAATCCCTAAATATTTAACGGTCTCGAACGTTGTATAGTTAACGTTTCGGCACATGTTCGTCTTTAACCACTGTCCGTTTTTCACAACTTTTTACTGACCATTTTTCTTTCTTTTTTTCGATGTACACTTATCTATCAGGCTTATCTATCAGGCTGCTAGAGAATTCCGGCGTTTTTGGAATTTTCTTTCAAATATTTTACATTTTAGGAGGGGGGATCAGTTTCCAATGTTAATTCAACGTAGACTGATCCCCCTCTTTTTGACCATCTCAATTTTTTTAAAAATCTTTTTCGGTGTACGATTACCTATCATGTCAATAGAGAATTCCGGGGGTTTTGGAAAGAAATTTTAAAAAATTGTGATTTTAAGACAGGGGATCAGTTTTCAATGTAAATTCAACGTGGACTGATCCCCTTCTTTTTAACCATCTCAAATTTTAAAAATTATTCTTCTGCTTACAATTACCTATCATGTCGCGAGAGAATTCCGGGGTTTTTGGAAAGAAATAAAAAAAAAAAAATGAGATTTTAAGACGTAAAAAGTTGTGAAAAACGAACTATGGTAAAAGACGAACAAGACTGATTCCCCGTCTTAAAATCTCAATTTTTAAAATTTCTTTCCAAAAACGCCGGAATTCTCTCGTGACATGATAGGTAATTGTAAGCAGAAGAATATATTTTTTTTTAATTGAGATGGTCAAAAAGAGGGGGATCGGTCTACGTTGAATTAACATTGGAAACTGATCCCCCCTCTTAAAATGTAAAATATTTGAAAAAAAATTCCAAAAACGCCGGAATTCTCTAGCAGCCTGATAGATAAGTGTACACCAAAAAAAGAAAAGAAAAATGGTCAGTAAAAAGTTGTGAAAAACGGACAGTGGTTAAAGACGAACATGTGCCAACGTTTCTTGTCAAACGTTAGTATAAAAATGTGACTGTTAAAAGAAATTAAAAAAAAAAAAATCAGGATGACAATAAGAAAAAACAATTTTAAAAATTGGTGCTTTGTGAACCGTAGGGCCGGAAGAAAAAAAATTATCATTAATTTTGAAGAGTCAAATAAGGGGGAGATAACTCTAGTTTTAACCACGGTTTATCTTAAAATGGATTTTACTATTGTAATTAATCTAAAATAAAGTTAAAACAATGTATACGTAAAAGGATAATTTAGGAATAAAACAATCACAACGAATTCGGCACCAATGAAAAATAAAATGATTTATTAAAATAAATTAATTATGAACGAAGAAGGAGGAAAAACATGGGGAATTTTTTACGACGCTCAGTAGAGTAAAAACGCTAAAAAACAAATATACAACAAATAAAAGTAACTGTAGGCTGTAAAAGTTATTTTCAAACTTGCCTGTGGCATTTGTTTGTATTTTTAGACCGTTACAACTGCTATTTATTAGAAATCAATAGTTTTATCACAGGAACATGGACAAAAAATGGCCGATTTTTTTTGGGGGGGGGGGGACGCACCGATATTTTTCTACTTACCTATGTAATTTGTTTTTATTTTTACGTATTATAAATGGGTTTTTATTATATGTAAAAAAAAAAATTATTGTTTTCTTTCCCACTGGTGTTCACTAAAATCAATATGGCGTCTTCACGTTCATTCCTTACCCCCCCCCCCCCCCCCAAAAAAAATCGGCCATTTTTTGTCCATGTTCCTGTGATAAAACTATTGATTTCTAATAAATAGCGGTTGTGGTGCTACGGTACGAAACGGGTACCTAGATTTTTCGTCTGCAAACAGGAAGTCGCGTCATATTAAAGGCACTGCTTTTTTGTCCCCTTCCCCAAAAAGTTCCGGTCAACCGAGAATGTCGCAGAATTGGTATCTTGAAGCCTAGACCCCCCACACCCACCCACCCCGGATTTTCCTGTACTTTCGTTTTTTTTTTTTTTTTTTTTTTTTTTGTATTTTATTGGTTTCTTTAAGTAAATTCCTCCCGTCTAACTCTACCTGTTGGGGGCAGGGGAACACATTGATTTAGTAACTTATTTTGCAACATGGCCATATCAACCATGACTAAGATTTGGGGAACCCATAATGAAGCAAAGGCTTTTTTAAGGGACAAAAATATAATTAAAACCGAAAGTCTGCTGTGTTCTGTATGCAGCAGACAGATGACAGAGGTGAGAAGGTTAAAAAAAAAAAAAATGAAACATTTGTTTGGAGATGCCCTTCACATAAAGGCAAGCACAAATCCATAAAAAGTGGGAGCTTTTTGGAAAGGATGAAGCTGCCACTTCAGACTTTCATCCAACTACGTATATTTTCGAGACATTTGCTCTAAGCAATTAATGGAAAACCCAATGAAATTAGGAGGCAGTGGCGTCATTGTTGAGATCGATGAAACAAACTGTCATTGCAAAAAGGAAATACCACCGAGGGCGCATGATACCACAAAGATGGATTTTTGGAGGTATCGACACTGTCTCCAAAATTGGGGTTTTGAGGTATGTGCGGGACAGGAAATCCTGTAAATTAAGTTTTGAAAAAAAAAAAAAAAATGAAAAAAAATTCTTAAAACGTAAGAAATCAAATTTCGTTGCTCAAAAACATTGTTTATTCTTTTAATATATTACTTGTTTCTAGATTACTTATTATTATTCTCAAAAGGGGGAAAAATCACATTCCACGTGGCTCAAAATATATCACTTGTTTCTTAAAAAAAAGAAAGATTTATTCTATTTTGTTTATTTTTTTTATTAAATTACTTGTTTCATGGAAAAAAGATTCTTTCGTTGCCGGTATTTTTGAAAAAAAGTTTCCCGCCCGGTATTTTTGGGGTGCCCGGAAAACTCGTCACAGGAAAATTCGTAAACGGAAAATTGGTAAATGGAAAATTGGTAAATGGAAAATTGGTAAACGGAAAATTCGTCACTTTTGGCCAAGTAGGAAAATTCGGCAATTATCGAATAAATATCGATTGAAAATAGATTTTAGAACCGTTTTTACAGGAGATATACTTGTAAATACGAGGCTACCCACCTCCCCAGTGGAGAACATTTTTTCATATTATTTTTTTGGTACTTGTGCAGTTTACGAACCGGGCTATTGTTTAGATAAGATTTTCAAGTTAAATTAAATTTTTACGATATCTTTTGTTTATTAAATTGTTAGGTAAAAGTACAGAATAGTTAACCCCCCCCCCTCACTCCATGTTAAGAATGGCTTTCTAAATAATGTTATTTCAACCCAGTTCGTAATTACGTTACGAAATTAAAGGTTTGGATCGGGTTATTTTTTACATAAAATTTTCAAGTTAAATTCAATTTTTACGATATCTTCCGTTTATTAAATCGTTACGTGAAAGTACAGAATAGTTAACAAAGCACCCCCCTCCCATTCTCCTCATGTAAAAAATCGTTGTCTAAATAATGTTATTATTTCAAGCCTGGTTCGTAATTAAGTTACGAGATGAAATCCATCATAATTCATTTAAATTTATTCGTAAACAAGTCAGCCATTTTAATTGACAAAACATCAATTACTTCGTGTGTTTGCAAAACTTGAAAGGAATTTATAAACTATATAGTAACTGGCTTTAAATTCTTAGAAAATGTCCATGTATTTAAAAAAGCAAAATTGTTTTCTAACTAATTCAGTGTTTTTATTTCATCTTGCCTAAAACTTGTTTTAACTAACAACTTTATTTAATACTTAAAAAAGAAATTCTTCTTTCAAATAAATCGTTGTATGGTCGGAACAAAAAAATCAGAAAAATACAGCCAATTCATTGTCTGCCATTTTAGTTTTGAAACGATGGATTAACCACTTTTTCTCACAGTGATTTTGAAGTAAAAATTTAATTTAACTTGAAAATCTTATCTAAAAAATAGCCCGGTTCGTAAACTGCACAAGTACCAAAAAAATAATATGAAAAAATGTTCTCCACTGGGGAGGTGGGTAGCCTCGTATTTACAAGTATATCTCCTGTAAAAACGGTTCTAAAATCTATTTTCAATCGATATTTATTCGATAATTGCCGAATTTTCCTACTTGGCCAAAAGTGACGAATTTTCCGTTTACCAATTTTCCATTTACCAATTTTCCGTTTACCAATTTTCCGTTAACGAATTTTCCTGTGACGAGTTTTCCTAAATTCATTTTTGGGGAAGGGGACAAAAAAAGCGGTGTCTTTAAAATGACGCGACTTCCTGTTTGCAGACGAAAAATCTGGGTACCCGTTTCGTACCGTAGCACCAAAATATCTATTCTCGTCGTAGGTCAACTTCACTTGTTGCAAATTTATGTTTTTAAACCCTTTCTCGTTCTTTTTTTGGACCCCGTTCGCGACTCTGCTGAGCGTCGTAAAAGATTCCCAAAACATGAAACAAGGGAAACAAAGTTTTTGAAATAAATGACAGTTTTACACTGGGTAAAATTTGTTCGAAAATTAATCTGTGCATTTCCCAGAAGTTTATTAGTTTGGAATTATTTCTGGTTAAATATAAAATATCTTGCAAGTTCAAAGCGTTAAAATCCATTTTAAGATAAAGCGTGGTTGAAAACTAGAGTTATCTCCCCCTTATTTGACTCTTCAAAATTAAAGATATATTTTTTTTCTTTTCGGCTCTAAGGTTTACGAGCACCAAAAAATTATCCATTATAAAAAAAAGAAGAAACCCGGAAATGGTGAACGAGATGTGGGTGTAGTGAGAGCGTTACAAGTTAACTTGACCTGAAATAGAAATTCACCTACAAATGAATTTAATGAAGAAATTTCTTGACAAACGTTTTTTTTTTAAACTTTACTCCAGCAAATTTGCTTCGATCGTGCGCACTGATATTTAAACACAGAAATTTGTTGAACGTTAATTTCATCTCAATCAGTTGTTCATTTGAGTTGTCTCCCTTGTACACTCGACAGAAAAATCACTTCAGTTCATTGCATTCATTTTCCTGATAGAATAGAAGAATGATTAATCTTTGCTTTTCTTTTTAAATAAAATGTTAAATGTAAATTCATTCAAATGTAATTTTATCCTTATTTTCATGTGTATTTAATAAGAAATTATGTTTATACAATAAAATTCTACCAAAAATAAATTGAAACTTTTCTATACATCAATTAATTCTAAATCAATTAATTCCAAAGAAAACTTAATAATTTGTATTATTTATATTTTTCGGACTATTGTTCTCATTTGGGATGTTATTCTCACAACGTTTTGGCCGATGTAACCTCTGACCTTCAGCTGCGTTTGAGAATCTTTATACTGAACTCGGGGGATGGGGGATATACAATATATATATATATATATATATATATATATATATATATATATATATAATCTCATTCCCTTGCACAGACTGTCACTTTCCCGACCCACCTCCCAGATCGTGAGGATCAGCAAGCCTCACTTCTTGATCTATTCCTCACTACATTGCCAAAGGCTTGTATGACGAATGCTCATAGCCCATTCTGGAATGCTGATCACCTTGTGATATTCGTAGATATCACGCTTAACTTTCAACCCCGAGCTGAAGAGCCGTTGCTTAAACTGACGAGATACTTCAAAAAAGCTGATTGGAAATCAGAGATTACATCGGAGACGCCCCATGGAGTAAAATCTTTTCTCTCCCTGATGATCAGTGCGCAAATGAAGCAACTGAATGAGTAAAAGTAGGCATTGAAGCACATGTTCCAACGTGGAAGTTCTATAGCCCCACTCTCCCCAATGGTTCACTTCAACCTGCACAGCTGCCAGTGCGCAAAGGCAGGAAGTGTTCCGCCGATTCAGCCGCCAGAAGTCAGACACAAATAGGCAAAAAAAATTATAAAAGATAGAAATCATTGTAAGAGGGAAATAGCCGCAGCCAAGATAAGGTAGACCGAAATGACCAGAAAACGCATTGACTTGCAAAAAAAGCCCGTTCTATTGTGGATATCCAAACGATCATCTCTAAGTGCATATACCATACACTAGACAAGGCAGGGAAAGCTAGGCTGGTAGCGCTTGATATATCCAAAGCCTTTGACAAGGCAGGCATGAAGATCTTCTCATGAAAATTAAATCGCACTGTATTATTGGACGAATACTTAATATAATCATACCCTTCTGAGACAAGAGAAAAATTTAGGTTGTCCTCGATGGCTCTACATCCAAACAACATAACATTAATGCAGGTGTACCCCAGGGGTCGATCCTTGTACCTTTATAATTCATGATATTCATAAACGATCTCCCTGATAAAATTGTGTCCGAGATGGGTATATTTGCTTATGACACCACACTCTATTCAAGACATGTCGGAAAAGCGAACGCACACATATCCAAGGCAATGGCTGAATCCTTAGAAAAGGATCTCCAGTCTGTAGTTGGATGGAGACATAAATGGATGGTAACATTTAATGCTACTAAGACAAAGCTCCTCTCCTTTAGCAATTACAAGAAACCTTTTCAACCACCGATTGCCATGGCTAATAGCACCCAACCTGAGAGTCCATTATTCAAACTTCTCGGCCTAACATTTACAGGTAACATGAATTGGAACAAATACATAGAAGACATTGCCAAGGCTGCTGCAAAACAGGTGGACTCCCTCTACCGGGCTAGAAAACTACTAACACCTGCCAGTATTTTATATCTTTAAAATGTCACTATTTGCCCATGCATGGAGTATTGTTGCCACATCAGGGCTGGTGCACCAACCACTAGTCTTTCCCTATTAGACAGGGTCCAAAAAAGAGTCTTGAATCTAACAAGTCCCACACTGTCAACCAAGCTACAACCACTGTCCCATCGCTGCAATGTTGCATCCCTGTACTTGTTTTACACATACTTTAATGAACTCGTAGCACTGTTGACCCCCTTCGAAATAAAAACACAGACAAGCAGCAAAATCCCACCCCTTCACTGTAGAGGTCCCCAGATGCCAGAAAGATTTCTACTCTAACAGTTCCTTTGCTCGAACTGCTGTGCTTTCGAATTCCCTCCCCGTTTCCCTGACTGTACATGCAGAAATTTAAATATAATGCGAATAGACATCTTGTTGTTCAACTCTTTACTTAGAGTGTCCTTGTCAGAATAACATCCAAGATGAGAACAGTAATCCGAATAATCCAGATAATAAACTCATCAATCCTTATCTAAAAACTTCCAAACTAAAAATAAAAAAACAATATGAAGATTCAAACATGATTTAGAATATTCTCAAGCTATCACCAATATGTTTATTGTTTTAAACTATAAAACTGATACAAACTGAATTTAAAAGTTGCAGGATATGGGAATTATCGAGAAGTTTTCATCACATCTCTTAAAATGTTACTCCAATAATCTATATTCTATGTGTGGCGTCTCTGCGTCGCCGGAGATAAAATAGAAAAGCCCTATAACAAGATCAAATTCAACTTTTAGAATAAGATTTTCAAGGAGTTTCAAATGTTGGTATTCATTTTGTATTAGGGTTTTGTCACAACAATATTGTGGGGTCTGCGTTCGTGATGGACATCCACAAACAGCAAAAACAACAGATCAATTAGGTTTCAAGGAAAATGCAGAGATAAGAGGAACGCGTTCGGGTCGACACCGGTTTCTTCCGGCTGACTTTCGCAGACTGTAAATAATAAATGTTTTTTCGTCACAATGTCGATTTTTAATATAAGAAAAGATATTTTAAGAAAAAAGAGGGTGCTACGGTAGGAAACGGGTACCCAGATTTTTCGTCTGCAAACAGAAAGTCGCGTCACATTAAAGGCACCGCTTTTTTGTCCCCTTCCCAAAAAAGTTCCGGTCAACCGAGAATGTAGCAGAATGTGTATCTTGAAACGAAAAGCCCATTTACCGGGAATTTCGCAGAAGCGGTATTTTGACTCCCACCCCGGGATTTTCCTGTACTTTCGTTTTTTTTTTGTATTTTATTGGTTTCTTTAAGTAAATAACAAATAAATAAAAATTAATGAATAAAAAAATTAAAAAATTCCTCCCGACGAATTCTACCTGTTGGTCAGGGGAACACATTGATTTAGTAACTTATTTTTCAACATGGCCATATCAACCATGACTAAGATTTGGGGAACCGATAATGAAGCAAAGGCTTTTTTAAGGGACAAAAATATAATTAAAACCGAAAGTCCGCTGTGTTCTGTATGCAGCAGACAGATGACAGAGGTGAGAAGGTAAAAAAAAAAAATGAAACATTTGTTTGGAGATGCCCTTCACATAAAGGCAACCATATATCCATAAAAAGTGGGAGCTTTTTAATAAATTGTTTCATGAAAAAAAGATTCTTTCGTTGTCGAAGTTTTCCGCCCGGTATTTTGGGGGAAGGGGACAAAAAAGCGGTGCCTTTAATATGACGCGACTTCCTGTTTGCAGACGAAAAATCTGGGTACCCGTTTCCTACCGTAGCACCACAAAGAGATTGTGTCACTATTTACTAACCTCCCCACGAGGACGGAATGCATAATAAAATAAAACCTTAGAGGGTGCGTCATTTTAAAAGTCAAGGACAGTTTTGAAAAAGTTATTTTCTGTGCCTTTTTTATACAATCCAATATTTATGTAAATATTTTTTGTAAAACATTTAGCTTTTGTCCTTGACCTTTTGGCTAGGAGCAAAGTGTAATATCTGTTCGGATACTACACTTAATTTTTCTTCTCCTCGGTCAGTGACGGAGAAATCCTTCTCGACTGAGGCAATTTTAATTTTCGTCTTGATTCAGAGTGCCTCTTTTTGGGGAACTGGATTTTCCCTACATTAAAATCCGACTTTGTGTCTAATCTGCCCTTGTGGGGAGGCAAAAAGTTTGTAACTTTTTTTTTTAATTAAAAATATATTATTTAAAAATTTCTAATGTCGATTTTAATGTATGTAAAATCCAGCTCCCCCAAAAGCTTTGGATTGGGACAAAAATTTTAATTGCTTTGTCTGGAAGGATTTAGTCTAACTCTGCCCTCGTGGGGGAGCAAAATGGAAGATTACTCGAGTCCGTCTGTAATTTTAAAACTACAAGTCGAATAACGAAAAGTGAATTCGAGACGATAAAATTTAAAATGCCTACAAAATATAATATAAATATTAAAATGTAAAATAATTATTACTTTTTAAAAGAAAAAATGTATATATTTATTAAAATTATAATAATTATTTTATTATGAATTCTGCCCTCGTTGGAAGTCAAGTAAATAATCTCTTTTTTCTTAAAATATATTTTTCCCTATATTAAAAATCGACATTGTGACGAAGAAACCGGTGTCGACCCGAATGCGTTCCTCTCGTCTTTGCATTTTTCTGGGGTCCTTAAACCCTAATTGATCCAAAATAATGTTTTACTTTATTTATAATTTAAAAATAAATAAAACAAAACATTATCTTTACCATAGATTTAAAAGATTGAACTTATTTGGGCTAAGATGTTACGAGGAATCTCATGATGTTAATTATTATTCAATTCGATCATCATCATCATCATCATAAACATATTCCATTTAACGTTTGTTTTACATACTGGCATGTCTTTGACTGCTTTAAAAATCGACTTCCAAACTAACTTATCTGTGATAATGTCTTTATTTATCCCTATTTACTCTCAAGTCCATACTTATCACTTCCACCCATGTTTTCATTGGCTTCCCCCTGTGAACTGGACCTGCTGCCTTAACTGTACTACGTCTCTTAACACAAGAAGTCTCATCCATTCTTTCAACATGACCATACCATCGAAATCTTCTGTTCTGCAACCATTTCCCTATACTGTCCAGATATAATCTTCCTTTGAGCTCATCAGATCTTAGCCTGTCTTTAAGACTCACATTACATATCCATCATATCATTCTCATATCATTTCTCTCCATGCAACGCATGTCCTCAACCCTCACTAGCCAGGTTTCACTCCCATACATTATCACACTGTGTACACATGCCTGAGAGACTAATCCCTTGGTCGACAGTGGTAACACTCTGCTAGTTAATAAAGTCAAAAGTTCTCTGAACTTACTCCATCCACCTCTAACTCTTACAATCATACTGCCCATGCTCCACCCTGTGCTCCAATAGTATCACCAAGGTAATAAAACTTGGACAACTTCAATAGCTTCACCATTCTAATATACTTTCCCCACATCTGAGTTCTAACACATCTCTATTGTCTTACACTTCTCGCGCACCTACCAGTAATTCAACTGCATTTCTTGTGTACTCAATGTTTACAAGTACCACAAAAGATTGAATTTCTCCCGACTCTCTTTCCACAAACTGAGCAAGGGGACTTTCCTATTTTAGGGAGCTTTCCAACACTACAACCACTGATGATTACCTACGTTCTGGTAACATTCACTCTCAGATCTTCACTTTGCATAGCATTGTTGAGCAATTGTGTTATCTTGGTGATACTATTGAAGCGCAAAGTGGAGCAGATGCTAGTGTTATTGAGTGGAGCAGATGCTAGGGTTATTACAAGAATCAGAAGTGAATGAACTAAGTTCAGGGAACTTCTGCCATTACTAAACAGCAGAGTGTTACCACTGTCGACAAACGGAAAAGTCTATCAGGAATGTGTATGCAATGTGATGATGTATGGAAGTGAAACCTGGTCAGTGAGGATTGAGGACATGCGTTGCCTGGAGAAAAATGATATGAGAATGATACGATGGATGTGTAATGTGAGTCTTAGACTGATGAGCTCAAAGGAAGATTATATCTGGACAGTATAGGTGTTAAGAAGGGGGGACGTTGTCCCTATCTTAGGTTTCAGACACAAAATGAAATAACAAAGCCTCTTTATAACAACAATGAGAAGGGTTTATTCACAAAGGTTACCTATAACGTTTGGTATCGGTAGAAAGAGATGTGGACAGTGTCCGAGAGAGGAAGAAGAAATTAAGAGTTTTTAGAGCTGCCTCAGGTCTGTCAGCAAATACTATCTTCAGGCGAAGATAGTATTTGCTGTGAGTGTCCAGTGGACAGGGGCAGGAGAGAGAGTGAAAGAAGTGTTTCCTTGTTGCTTGCAGGGGTCTCTCTGGGGACTGCCTGTGATTCCCAAAGGGGCTGAAGTAGTTCTTCAGCCGACAGAAGGAACTAATGCGCCCTGCAGGCTGATTGGTCAGTGTGTGACCCGCTCACTCAATGGGGACCTTTTTCGGAGAGAGAAAATAGGTCTATGTTTATGACCGCTAGATAGGGAGATGGGTGTAGAACAGAAGCCTTTGATGATATGACCATATTGAAATAATTGATGAGATTTCTTGTGTTAATAGATGTAGAACAGTTAAGGTAGCAGGTCCAGTTTAAAGGAGAAGGCCAAGGAAAACATGGGAGGAAGTGATCAAAATGGGCTTGAGAGAAAGAAGGATAAATAAAGACCTGGTTAGAGATAGGTTAGTTTTCAAGTCAATTTCTTAAAGCTGTCCAACACATGCCAACATGTAAAACGGACATTAAACCGATGATGATGATGATAATATTGGCAAGTGTGAAGTTTTTTTAGCCCGGTAGAGGGAGCCTACCTTCTTTGCAGCAGACTTGGCAACATCTTATATGTACTTATTCCAACTCATGTTGCCTGAGGATGTCAGAGCAAGGAGTTTAAACATTGGTCTCTCAGGAAGGGTGTCATCAACGATGATACTCGATGGTTGGAACGGTTTCGCATAGTTGTTAAATGAAACGAGTTTTGTCTGGGTCACATTAAATGTGACCACCCATTTTTGACCCCATTCTACTCCAAACTGGGGATCAATTTCTAAGGAGTCAGTCATTGTTTTGCATGTGTGGGCATTCGATTTGCCCTCATGCTGGGAATAGAGCATGCTATCATCAGCAAAATACACCCATCTCAAACGTGATTACATCAGGGAGGTCGTTTATGAAGATAAGGCATAAAAATAAAAGAAATTAAATAGTTAATTTTTGTCAATCTTATTAAAAGTTGCATCCACACATTTAGTCATTTTACAATAACAATGAGCATATATATATATATCATGGACAGCGGCACCGGGGGGGGGGGGGGGCTCAAGCCCCCCACACACACTTTTTGACTTGCCCCCCCCCCACCCTTTACGGTCATCAATAATGAAGTTATATATGGATGTGTTTAACCGCCCCCCCCCCACTTTTTAGGAGAGTTAAACGTTAAAGATCGTAGAGAATAGGTGAAATAAATTATGTCTCATTAACATGTTGCTTTGATTTTTTCAATTCAAATTTGCTAGTTTTGCTCTGTATTCACATTGAGATCTTTAACAGATGTTAGGCGAATAAGTACCATGCATCCAACTCGGATCTACCATTATATATATATATATTACTGTTTTATACATCACATACACTAATATTATAGGATAATATATTATCTATATATTTTTGTTTCAGTATTTACTTCAGCAGTGCTCAATACAGGAGTAGAGCGTAGTAGGACTGCCCAGGCAATTTTTAAAGGTCATAAGTGCTCTTCCTCTAGGGTGCTGACTTATCAAATCCCACTTTCCGACCTTGGTTTCATCAAAGAAGTTCAAGTAAAAGTCAAGCCTGGTTTCCAAGGAGGAATTATTCTATTTAAATAGAATTATATTTTTTCAAAAATTTATTCTTCTGATTGTCTATTATTTAATTTTATTATGTTTCTAATTTTTCAAATTTTATATTACAGATATTTTACTTTTGTTTAATTTTTTAACTTTTAAGAAAATGTACCAACTTGGAAAAATCAGATTTACAGAGTTACTGCCCTTGATTTATTTTCACATTTCACCTGTGAGTCAATGAATACATTCTTAAGTTTATTTATATTTATTTATATCCCAAGTCTCTACTGTTGACTGACCGACGGCATAGGCGTAAACAGAAGCCACACAATCCCAATACACCGTCGCACGCATACACACACTTAAACATTTTATTACTTTTCTAACTGAACATTTCAAATGAACAATTAATGTCTTGTATTTTGTATATATATATATAAATATTGTACTCTTTAAATAATATTTCCTTCTTCCATCCTTCATTTCATCTTTTATTCATACATGTTTTTGCTTGTTTTTGACATTTTATAACACTTCAAAGGACCACGTTCCTGCAATTTGTTTTGTTTTTAACTAAAAAGGGGGGGGGGAGCATAACTAAAGCAGTGTTGCCTCCCTCTAAAGGTCTTTGCAAATAAGTAACTAAAATTAAAATTATTTTACTCTGATTCCAAGAAAGATTACCTAAAACTACAAATGTTATAACTTATTTTGATTAAATTCTTAAATAATTTAGGTTAAGATCTGTAAATTAAAATAGGTTAATTCCTATTTCAGTCACATAAACCATTTAGAATTAAATGAATTTCGGCACTACTGTAAAACAACTTATTTTGCCATAAAATCACGTTTAATTCAAATAATAATAATTACAACATCAACATTAAATACGTTAGTTAGAGCAAGTTCACTAGTATATATTAAAGGATGATTTAAAACAGGTGGCATTCAAAAATCTAATATGGAGGCGTAACATTTCGGAAGAGGTTGCAAGGGAGATTAACATGAAACCATAATTCTGATAAAGGGAGGAAACCCACCTCCTCAATTTCTTTTATTTTTATTTATTTTAAATTCAAAGTGAATTTTAAGTAAAAATAACTTAAGTGTAAATTAGTCGTCCAAGGCTATAGCAATGCGATGTGGTTGCCGTGAGATGGAAAAGTGAAAAGAAATAAACGCAGGGAGAGAGTGAAACTCAAAACGATTTATTAATAATTTCACGAAAACTGATTAAATACCAAATAGTATTTTTTTTTTTTTGGTAAGTAACAGATCGGCAAAGGGTAATCTTAAATTTTCGAAAGAACAACTTTCATTATCAGAAGACAACAATAGAAGACCGAGAGGGTCGGAAAAACGTGAAAAAACCGGTGTCAGATCATCGTAATAAAGGGGAAAACAATTGGCAGTAGGAACGCAGAAAACGTCAAAATTCCATTAAGCAATCATATAACTAAGGTTAAAACATTATAAACATTAGTTTAGTAATATATCAATTTTTTAAATTTTATTATGTTTCATTTTACATGACTCTTTATTTATTTATTTATTTATTTATTTTTCATTTATTCTCTTCAAATCTAAATTTAAATTTACTGTCAAAGGGAGATAACTTATTCTAAATAATATATTCAGACTTTAGAAATGAGATTGGAAACTTGAGAAGGAATTTGAGTTGTGAAGTGGATAAAAGCCAAGGATGGGACCTTTTTTTTTTTTTTTTTTTATTAGCAGGGGAAGGGGGGGATAAGAAGAGAGAGGATTATAAAAAAAAAAAAAAAAATAAAAAAATAAAAAAAATAAGTAAGTTGTGGGTGGGAGTGTGAGGAGGTGGGAGTGTGAGGATGTAAGAATCAGAGGATGAAGGGAGATGACAACTCGAATCTGTTATTCAAGGCAGGGCGAAATTTAGAGATTAGGATAGCTTCCGAAATTCGAAGCTGGCCTATATTGCGGACAGAGTTGAGGTGCGGACACTAATGGAGCGATGTGTGTTGCCACATGAAATTAAGTGTTTATGGAAGGAGGAAATGTGGGTGTTTAGATGCTCTTTAATACGTTGGTGTAGAGGCCTAACGGTACTACCGATGTAGAACTTTTGGCACTTAGAGCATTGCAGGTTGTATACTGTATATGTGCGGAGGCAGAGGCCAGAGTTGGGGATGGGGCAACTAGCTAGAGAGCAGGGGTCTGGGGTGTAGTGGCTTTTTTTGGATAAATGTTGTCGGAGAGAGGTGCCTGTGTGAGAAAGTTGTATGTTAAGGTTCTCACTACGTATGGCATTGCGGATAGCAGAAGTGATACGGTCGCTAAAGAAGGGGAGTTTAAGGAAGCAAGTGTTGGAGAGAGTGTGGTGTCTACGTCTTCTGGTGTTGTTAAGGCTAGATATGGTAGTTAGCGGGAAGCCGTTGGTCAATAGAGTTTGGTGGAAGGCTTCGGTGTGTGTTGTTTTATCGGAAGAAGAAGAGCATTTGTCTTGTATGCGGGTGATTTCGGTTTGTGCGTAACTAATTTTGGATTTGAGGGGTAGTGCGGATTTGTAGAGTGCTTTGCCAGATTAACTCCTATATCTTAAAAAGAAAATTGCACAAAAACTTTATTATGTACTTACGTGCTAGAAAGAAAAGAAAGACCGTTCACCAAAGATTACGCTAATTCGTCCAGTATTTTTGTTTTAAAAAAATAAAATTTTATCAGTGGGATTTGATAAGTCAGCACCCTAGAATAATCGATTTTATTGAGAAATTTTAAAATCGTCACTGGTTAACTCCCCTTTAATTAGCTCTTCTTAAAAACAGTTTAAATCTCACATAACCATCGTATTAAGGTGTGCGGACAAAAGCCCACCGGACATAAGCCCGCCGAACAAAAGCCCACCGGACAAAAGCCGTGGATCTTTTACGACGCTCAGCAGAGTAAAAACGCTAAAAAAAACAAATATACAACAAATAAAAGTAACTGTCGTCGATAAAAGTTAATTTAAAACTGTCCTGTGATATTTGTTTGTATTTTTAAACCGTTCCAACTGCTATTTATTAGAAATCAATAGTTTTGTTACACGAACTTGCAAATACAAAATGGCGCTTGCTCGTAAGAGAGTAAGCAAAAGACGCCATTTTGTCTAGAAAAAAGTACGAGTTAAAAATGAACAAGAATTTTTTTACATCTAATAAAAACCCATTTATAGTACGTAAAAATACAAACAAATATCATAGGTAAGTAGACAAATATCTCTTCTCGACGTAGGTTAAACTCACTTGTTGCATATTTATTTTTATAACCCCGTTCTCGTTAGTTTTTTGGACCCCGTTCGCGCCTCTGCTGAGCGTCGTAACATATACCCAAAAAATATTTTTATATTTAACTTTTTTACAATTATCAATAACTCTTTGTCTGCAATTCTTTTTTCGCGACAAATTTTTTAAATTTCATGTTTAAACGTATTTCCGGTACTTTATATTGTTGGAACTTTAAAACGGATAGGGATCGAATTCCCACAACAGACACGAAAACTGAACCGTTGCAAACGCCAACAAAGCAACAAACAGGAAGAAAAATGAATAAATAAATAACGCTAGTGCGCGCTTACCTGCTTTTCAAAGTTGCGACGTTGCTTCTTTAGCGTCGCGGCTCGTTGGGCCTGGTAACATTTTTATATTAATATGAAAACGAGACCCTTTCATAGGGAACAAATAAAGTGTTCTCCTAAAATAAGTAAGGTTGGAGAATAACCTCTCGGTGGGAGAAAAAAAGACAAAAAACCCCCCCAAAAGAAACACCGTCTTACCTGGACAGAATGCCCAGCCAAACGTACACAACTTAAAAAAAAAATAATCTCGGCCGAGATTCACTCGTAGGTAATCAGAGAAATTAGTATCTTAGGCCTACCCAAAATTAATTTCAACGTTAGTCACGTTAAAACAAATTGATAACTTATTAGGTAGGCCTGGGAAAAGCAGGGAAGAGATAGGGGGACGCACTCAAAATCGTAACTTGTCCACCATACTTATGGTATTTAGACACCCCCCCAACCGCTCCCAACTGAACCATTAAATACCCAACCTCTCCTCCATCTCTTTGCTAACGTGATTCACGTATGCTAATTAACCCCTCTTCAAAGAAAGATAGGTAATCCTAACACCCCTCAGAATTGAGGTAAGAAATTCTTTCAATATATACTGCATTTTTTTTACAGATTACATCATAAAAAAACACGTGCCCTTTTTACTACTAACGCGAAGTCCGGTGGTAAAACAAAAAATACATTTTTAAAAAATTTATGTATTACTCATCTTTTGCGGAAATAAAAAACAATTATTTTAGATTGAAATTGGGGGATCAGTTTTGTATATAATTTTAACATAAAATGATCCCTCATTTCCGGGCCATTCTAACTTTTTAGGGAATTAACCATTGTTTTTCACCTAATTTAGTTAAAATAGCACCGGTAAAAATGGCACAAGTTAATAAATAGGAAAAGATGGTACAAGAGAAAAATATAGATGAAAATCTCACAATGAGTTTTGCAAAATCTTGAGAACAATACGTAAAGGGAAAAAATAAAAGTACCCCCCACCCCAAATGAGATTGTACATCTTTTTATGCGATGACGTGTGAACACTGAAAAAAAAAGAACCCCAATTATTCTTTAAAGTTAGAGCAGGGGATTAGTTGCACATATAAATTTAACGTAAAATGATTCCCCGTTTCCGGGCCATTTTAACTTTTTACCACTAACACTAAGTCCGATCAGCAAAGTCGTAAAAACACACGTAATCGCTTTAAAAAGTAGAAACCACCCACCCGCCTGAAAAACAATGCATAGAATTTATATCCCATTGCAAAAGAAAAATAATTAATGCCCTAAAAAGTTAGAATGTTCCGGAAATAGTGGATCATTTTATGTTAAAATTATATGCAAAACTGATCCCCCAATTTCAATCTTACATAATTGTTGTTTTTTCTTCCCGCGAAAGATGGGTAATACTATACATAATTTTTTTTAACTTTCTTTTTCGTTTTACCATACGGACTTGGGGTTAGTAGTAAAAAGGTGCGTCATTTTTTTATGATGCAATCTTTAAAAGAATGTAGTATTTACAAAGTACCGGAAAAATGTTTAAAAATGAAATGTAAACAATTTTGTCAAGAAAAGAAAATTACAGACAAAGACTTATTGATAATTATAAAAATAATAAATATAAAAAAATTAAATTTTTTTTTTTTAATAATTAATTTATTTTTACGTTGGTGGGCTTTTGTGCGTGTTTGACTTATTTTGGTGGGCTTTTGTCCGGTGGGCTGATGTCCGGTAGGCTTTTGTCCTACCACACGTATTAATCCCGACTAGAAAACGTTCCGTTTACCAATAAAACGTGAATTTACTTTTCAAAAACATAAATACTGAATGAATTTGCATAAATTTTGGTGTACTGTCTTCTTTTTTTAAAACCTAATAGATAAGTACATAATAAAGTGTTTGTGCAATTTTCTTTTTAAGATGTAGGATTAATCTGGCGAAGCCTACTCAACTCTAAATAGGTTATTAAAATAGGGGTGAAATTGACTTTTAACAATCCCTAAATATTTAACGGTCTCGAACGTTGTATAGTTAACGTTTCGGCATATGTTCGTCTTTAACCACTGTCCGTTTTTCACAACTTTTTACTGACCATTTTTCTTTTCTTTTTTCGGTATACACTTATCTATCAGGCTGCTAGAGAATTCCGGCGTTTTTGGAATTTTTTTTCAAATATTTTACATTTTATGAGGGGGGATCAGTTTCCAATGTTAATTCAACGTAGACTGATCCCCCTCTTTTTGACCATCTCAATTTAAAAAAAAATCTTTTTCGGTGTACGATTACCTATCATGTCAATAGAGAATTCCGGGGGTTTTGGAAAGAAATTTTTTAAAATTGTGATTTTAAGACGGGGGATCAGTTTTCAATGTAAATTCAACGTGGACTGATCCCCTTCTTTTTAACCATCTCAAATTTAAAAAATTATTCTTCTGCTTACAATTACCTATCATGTCGCGAGAGAATTCCGGGGTTTTTGGAAAGAAATTTAAAAAAAATGAGATTTTAAGACGTAAAAAGTTGTGAAAAACGAACTATGGTAAAAGACGAACAAGACTGATCCCCCGTCTTAAAATCTCAATTTTTTGAAATTTCTTTCCAAAAACGCCTCTTAAAATGTAAAATATTTGAAAAAAAATTCCAAAACCGCCGGAATTCTCTAGCAGCCTGATAGATAGGTGTACACCGAAAAAAAGAAATAAAAAATGGTCAGTAAAAAGTTGTGAAAAACGGACAGTGGTTAAAGACGAACATGTGCCAACGTTTCTTGTCAAACGTTAGTATAAAAATGTGACTGTTAAAAGAAATAATAATAAAAAAAAAATCAGGATGACAATAAGAAAAAAACAATTTTAAAAATTGGTGCTTTGTGAACCGTAGGGCCGGAAGAAAAAAAATTATCATTAATTTTGAAGAGTCAAATAAGGGGGAGATAACTCTAGTTTTAACCACGGTTTATCTTAAAATGGATTTTACTATTGTAATTAATCTAAAATAAAGTTAAAACAATGTATACGTAAAAGGATAATTTAGGAATAAAACAATCACAACGAATTCGGCACCAATGAAAAATAAAATGATTTTGAAAAATAAAATGATTTATTAAAATAAATTAATTATGAACGAAGAAGGAGGAAAAACATGGGGAATTTTTTACGACGCTCAGTAGAGTAAAAACGCTAAAAAACAAATATACAACAAATAAAAGTAACTGTAGGCTGTAAAAGTTATTTTGAAACTTGCCTGTGGCATTTGTTTGTATTTTTAGACCGTTACAACCGCTATTTATTAGAAATCAATAGTTTTGTCACAGGAACATGGACAAAAAATGGCCGATTTTTTTTTGGGGGGGGGGGGTAAGGAATGAACGTGAAGACGCCATCTTGATTTTAGTGAACACCAGTGGGAAAGAAAACAAGAAATTTTTTTTTTACATCTAATAAAAACCCATTTATAATACGTAAAAATAAAAACAAATTACATAGGTAAGTAGAAAAATATCGGTGCTACGGTACGAAACGGGTACCCAGATTTTTCGTCTGCAAACAGGAAGTCGCGTCATATTAAAGGCACTGCTTTTTTGTCCCCTTCCCCAAAAAGTTCCGGTCAACCGAGAATGTCGCAGAATTGGTATCTTGAAGCCTAGACCCCCCACACCCACCCAGCCCGGATTTTCCTGTACTTTCGTTTTTTTTTTTTTTTTTTTTTTTTTTGTATTTTATTGGTTTCTTTAAGTAAATTCATCCCGTCTAACTCTACCTGTTGGGGGCAGGGGAACACATTGATTTAGTAACTTATTTTGCAACATGGCCATATCAACCATGACTAAGATTTGGGGAACCCATAATGAAGCAAAGGCTTTTTTAAGGGACAAAAATAAATTTAAAACCGAAAGTCCGATGTGTTCTGTATGCAGCAGACAGATGACAGAGGTGAGAAGGTCCGAATAAAAAAAATGAAACATTTGTTTGGAGATGCCCTTCACATAAAGGCAAGCACATATCCATCAAAAGTGGGAGCTTTTTGGAAAGGGTGAAGCTGCCACTTCAGACTTTCATCCAACTACGTATATTTTCGAGACATTTGCTCTAAGCAATTAATAGAAACCCCAATGAAATTAGGAGGCAGTGGCGTCATTGTTGAGATCGATGAAACAAACTGTCATTGCAAAAAGGAAATACCACCGAAGATGGATTTTTGGAGGTATCGACACTGTCTCCAAAATTGGGGTTTTGAGGTATGTGCGGGATAGGAAATCCTGTAAATTAAGTTTTGAAAAAAAAAAAAAATGAAAAAAAAATTCTTGGTGCTTCTTGCTTAAAATGCCGAAAAAAAGATTTCTGTGTCTTTTAAAGTTTAAGAGGTAAATAAGGGGCAATAACTCTTAATTTTATTTTTGAGCCAGACTTTATCCTGAATTGTTATTTTGAGCCAAAATTTATCGTTAATTTTTAACAAGACTGATATTATCTTCAACTGGAATTATGGATTTGAAATTGTTCCAGTTCGAAGATGTGCTATATTTTACGTCAGAAAAAGCAAAGCAGATAGATTTTTTGCAAGCCCAGTCAACAACCCAAGTATAAGCAACATAAATGCGTAAATTTTCAATAAAATCTTAATTTTTCCATTTATGTATACTTTGTTGTTCATTTATTACTAAAAAATTTTCAAAATCATAAATTTCCCATTTACGTATAATTTGTTGTTCATTTATTACTAATTAATTGAATGTCGCAGTAAATTACGTTACATGTAATAACAACAGGTGATAAGAGTTATTGCCCCTTATTTACCTCTTAAACTTTAAAAGACACAGAAATCTTTTTTTCGGCATTTTAAGCAAGAAGCACCCTAGATTACTTATTATTATTCTCAAAAGGGGAAAAAATCACATTCCACGTGGCTCAAAATATATCACTTGTTTCTTAAAAAAAAAAAAACGATTTATTCTATTTTGTTTATTTTTTTAATTAAATTACTTGTTTCATGGAAAAAAGATTCTTTCGTTGCCGGTATTTTTGAAAAAAAGTTTTCCGCCCGGTATTTTTAGGGAAGGGGACAAAAAAGCGGTGCCTTTAATATGACGCGACTTCCTGATTGCAGACGAAAAATCTGGGTACCCGTTTCGTACCGTAGCACCAAAATATCTATTCTCGTCGTAGGTCAACTTCACTTGTTGCAAATTTATGTTTTTAAACCCTTTCTCGTTCTTTTTTTGGACCCCGTTCGCGACTCTGCTGAGCGTCGTAAAAGATTCCCAAAACATGAAACAAGGGAAACAAAGTTTTTGAAATGAATGACAGTTTTACACTGGGTAAAATTCAGCAATTTGTTCGAAAATTAATCTGTGCATTTCCCAGAAGTTTATTTGGAATTATCTCTGGTTAAATATAAATTATCTTGTTAGTTCAAAACGTTAAAATCCATAAGCGTGGTTGAAAACTAGAGTTATCTCCCCCTTATTTGACTCTTCAAAATTAAAGATATATTTTTCTT
Organism: Sepiola atlantica; assembly: GCA_963556195.1. Taxonomy (NCBI): domain Eukaryota; kingdom Metazoa; phylum Mollusca; class Cephalopoda; order Sepiida; family Sepiolidae; genus Sepiola; species Sepiola atlantica. Next base: position 155,672,707 of record OY744526.1, read on the forward strand.
TCTTTTCGGCTCTACGGTTTACAATATAAAAAAGAAGAAACCCGGAAATGGTGAACGAGATGTGGGTGTAGTGAGAACGTTACAAGTTAACTTTACTTGAAAATAGAAATTCACCTACAAATGAATTTAATGAAGAAATTTCTTGACAAACGTTTTTTTTTTAAACTTTACTCCAGCAAATTTGCTTCGATCGTGCACACTAAACACAGAAATTTGTTGAACGTTAATTTCATCTCAATCAGTTGTTCATTTGAGTTGTCTCCCTTACACTCGACAGAAAAATCACTTCAGTTCATTGCATTCATTTTCCTGATAGAATAGAAGAATGATTAATCTTTGCTTTTCTTTTTAAATAAAATGTTAAATGTAAATTCATTTAAATTTAATTTTATCCTTATTTTCATGTGTATTTAATAAGAAATTATGTTTATACAATAAAATTCTACCAAAAATAAATTTAAACTTTTCTATACATCAATTAATTCTAAATCAATTAATTCCAAAGAAAACTTAATAATTTGTATTATTTATATTTTTCGGACTATTGTTCTCATTTGGGATGTTATTCTCACAACGTTTTGGCCGATGTAACCTCTGACCTTCAGCTGCGTTTGAGAATCTTTATACTGAACTCGGGGGATGGGGGATATACAATATATATATATATATATATATATATATATATATATATATATATATATATAATCTCATTCCCTTGCACAGACTGTCACTTTCCCGACCCACCTCCCAGATCGTGAGGATCAGCAAGCCTCACTTCTTGATCTATTCCTCACTACATTGCCAAAGGCTTGTATGACGAATGCTCATAGCCCATTCTGGAATGCTGATCACCTTGTGATATTCGTAGATATCACGCTTAACTTTCAACCCCGAGCTGAAGAGCCGTTGCTTAAACTGACGAGATACTTCAAAAAAGCTGATTGGAAATCAGAGATTACATCGGAGACGCCCCATGGAGTAAAATCTTTTCTCTCCCTGATGATCAGTGCGCAAATGAAGCAACTGAATGAGTAAAAGTAGGCATTGAAGCACATGTTCCAACGTGGAAGTTCTATAGCCCCACTCTCCCCAATGGTTCACTTCAACCTGCACAGCTGCCAGTGCGCAAAGGCAGGAAGTGTTCCGCCGATTCAGCCGCCAGAAGTCAGACACAAATAGGCAAAAAAAATTATAAAAGATAGAAATCATTGTAAGAGGGAAATAGCCGCAGCCAAGATAAGGTAGACCGAAATGACCAGAAAACGCATTGACTTGCAAAAAAAGCCCGTTCTATTGTGGATATCCAAACGATCATCTCTAAGTGCATATACCATACACTAGACAAGGCAGGGAAAGCTAGGCTGGTAGCGCTTGATATATCCAAAGCCTTTGACAAGGCAGGCATGAAGATCTTCTCATGAAAATTAAATCGCACTGTATTATTGGACGAATACTTAATATAATCATACCCTTCTGAGACAAGAGAAAAATTTAGGTTGTCCTCGATGGCTCTACATCCAAACAACATAACATTAATGCAGGTGTACCCCAGGGGTCGATCCTTGTACCTTTATAATTCATGATATTCATAAACGATCTCCCTGATAAAATTGTGTCCGAGATGGGTATATTTGCTTATGACACCACACTCTATTCAAGACATGTCGGAAAAGCGAACGCACACATATCCAAGGCAATGGCTGAATCCTTAGAAAAGGATCTCCAGTCTGTAGTTGGATGGAGACATAAATGGATGGTAACATTTAATGCTACTAAGACAAAGCTCCTCTCCTTTAGCAATTACAAGAAACCTTTTCAACCACCGATTGCCATGGCTAATAGCACCCAACCTGAGAGTCCATTATTCAAACTTCTCGGCCTAACATTTACAGGTAACATGAATTGGAACAAATACATAGAAGACATTGCCAAGGCTGCTGCAAAACAGGTGGACTCCCTCTACCGGGCTAGAAAACTACTAACACCTGCCAGTATTTTATATCTTTAAAATGTCACTATTTGCCCATGCATGGAGTATTGTTGCCACATCAGGGCTGGTGCACCAACCACTAGTCTTTCCCTATTAGACAGGGTCCAAAAAAGAGTCTTGAATCTAACAAGTCCCACACTGTCAACCAAGCTACAACCACTGTCCCATCGCTGCAATGTTGCATCCCTGTACTTGTTTTACACATACTTTAATGAACTCGTAGCACTGTTGACCCCCTTCGAAATAAAAACACAGACAAGCAGCAAAATCCCACCCCTTCACTGTAGAGGTCCCCAGATGCCAGAAAGATTTCTACTCTAACAGTTCCTTTGCTCGAACTGCTGTGCTTTCGAATTCCCTCCCCGTTTCCCTGACTGTACATGCAGAAATTTAAATATAATGCGAATAGACATCTTGTTGTTCAACTCTTTACTTAGAGTGTCCTTGTCAGAATAACATCCAAGATGAGAACAGTAATCCGAATAATCCAGATAATAAACTCATCAATCCTTATCTAAAAACTTCCAAACTAAAAATAAAAAAACAATATGAAGATTCAAACATGATTTAGAATATTCTCAAGCTATCACCAATATGTTTATTGTTTTAAACTATAAAACTGATACAAACTGAATTTAAAAGTTGCAGGATATGGGAATTATCGAGAAGTTTTCATCACATCTCTTAAAATGTTACTCCAATAATCTATATTCTATGTGTGGCGTCTCTGCGTCGCCGGAGATAAAATAGAAAAGCCCTATAACAAGATCAAATTCAACTTTTAGAATAAGATTTTCAAGGAGTTTCAAATGTTGGTATTCATTTTGTATTAGGGTTTTGTCACAACAATATTGTGGGGTCTGCGTTCGTGATGGACATCCACAAACAGCAAAAACAACAGATCAATTAGGTTTCAAGGAAAATGCAGAGATAAGAGGAACGCGTTCGGGTCGACACCGGTTTCTTCCGGCTGACTTTCGCAGACTGTAAATAATAAATGTTTTTTCGTCACAATGTCGATTTTTAATATAAGAAAAGATATTTTAAGAAAAAAGAGGGTGCTACGGTAGGAAACGGGTACCCAGATTTTTCGTCTGCAAACAGAAAGTCGCGTCACATTAAAGGCACCGCTTTTTTGTCCCCTTCCCAAAAAAGTTCCGGTCAACCGAGAATGTAGCAGAATGTGTATCTTGAAACGAAAAGCCCATTTACCGGGAATTTCGCAGAAGCGGTATTTTGACTCCCACCCCGGGATTTTCCTGTACTTTCGTTTTTTTTTTGTATTTTATTGGTTTCTTTAAGTAAATAACAAATAAATAAAAATTAATGAATAAAAAAATTAAAAAATTCCTCCCGACGAATTCTACCTGTTGGTCAGGGGAACACATTGATTTAGTAACTTATTTTTCAACATGGCCATATCAACCATGACTAAGATTTGGGGAACCGATAATGAAGCAAAGGCTTTTTTAAGGGACAAAAATATAATTAAAACCGAAAGTCCGCTGTGTTCTGTATGCAGCAGACAGATGACAGAGGTGAGAAGGTAAAAAAAAAAAATGAAACATTTGTTTGGAGATGCCCTTCACATAAAGGCAACCATATATCCATAAAAAGTGGGAGCTTTTTAATAAATTGTTTCATGAAAAAAAGATTCTTTCGTTGTCGAAGTTTTCCGCCCGGTATTTTGGGGGAAGGGGACAAAAAAGCGGTGCCTTTAATATGACGCGACTTCCTGTTTGCAGACGAAAAATCTGGGTACCCGTTTCCTACCGTAGCACCACAAAGAGATTGTGTCACTATTTACTAACCTCCCCACGAGGACGGAATGCATAATAAAATAAAACCTTAGAGGGTGCGTCATTTTAAAAGTCAAGGACAGTTTTGAAAAAGTTATTTTCTGTGCCTTTTTTATACAATCCAATATTTATGTAAATATTTTTTGTAAAACATTTAGCTTTTGTCCTTGACCTTTTGGCTAGGAGCAAAGTGTAATATCTGTTCGGATACTACACTTAATTTTTCTTCTCCTCGGTCAGTGACGGAGAAATCCTTCTCGACTGAGGCAATTTTAATTTTCGTCTTGATTCAGAGTGCCTCTTTTTGGGGAACTGGATTTTCCCTACATTAAAATCCGACTTTGTGTCTAATCTGCCCTTGTGGGGAGGCAAAAAGTTTGTAACTTTTTTTTTTAATTAAAAATATATTATTTAAAAATTTCTAATGTCGATTTTAATGTATGTAAAATCCAGCTCCCCCAAAAGCTTTGGATTGGGACAAAAATTTTAATTGCTTTGTCTGGAAGGATTTAGTCTAACTCTGCCCTCGTGGGGGAGCAAAATGGAAGATTACTCGAGTCCGTCTGTAATTTTAAAACTACAAGTCGAATAACGAAAAGTGAATTCGAGACGATAAAATTTAAAATGCCTACAAAATATAATATAAATATTAAAATGTAAAATAATTATTACTTTTTAAAAGAAAAAATGTATATATTTATTAAAATTATAATAATTATTTTATTATGAATTCTGCCCTCGTTGGAAGTCAAGTAAATAATCTCTTTTTTCTTAAAATATATTTTTCCCTATATTAAAAATCGACATTGTGACGAAGAAACCGGTGTCGACCCGAATGCGTTCCTCTCGTCTTTGCATTTTTCTGGGGTCCTTAAACCCTAATTGATCCAAAATAATGTTTTACTTTATTTATAATTTAAAAATAAATAAAACAAAACATTATCTTTACCATAGATTTAAAAGATTGAACTTATTTGGGCTAAGATGTTACGAGGAATCTCATGATGTTAATTATTATTCAATTCGATCATCATCATCATCATCATAAACATATTCCATTTAACGTTTGTTTTACATACTGGCATGTCTTTGACTGCTTTAAAAATCGACTTCCAAACTAACTTATCTGTGATAATGTCTTTATTTATCCCTATTTACTCTCAAGTCCATACTTATCACTTCCACCCATGTTTTCATTGGCTTCCCCCTGTGAACTGGACCTGCTGCCTTAACTGTACTACGTCTCTTAACACAAGAAGTCTCATCCATTCTTTCAACATGACCATACCATCGAAATCTTCTGTTCTGCAACCATTTCCCTATACTGTCCAGATATAATCTTCCTTTGAGCTCATCAGATCTTAGCCTGTCTTTAAGACTCACATTACATATCCATCATATCATTCTCATATCATTTCTCTCCATGCAACGCATGTCCTCAACCCTCACTAGCCAGGTTTCACTCCCATACATTATCACACTGTGTACACATGCCTGAGAGACTAATCCCTTGGTCGACAGTGGTAACACTCTGCTAGTTAATAAAGTCAAAAGTTCTCTGAACTTACTCCATCCACCTCTAACTCTTACAATCATACTGCCCATGCTCCACCCTGTGCTCCAATAGTATCACCAAGGTAATAAAACTTGGACAACTTCAATAGCTTCACCATTCTAATATACTTTCCCCACATCTGAGTTCTAACACATCTCTATTGTCTTACACTTCTCGCGCACCTACCAGTAATTCAACTGCATTTCTTGTGTACTCAATGTTTACAAGTACCACAAAAGATTGAATTTCTCCCGACTCTCTTTCCACAAACTGAGCAAGGGGACTTTCCTATTTTAGGGAGCTTTCCAACACTACAACCACTGATGATTACCTACGTTCTGGTAACATTCACTCTCAGATCTTCACTTTGCATAGCATTGTTGAGCAATTGTGTTATCTTGGTGATACTATTGAAGCGCAAAGTGGAGCAGATGCTAGTGTTATTGAGTGGAGCAGATGCTAGGGTTATTACAAGAATCAGAAGTGAATGAACTAAGTTCAGGGAACTTCTGCCATTACTAAACAGCAGAGTGTTACCACTGTCGACAAACGGAAAAGTCTATCAGGAATGTGTATGCAATGTGATGATGTATGGAAGTGAAACCTGGTCAGTGAGGATTGAGGACATGCGTTGCCTGGAGAAAAATGATATGAGAATGATACGATGGATGTGTAATGTGAGTCTTAGACTGATGAGCTCAAAGGAAGATTATATCTGGACAGTATAGGTGTTAAGAAGGGGGGACGTTGTCCCTATCTTAGGTTTCAGACACAAAATGAAATAACAAAGCCTCTTTATAACAACAATGAGAAGGGTTTATTCACAAAGGTTACCTATAACGTTTGGTATAGGTAGAAAGAGATGTGGACAGTGTCCGAGAGAGGAAGAAGAAATTAAGAGTTTTTAGAGCTGCCTCAGGTCTGTCAGCAAATACTATCTTCAGGCGAAGATAGTATTTGCTGTGAGTGTCCAGTGGACAGGGGCAGGAGAGAGAGTGAAAGAAGTGTTTCCTTGTTGCTTGCAGGGGTCTCTCTGGGGACTGCCTGTGATTCCCAAAGGGGCTGAAGTAGTTCTTCAGCCGACAGAAGGAACTAATGCGCCCTGCAGGCTGATTGGTCAGTGTGTGACCCGCTCACTCAATGGGGACCTTTTTCGGAGAGAGAAAATAGGTCTATGTTTATGACCGCTAGATAGGGAGATGGGTGTAGAACAGAAGCCTTTGATGATATGACCATATTGAAATAATTGATGAGATTTCTTGTGTTAATAGATGTAGAACAGTTAAGGTAGCAGGTCCAGTTTAAAGGAGAAGGCCAAGGAAAACATGGGAGGAAGTGATCAAAATGGGCTTGAGAGAAAGAAGGATAAATAAAGACCTGGTTAGAGATAGGTTAGTTTTCAAGTCAATTTCTTAAAGCTGTCCAACACATGCCAACATGTAAAACGGACATTAAACCGATGATGATGATGATAATATTGGCAAGTGTGAAGTTTTTTTAGCCCGGTAGAGGGAGCCTACCTTCTTTGCAGCAGACTTGGCAACATCTTATATGTACTTATTCCAACTCATGTTGCCTGAGGATGTCAGAGCAAGGAGTTTAAACATTGGTCTCTCAGGAAGGGTGTCATCAACGATGATACTCGATGGTTGGAACGGTTTCGCATAGTTGTTAAATGAAACGAGTTTTGTCTGGGTCACATTAAATGTGACCACCCATTTTTGACCCCATTCTACTCCAAACTGGGGATCAATTTCTAAGGAGTCAGTCATTGTTTTGCATGTGTGGGCATTCGATTTGCCCTCATGCTGGGAATAGAGCATGCTATCATCAGCAAAATACACCCATCTCAAACGTGATTACATCAGGGAGGTCGTTTATGAAGATAAGGCATAAAAATAAAAGAAATTAAATAGTTAATTTTTGTCAATCTTATTAAAAGTTGCATCCACACATTTAGTCATTTTACAATAACAATGAGCATATATATATATATCATGGACAGCGGCACCGGGGGGGGGGGGCTCAAGCCCCCCACACACACTTTTTGACTTGCCCCCCCCCCCCCACCCTTTACGGTCATCAATAATGAAGTTATATATGGATGTGTTTAACCGCCCCCCCCCCACTTTTTAGGAGAGTTAAACGTTAAAGATCGTAGAGAATAGGTGAAATAAATTATGTCTCATTAACATGTTGCTTTGATTTTTTCAATTCAAATTTGCTAGTTTTGCTCTGTATTCACATTGAGATCTTTAACAGATGTTAGGCGAATAAGTACCATGCATCCAACTCGGATCTACCATTATATATATATATATTACTGTTTTATACATCACATACACTAATATTATAGGATAATATATTATCTATATATTTTTGTTTCAGTATTTACTTCAGCAGTGCTCAATACAGGAGTAGAGCGTAGTAGGACTGCCCAGGCAATTTTTAAAGGTCATAAGTGCTCTTCCTCTAGGGTGCTGACTTATCAAATCCCACTTTCCGACCTTGGTTTCATCAAAGAAGTTCAAGTAAAAGTCAAGCCTGGTTTCCAAGGAGGAATTATTCTATTTAAATAGAATTATATTTTTTCAAAAATTTATTCTTCTGATTGTCTATTATTTAATTTTATTATGTTTCTAATTTTTCAAATTTTATATTACAGATATTTTACTTTTGTTTAATTTTTTAACTTTTAAGAAAATGTACCAACTTGGAAAAATCAGATTTACAGAGTTACTGCCCTTGATTTATTTTCACATTTCACCTGTGAGTCAATGAATACATTCTTAAGTTTATTTATATTTATTTATATCCCAAGTCTCTACTGTTGACTGACCGACGGCATAGGCGTAAACAGAAGCCACACAATCCCAATACACCGTCGCACGCATACACACACTTAAACATTTTATTACTTTTCTAACTGAACATTTCAAATGAACAATTAATGTCTTGTATTTTGTATATATATATATAAATATTGTACTCTTTAAATAATATTTCCTTCTTCCATCCTTCATTTCATCTTTTATTCATACATGTTTTTGCTTGTTTTTGACATTTTATAACACTTCAAAGGACCACGTTCCTGCAATTTGTTTTGTTTTTAACTAAAAAGGGGGGGGGGAGCATAACTAAAGCAGTGTTGCCTCCCTCTAAAGGTCTTTGCAAATAAGTAACTAAAATTAAAATTATTTTACTCTGATTCCAAGAAAGATTACCTAAAACTACAAATGTTATAACTTATTTTGATTAAATTCTTAAATAATTTAGGTTAAGATCTGTAAATTAAAATAGGTTAATTCCTATTTCAGTCACATAAACCATTTAGAATTAAATGAATTTCGGCACTACCGTAAAACATCTTATTTTGCCATAAAATCACGTTTAATTCAAATAATAATAATTACAACATCAACATTAAATACGTTAGTTATAGCAAGTTCACTAGTATATATTAAAGGATGATTTAAAACAGGTGGCATTCAAAAATCTAATATGGAGGCGTAACATTTCGGAAGAGGTTGCAAGGGAGATTAACATGAAACCATAATTCTGATAAAGGGAGGAAACCCACCTCCTCAATTTCTTTTATTTTTATTTATTTTAAATTCAAAGTGAATTTTAAGTAAAAATAACTTAAGTGTAAATTAGTCGTCCAAGGCTATAGCAATGCGATGTGGTTGCCGTGAGATGGAAAAGTGAAAAGAAATAAACGCAGGGAGAGAGTGAAACTCAAAACGATTTATTAATAATTTCACGAAAACTGATTAAATACCAAATAGTATTTTTTTTTTTTTGGTAAGTAACAGATCGGCAAAGGGTAATCTTAAATTTTCGAAAGAACAACTTTCATTATCAGAAGACAACAATAGAAGACCGAGAGGGTCGGAAAAACGTGAAAAAACCGGTGTCAGATCATCGTAATAAAGGGGAAAACAATTGGCAGTAGGAACGCAGAAAACGTCAAAATTCCATTAAGCAATCATATAACTAAGGTTAAAACATTATAAACATTAGTTTAGTAATATATCAATTTTTTAAATTTTATTATGTTTCATTTTACATGACTCTTTATTTATTTATTTATTTATTTATTTTTCATTTATTCTCTTCAAATCTAAATTTAAATTTACTGTCAAAGGGAGATAACTTATTCTAAATAATATATTCAGACTTTAGAAATGAGATTGGAAACTTGAGAAGGAATTTGAGTTGTGAAGTGGATAAAAGCCAAGGATGGGACCTTTTTTTTTTTTTTTTTTTATTAGCAGGGGAAGGGGGGGATAAGAAGAGAGAGGATTATAAAAAAAAAAAAAAAAATAAAAAAATAAAAAAAATAAGTAAGTTGTGGGTGGGAGTGTGAGGAGGTGGGAGTGTGAGGATGTAAGAATCAGAGGATGAAGGGAGATGACAACTCGAATCTGTTATTCAAGGCAGGGCGAAATTTAGAGATTAGGATAGCTTCCGAAATTCGAAGCTGGCCTATATTGCGGACAGAGTTGAGGTGCGGACACTAATGGAGCGATGTGTGTTGCCACATGAAATTAAGTGTTTATGGAAGGAGGAAATGTGGGTGTTTAGATGCTCTTTAATACGTTGGTGTAGAGGCCTAACGGTACTACCGATGTAGAACTTTTGGCACTTAGAGCATTGCAGGTTGTATACTGTATATGTGCGGAGGCAGAGGCCAGAGTTGGGGATGGGGCAACTAGCTAGAGAGCAGGGGTCTGGGGTGTAGTGGCTTTTTTTGGATAAATGTTGTCGGAGAGAGGTGCCTGTGTGAGAAAGTTGTATGTTAAGGTTCTCACTACGTATGGCATTGCGGATAGCAGAAGTGATACGGTCGCTAAAGAAGGGGAGTTTAAGGAAGCAAGTGTTGGAGAGAGTGTGGTGTCTACGTCTTCTGGTGTTGTTAAGGCTAGATATGGTAGTTAGCGGGAAGCCGTTGGTCAATAGAGTTTGGTGGAAGGCTTCGGTGTGTGTTGTTTTATCGGAAGAAGAAGAGCATTTGTCTTGTATGCGGGTGATTTCGGTTTGTGCGTAACTAATTTTGGATTTGAGGGGTAGTGCGGATTTGTAGAGTGCTTTGCCAGATTAACTCCTATATCTTAAAAAGAAAATTGCACAAAAACTTTATTATGTACTTACGTGCTAGAAAGAAAAGAAAGACCGTTCACCAAAGATTACGCTAATTCGTCCAGTATTTTTGTTTTAAAAAAATAAAATTTTATCAGTGGGATTTGATAAGTCAGCACCCTAGAATAATCGATTTTATTGAGAAATTTTAAAATCGTCACTGGTTAACTCCCCTTTAATTAGCTCTTCTTAAAAACAGTTTAAATCTCACATAACCATCGTATTAAGGTGTGCGGACAAAAGCCCACCGGACATAAGCCCGCCGAACAAAAGCCCACCGGACAAAAGCCGTGGATCTTTTACGACGCTCAGCAGAGTAAAAACGCTAAAAAAAACAAATATACAACAAATAAAAGTAACTGTCGTCGATAAAAGTTAATTTAAAACTGTCCTGTGATATTTGTTTGTATTTTTAAACCGTTCCAACTGCTATTTATTAGAAATCAATAGTTTTGTTACACGAACTTGCAAATACAAAATGGCGCTTGCTCGTAAGAGAGTAAGCAAAAGACGCCATTTTGTCTAGAAAAAAGTACGAGTTAAAAATGAACAAGAATTTTTTTACATCTAATAAAAACCCATTTATAGTACGTAAAAATACAAACAAATATCATAGGTAAGTAGACAAATATCTCTTCTCGACGTAGGTTAAACTCACTTGTTGCATATTTATTTTTATAACCCCGTTCTCGTTAGTTTTTTGGACCCCGTTCGCGCCTCTGCTGAGCGTCGTAACATATACCCAAAAAATATTTTTATATTTAACTTTTTTACAATTATCAATAACTCTTTGTCTGCAATTCTTTTTTCGCGACAAATTTTTTAAATTTCATGTTTAAACGTATTTCCGGTACTTTATATTGTTGGAACTTTAAAACGGATAGGGATCGAATTCCCACAACAGACACGAAAACTGAACCGTTGCAAACGCCAACAAAGCAACAAACAGGAAGAAAAATGAATAAATAAATAACGCTAGTGCGCGCTTACCTGCTTTTCAAAGTTGCGACGTTGCTTCTTTAGCGTCGCGGCTCGTTGGGCCTGGTAACATTTTTATATTAATATGAAAACGAGACCCTTTCATAGGGAACAAATAAAGTGTTCTCCTAAAATAAGTAAGGTTGGAGAATAACCTCTCGGTGGGAGAAAAAAAGACAAAAAACCCCCCCAAAAGAAACACCGTCTTACCTGGACAGAATGCCCAGCCAAACGTACACAACTTAAAAAAAAAATAATCTCGGCCGAGATTCACTCGTAGGTAATCAGAGAAATTAGTATCTTAGGCCTACCCAAAATTAATTTCAACGTTAGTCACGTTAAAACAAATTGATAACTTATTAGGTAGGCCTGGGAAAAGCAGGGAAGAGATAGGGGGACGCACTCAAAATCGTAACTTGTCCACCATACTTATGGTATTTAGACACCCCCCCAACCGCTCCCAACTGAACCATTAAATACCCAACCTCTCCTCCATCTCTTTGCTAACGTGATTCACGTATGCTAATTAACCCCTCTTCAAAGAAAGATAGGTAATCCTAACACCCCTCAGAATTGAGGTAAGAAATTCTTTCAATATATACTGCATTTTTTTTACAGATTACATCATAAAAAAACACGTGCCCTTTTTACTACTAACGCGAAGTCCGGTGGTAAAACAAAAAATACATTTTTAAAAAATTTATGTATTACTCATCTTTTGCGGAAATAAAAAACAATTATTTTAGATTGAAATTGGGGGATCAGTTTTGTATATAATTTTAACATAAAATGATCCCTCATTTCCGGGCCATTCTAACTTTTTAGGGAATTAACCATTGTTTTTCACCTAATTTAGTTAAAATAGCACCGGTAAAAATGGCACAAGTTAATAAATAGGAAAAGATGGTACAAGAGAAAAATATAGATGAAAATCTCACAATGAGTTTTGCAAAATCTTGAGAACAATACGTAAAGGGAAAAAATAAAAGTACCCCCCACCCCAAATGAGATTGTACATCTTTTTATGCGATGACGTGTGAACACTGAAAAAAAAAGAACCCCAATTATTCTTTAAAGTTAGAGCAGGGGATTAGTTGCACATATAAATTTAACGTAAAATGATTCCCCGTTTCCGGGCCATTTTAACTTTTTACCACTAACACTAAGTCCGATCAGCAAAGTCGTAAAAACACACGTAATCGCTTTAAAAAGTAGAAACCACCCACCCGCCTGAAAAACAATGCATAGAATTTATATCCCATTGCAAAAGAAAAATAATTAATGCCCTAAAAAGTTAGAATGTTCCGGAAATAGTGGATCATTTTATGTTAAAATTATATGCAAAACTGATCCCCCAATTTCAATCTTACATAATTGTTGTTTTTTCTTCCCGCGAAAGATGGGTAATACTATACATAATTTTTTTTAACTTTCTTTTTCGTTTTACCATACGGACTTGGGGTTAGTAGTAAAAAGGTGCGTCATTTTTTTATGATGCAATCTTTAAAAGAATGTAGTATTTACAAAGTACCGGAAAAATGTTTAAAAATGAAATGTAAACAATTTTGTCAAGAAAAGAAAATTACAGACAAAGACTTATTGATAATTATAAAAATAATAAATATAAAAAAATTAAATTTTTTTTTTTTAATAATTAATTTATTTTTACGTTGGTGGGCTTTTGTGCGTGTTTGACTTATTTTGGTGGGCTTTTGTCCGGTGGGCTTATGTCCGGTAGGCTTTTGTCCTACCACACGTATTAATCCCGACTAGAAAACGTTCCGTTTACCAATAAAACGTGAATTTACTTTTCAAAAACATAAATACTGAATGAATTTGCATAAATTTTGGTGTACTGTCTTCTTTTTTTAAAACCTAATAGATAAGTACATAATAAAGTGTTTGTGCAATTTTCTTTTTAAGATGTAGGATTAATCTGGCGAAGCCTACTCAACTCTAAATAGGTTATTAAAATAGGGGTGAAATTGACTTTTAACAATCCCTAAATATTTAACGGTCTCGAACGTTGTATAGTTAACGTTTCGGCATATGTTCGTCTTTAACCACTGTCCGTTTTTCACAACTTTTTACTGACCATTTTTCTTTTCTTTTTTCGGTATACACTTATCTATCAGGCTGCTAGAGAATTCCGGCGTTTTTGGAATTTTTTTTCAAATATTTTACATTTTATGAGGGGGGATCAGTTTCCAATGTTAATTCAACGTAGACTGATCCCCCTCTTTTTGACCATCTCAATTTAAAAAAAAATCTTTTTCGGTGTACGATTACCTATCATGTCAATAGAGAATTCCGGGGGTTTTGGAAAGAAATTTTTTAAAATTGTGATTTTAAGACGGGGGATCAGTTTTCAATGTAAATTCAACGTGGACTGATCCCCTTCTTTTTAACCATCTCAAATTTAAAAAATTATTCTTCTGCTTACAATTACCTATCATGTCGCGAGAGAATTCCGGGGTTTTTGGAAAGAAATTTAAAAAAAATGAGATTTTAAGACGTAAAAAGTTGTGAAAAACGAACTATGGTAAAAGACGAACAAGACTGATCCCCCGTCTTAAAATCTCAATTTTTTGAAATTTCTTTCCAAAAACGCCTCTTAAAATGTAAAATATTTGAAAAAAAATTCCAAAACCGCCGGAATTCTCTAGCAGCCTGATAGATAGGTGTACACCGAAAAAAAGAAATAAAAAATGGTCAGTAAAAAGTTGTGAAAAACGGACAGTGGTTAAAGACGAACATGTGCCAACGTTTCTTGTCAAACGTTAGTATAAAAATGTGACTGTTAAAAGAAATAATAATAAAAAAAAAATCAGGATGACAATAAGAAAAAAACAATTTTAAAAATTGGTGCTTTGTGAACCGTAGGGCCGGAAGAAAAAAAATTATCATTAATTTTGAAGAGTCAAATAAGGGGGAGATAACTCTAGTTTTAACCACGGTTTATCTTAAAATGGATTTTACTATTGTAATTAATCTAAAATAAAGTTAAAACAATGTATACGTAAAAGGATAATTTAGGAATAAAACAATCACAACGAATTCGGCACCAATGAAAAATAAAATGATTTTGAAAAATAAAATGATTTATTAAAATAAATTAATTATGAACGAAGAAGGAGGAAAAACATGGGGAATTTTTTACGACGCTCAGTAGAGTAAAAACGCTAAAAAACAAATATACAACAAATAAAAGTAACTGTAGGCTGTAAAAGTTATTTTGAAACTTGCCTGTGGCATTTGTTTGTATTTTTAGACCGTTACAACCGCTATTTATTAGAAATCAATAGTTTTGTCACAGGAACATGGACAAAAAATGGCCGATTTTTTTTTTGGGGGGGGGGGGGTAAGGAATGAACGTGAAGACGCCATCTTGATTTTAGTGAACACCAGTGGGAAAGAAAACAAGAAATTTTTTTTTTACATCTAATAAAAACCCATTTATAATACGTAAAAATAAAAACAAATTACATAGGTAAGTAGAAAAATATCGGTGCTACGGTACGAAACGGGTACCCAGATTTTTCGTCTGCAAACAGGAAGTCGCGTCATATTAAAGGCACTGCTTTTTTGTCCCCTTCCCCAAAAAGTTCCGGTCAACCGAGAATGTCGCAGAATTGGTATCTTGAAGCCTAGACCCCCCACACCCACCCAGCCCGGATTTTCCTGTACTTTCGTTTTTTTTTTTTTTTTTTTTTTTTTTGTATTTTATTGGTTTCTTTAAGTAAATTCATCCCGTCTAACTCTACCTGTTGGGGGCAGGGGAACACATTGATTTAGTAACTTATTTTGCAACATGGCCATATCAACCATGACTAAGATTTGGGGAACCCATAATGAAGCAAAGGCTTTTTTAAGGGACAAAAATAAATTTAAAACCGAAAGTCCGATGTGTTCTGTATGCAGCAGACAGATGACAGAGGTGAGAAGGTCCGAATAAAAAAAATGAAACATTTGTTTGGAGATGCCCTTCACATAAAGGCAAGCACATATCCATCAAAAGTGGGAGCTTTTTGGAAAGGGTGAAGCTGCCACTTCAGACTTTCATCCAACTACGTATATTTTCGAGACATTTGCTCTAAGCAATTAATAGAAACCCCAATGAAATTAGGAGGCAGTGGCGTCATTGTTGAGATCGATGAAACAAACTGTCATTGCAAAAAGGAAATACCACCGAAGATGGATTTTTGGAGGTATCGACACTGTCTCCAAAATTGGGGTTTTGAGGTATGTGCGGGATAGGAAATCCTGTAAATTAAGTTTTGAAAAAAAAAAAAATGAAAAAAAAATTCTTGGTGCTTCTTGCTTAAAATGCCGAAAAAAAGATTTCTGTGTCTTTTAAAGTTTAAGAGGTAAATAAGGGGCAATAACTCTTAATTTTATTTTTGAGCCAGACTTTATCCTGAATTGTTATTTTGAGCCAAAATTTATCGTTAATTTTTAACAAGACTGATATTATCTTCAACTGGAATTATGGATTTGAAATTGTTCCAGTTCGAAGATGTGCTATATTTTACGTCAGAAAAAGCAAAGCAGATAGATTTTTTGCAAGCCCAGTCAACAACCCAAGTATAAGCAACATAAATGCGTAAATTTTCAATAAAATCTTAATTTTTCCATTTATGTATACTTTGTTGTTCATTTATTACTAAAAAATTTTCAAAATCATAAATTTCCCATTTACGTATAATTTGTTGTTCATTTATTACTAATTAATTGAATGTCGCAGTAAATTACGTTACATGTAATAACAACAGGTGATAAGAGTTATTGCCCCTTATTTACCTCTTAAACTTTAAAAGACACAGAAATCTTTTTTTCGGCATTTTAAGCAAGAAGCACCCTAGATTACTTATTATTATTCTCAAAAGGGGAAAAAATCACATTCCACGTGGCTCAAAATATATCACTTGTTTCTTAAAAAAAAAAAAACGATTTATTCTATTTTGTTTATTTTTTTAATTAAATTACTTGTTTCATGGAAAAAAGATTCTTTCGTTGCCGGTATTTTTGAAAAAAAGTTTTCCGCCCGGTATTTTTAGGGAAGGGGACAAAAAAGCGGTGCCTTTAATATGACGCGACTTCCTGATTGCAGACGAAAAATCTGGGTACCCGTTTCGTACCGTAGCACCAAAATATCTATTCTCGTCGTAGGTCAACTTCACTTGTTGCAAATTTATGTTTTTAAACCCTTTCTCGTTCTTTTTTTGGACCCCGTTCGCGACTCTGCTGAGCGTCGTAAAAGATTCCCAAAACATGAAACAAGGGAAACAAAGTTTTTGAAATGAATGACAGTTTTACACTGGGTAAAATTCAGCAATTTGTTCGAAAATTAATCTGTGCATTTCCCAGAAGTTTATTTGGAATTATCTCTGGTTAAATATAAATTATCTTGTTAGTTCAAAACGTTAAAATCCATAAGCGTGGTTGAAAACTAGAGTTATCTCCCCCTTATTTGACTCTTCAAAATTAAAGATATATTTTTCTTTCTTTTCGGCTCTACGGTTTACAATATAAAAAAGAAGAAACCCGGAAATGGTGAACGAGATGTGGGTGTAGTGAGAACGTTACAAGTTAACTTTACTTGAAAATAGAAATTCACCTACAAATGAATTTAATGAAGAAATTTCTTGACAAACGTTTTTTTTTTAAACTTTACTCCAGCAAATTTGCTTCGATCGTGCACACTAAACACAGAAATTTGTTGAACGTTAATTTCATCTCAATCAGTTGTTCATTTGAGTTGTCTCCCTTACACTCGACAGAAAAATCACTTCAGTTCATTGCATTCATTTTCCTGATAGAATAGAAGAATGATTAATCTTTGCTTTTCTTTTTAAATAAAATGTTAAATGTAAATTCATTTAAATTTAATTTTATCCTTATTTTCATGTGTATTTAATAAGAAATTATGTTTATACAATAAAATTCTACCAAAAATAAATTTAAACTTTTCTATACATCAATTAATTCTAAATCAATTAATTCCAAAGAAAACTTAATAATTTGTATTATTTATATTTTTCGGACTATTGTTCTCATTTGGGATGTTATTCTCACAACGTTTTGGCCGATGTAACCTCTGACCTTCAGCTGCGTTTGAGAATCTTTATACTGAACTCGGGGGATGGGGGATATACAATATATATATATATATATATATATATATATATATATATATATATATAATCTCATTCCCTTGCACAGACTGTCACTTTCCCGACCCACCTCCCAGATCGTGAGGATCAGCAAGCCTCACTTCTTGATCTATTCCTCACTACATTGCCAAAGGCTTGTATGACGAATGCTCATAGCCCATTCTGGAATGCTGATCACCTTGTGATATTCGTAGATATCACGCTTAACTTTCAACCCCGAGCTGAAGAGCCGTTGCTTAAACTGACGAGATACTTCAAAAAAGCTGATTGGAAATCAGAGATTACATCGGAGACGCCCCATGGAGTAAAATCTTTTCTCTCCCTGATGATCAGTGCGCAAATGAAGCAACTGAATGAGTAAAAGTAGGCATTGAAGCACATGTTCCAACGTGGAAGTTCTATAGCCCCACTCTCCCCAATGGTTCACTTCAACCTGCACAGCTGCCAGTGCGCAAAGGCAGGAAGTGTTCCGCCGATTCAGCCGCCAGAAGTCAGACACAAATAGGCAAAAAAAATTATAAAAGATAGAAATCATTGTAAGAGGGAAATAGCCGCAGCCAAGATAAGGTAGACCGAAATGACCAGAAAACGCATTGACTTGCAAAAAAAGCCCGTTCTATTGTGGATATCCAAACGATCATCTCTAAGTGCATATACCATACACTAGACAAGGCAGGGAAAGCTAGGCTGGTAGCGCTTGATATATCCAAAGCCTTTGACAAGGCAGGCATGAAGATCTTCTCATGAAAATTAAATCGCACTGTATTATTGGACGAATACTTAATATAATCATACCCTTCTGAGACAAGAGAAAAATTTAGGTTGTCCTCGATGGCTCTACATCCAAACAACATAACATTAATGCAGGTGTACCCCAGGGGTCGATCCTTGTACCTTTATAATTCATGATATTCATAAACGATCTCCCTGATAAAATTGTGTCCGAGATGGGTATATTTGCTTATGACACCACACTCTATTCAAGACATGTCGGAAAAGCGAACGCACACATATCCAAGGCAATGGCTGAATCCTTAGAAAAGGATCTCCAGTCTGTAGTTGGATGGAGACATAAATGGATGGTAACATTTAATGCTACTAAGACAAAGCTCCTCTCCTTTAACAATTACAAGAAACCTTTTCAACCACCGATTGCCATGACTAATAGCACCCAACCTGAGAGTCCATTATTCAAACTTCTCGGCCTAACATTTACAGGTAACATGAATTGGAACAAATACATAGAAGACATTGCCAAGGCTGCTGCAAAACAGGTGGACTCCCTCTACCGGGCTAGAAAACTACTAACACCTGCCAGTATTTTATATCTTTAAAATGTCACTATTTGCCCATGCATGGAGTATTGTTGCCACATCAGGGCTGGTGCACCAACCACTAGTCTTTCCCTATTAGACAGGGTCCAAAAAAGAGTCTTGAATCTAACAAGTCCCACACTGTCAACCAAGCTACAACCACTGTCCCATCGCTGCAATGTTGCATCCCTGTACTTGTTTTACACATACTTTAATGAACTCGTAGCACTGTTGACCCCCTTCTAAATAAAAACACAGACAAGCAGCAAAATCCCACCCCTTCACTGTAGAGGTCCCCAGATGCCAGAAAGATTTCTACTCTAACAGTTCCTTCGCTCGAACTGCTGTGCTTTCGAATTCCCTCCCCGTTTCCCTGACTGTACATGCAGAAATTTAAATATAATGCGAATAGACATCTTGTTGTTCAACTCTTTACTTAGAGTGTCCTTGTCAGAATAACATCCAAGATGAGAACAGTAATCCGAATAATCCAGATAATAAACTCATCAATCCTTATCTAAAAACTTCCAAACTAAAAATAAAAAAACAATATGAAGATTCAAACATGATTTAGAATATTCTCAAGCTATCACCAATATGTTTATTGTTTTAAACTATAAAACTGATACAAACTGAATTTAAAAGTTGCAGGATATGGGAATTATCGAGAAGTTTTCATCACATCTCTTAAAATGTTACTCCAATAATCTATATTCTATGTGTGGCGTCTCTGCGTCGCCGGAGATAAAATAGAAAAGCCCTATAACAAGATCAAATTCAACTTTTAGAATAAGATTTTCAAGGAGTTTCAAATGTTGGTATTCATTTTGTATTAGGGTTTTGTCACAACAATATTGTGGGGTCTGCGTTCGTGATGGACATCCACAAACAGCAAAAACAACAGATCAATTAGGTTTCAAGGAAAATGCAGAGATAAGAGGAACGTGTTCGGGTCGACACCGGTTTCTTCCGGCTGACTTTCGCAGACTGTAAATAATAAATGTTTTTTCGTCACAATGTCGATTTTTAATATAAGAAAATATATTTTAAGAAAAAAGAGGGTGCTACGGTAGGAAACGGGTACCCAGATTTTTCGTCTGCAAACAGAAAGTCGCGTCACATTAAAGGCACCGCTTTTTTGTCCCCTTCCCAAAAAAGTTCCGGTCAACCGAGAATGTAGCAGAATGTGTATCTTGAAAAGCCCATTTACCGGGAATTTCGCAGAAGCGGTATTTTGACTCCCACCCCGGGATTTTCCTGTACTTTCGTTTTTTTTTGTATTTTATTGGTTTCTTTAAGTAAATAACAAATAAATAAAAATTAATGAATAAAAAAATTAAAAAATTCCTCCCGACGAATTCTACTTGTTGGTCAGGGGAACACATTGATTTAGTAACTTATTTTGCAACATGGCCATATCAACCATGACTAAGATTTGGGGAACCCATAATGAAGCAAAGGCTTTTTTAAGGGACAAAAATAAACTTAAAACCGAAAGTCCGCTGTGTTCTGTATGCAGCAGACAGATGACAGAGGTGAGAAGGTTAAAAAAAAAAAATGAAACATTTGTTTGGAGATGCCCTTCACATAAAGGCAACCATATATCCATAAAAAGTGGGAGCTTTTTAATAAATTGTTTCATGAAAAAAAGATTCTTTCGTTGTCGAAGTTTTCCGCCCGGTATTTTGGGGGAAGGGGACAAAAAAGCGGTGCCTTTAATATGACGCGACTTCCTGTTTGCAGACGAAAAATCTGGGTACCCGTTTCCCACCGTAGCACCAAAAAGAGATTGTCACTATTTACTAACCTCCCCACGAGGACGGAATGCATAATAAAATAAAACCTTAGAGGGTGCGTCATTTTAAAAGTCAAGGACAGTTTTGAAAAAGTTATTTTCTGTGCGCCTTTTTTATACAATCCAATATTTATGTAAATATTTTTTGTAAAACATTTAGCTTTTGTCCTTGACCTTTTGGCTAGGAGCAAAGTGTAATATCTGTTCGGATACTACACTTCATTTTTCTCCTCCTCGGTCAGTGACGGAGAAATCCTTCTCGACTGAGGCAATTTAAATTTTCGTCTTGATTCAGAGTGCCTCTTTTTGGGGAA
Organism: Sepiola atlantica; assembly: GCA_963556195.1. Lineage (NCBI taxonomy): Eukaryota > Metazoa > Mollusca > Cephalopoda > Sepiida > Sepiolidae > Sepiola > Sepiola atlantica. Next base: position 155,693,766 of record OY744526.1, read on the forward strand.
CTGGATTTTCCCTACATTAAAATCCGACTTTGTGTCTAATCTGCCCTTGTGGGGAGGCAAAAAGTTTGTAACTTTTTTTTTAAATTAAAAATATATTATTTAAAAATTTCTAATGTCGATTTTAATGTATGTAAAATCCAGCTCCCCCAAAAGCTTTGGATTAGGACAAAAATTTTAATTGCTTTGTCTGGAAGGATTTAGTCTAACTCTGCCCTCGTGGGGAAGCAAAATGGAAGATTACTCGAGTCCGTCTGTAATTTTAAAACTACAAGTCGAATAACGAAAAGTGAATTCGAGACGATAAAATTTAAAATGCCTACAAAATATAATATAAATATTAAAATGTAAAATAATTATTACTTTTTAAAAGAAAAAATGTATATATTTATTAAAATTATAATAATTATTTTATTATGAATTCTGCCCTCGTTGGGAGTCAAGTAAATAATCTCTTTTTTCTTAAAATATATTTTTCCCTATATTAAAAATCGACATTGTGACGAAGAAACCGGTGTCGACCCGAATGCGTTCCTCTCGTCTTTGCATTTTTCTGGTGTCCTTAAACCCTAATTGATCCCAAATAATGTTTTACTTTATTCATAATTTAAAAATAAATAAAACAAAACATTATCTTTACCATAGATTTAAAAGATTGAACTTATTTGGGCTAAGATGTTACGAGGAATCTCATGATGTTAATTATTATTCAATTCGAACATCATCATCATCATAAACATATTCCATTTAACGTTTGTTTTACATACTGGCATGTCTTTGACTGCTTTAAAAATCGACTTCCAAACTAACTTATCTGTGACAATGTCTTTATCCCTATTTACTCTCAAGTCCATACTTATCACTTCCACCCATGTTTTCATTGGCCTTCCCCTGTGAACTGGACCTGCTGCCTTAACTGTTCTACGTCTCTTAACACAAGAAGTCTCATACATTCTTTCAACATGACCATACCATCGAAATCTTCTGTTCTGCAACCATTTCCCTATACTGTCCAGATATAATCTTCCTTTGAGCTCATCAGATCTTAGCCTGTCTTTAAGACTCACATTACATATCCATCATATCATTCTCATATCATTTCTCTCCATGCAACGCATGTCCTCAACCCTCACTAGCCAGGTTTCACTCCCATACATTATCACACTGTGTACACATGCCTGAGAGACTAATCCCTTGGTCGACAGTGGTAACACTCTGCTAGTTAATAAAGTCAAAAGTTCCCTGAAATTACTCCATCCACCTCTAACTCTTACAATCATACTGCCCATGCTCCACCCTGTGCTCCAATAGTATCACCAAGGTAATAAAACTTGGACAACTTCAATAGCTTCACCATTCTAATATACTTTCCCCACATCTGAGTTCTAACCCATCTCCATTGTCTTACACTTCTCGCGCACCTACCAGTAATTCCACTGCATTTCTTGTGTACTCAATGTTTACAAGTACCACAAAAGATTGAATTTCTCCCGACTCTCTTTCCACAAATTGAGCAAGGGAACTTTCCTATTTTAGGGAGCTTTCCAACACTACAACCACTGATGATTACTTACGTTCTGGTAACATTCACTCTCAGATCTTCACTTTCCATAGCATTGTTGAGCAATTGTGTTATCTGGGTGATACTATTGAAGCGCAAAGTGGAGCAGATGCTAGTGTTATTGAGTGGAGCAGATGCTAGGGTTATTACAAGAGTTAGAAGTGGATGAACTAAGTTCAGGGAACTTCTGCCATTACTAACCAGCAGAGTGTTACCACTGTCGACAAACGGAAAAGTCTATCAGGAATGTGTATGCAGTGTGATGATGTATGGAAGTGAAACCTGGTCAGTGAGGATTGAGGACATGCATTGCCTGGAGAGAAATGATATGAGAATGATACGATGGATGTGTAATGTGAGTCTTAGACAGATTTAGATCTGATGAGCTCAAAGGAAGATTATATCTGGACAGTATAGGTGTTAAGAAGGGGGGACGTTGTCCCTATCTTAGGTTTCAGACACAAAATGAAATAACAAAGCCTCTTTATAACAACAATGAGAAGGGTTTATTCACAAAGGTTACCTATAACGTTTGGTATAGGTAGAAAGAGATGTGGACAGTGTCCGAGAGAGGAAGAAGAAATTAAGAGTTCTTAGAGCTGCCTCAGGTCTGTCAGCAAATACTATCTTCAGGCGAAGATAGTATTTGCTGTGAGTGTCCAGGGGCAGGAGAGAGAGTGAAAGAAGTGTTTCCTTGTTGCTTGCAGGGGTCTCTCTGCCTGTGATTCCCAAAGGGGCTGAAGTAGTTCTTCAGCCGACAGAAGGAACTAATGCGCCCTGCAGGCTGATTGGTCAGTGTGTGACCCGCTCACTCAATGGGGACCTTTTTCGGAGAGAGAAAATAGTCTATGTTTATGACCGCTACATAGGGAGATGGGTGTAGAACAGAAGCCTTTGATGATATGACCATATTGAAATAATTGATGAGATTTCTTGTGTTAATAGATGTAGAACAGTTAAGGTAGCAGGTCCAGTTTAAAGGAGAAGGCCAAGGAAAACATGGGAGGAAGTGATCAAAATGGGCTTGAGAGAAAGAGGGATAAATAAAGACCTGGTTAGAGATAGGTTAGTTTTCAAGTCAATTTCTTAAAGCTGTCCAACACATGCCAACATGTAAAACGGACATTAAACCGATGATGATGATGATGATGATAATATTGGCAAGTGTGAAGTTTTTTTAGCCCGGTAGAGGGAGCCTACCTATAAGATGTTGCCAAGTCTGCTGCAAAGATTGCAGCAGACTTGGCAACATCTTATATGTACTTATTCCAACTCATGTTGCCTGAGGATGTCAGAGCAAGGAGTTTAAACATTGGTCTCTCAGGAAGGGTGTCATCAACGATGATAATCGATGGTTGGAACGGTTTCTCATAGTTGTTAAATGAAACGAGTTTTGTCTGGATCACATTAAATGTGACCACCCATTTTTGACCCCATTCTACTCCAAACTGGGGATCAATTTCTAAGGAGTCAGTCATTGCTTTGCATGTGTGGGCATTCGATTTGCCCTCATGCTGGGAATAGAGCATGCTATCATCAGCAAAATACACCCATCTCAAACGTGATTGCATCAGGGAGGTCGTTTATGAAGATAAGGCATAAAAATAAAAGAAATTAAATAGTTAATTTTTGTCAATCTTATTAAAAGTTGCATCCACACATTTAGTCATTTTACAATAACAATGAGCATATATATATATATATATATATATATATATATATATACATATGTATATCATGGACAGCGGCATTTACTTCAGCAGTGCTCAATACAGGAGTAGAGCTTAGTAGTAGTAGTATACAAAATATACTTATGGCAAGTGAACTACACAAAATGTTTGTTTATTCCACGTCAGGCCAACAGTGGGAATCAACATTTTTATCCGCAATTTTTTTTTTTTTTTTTTTTTTTTTTTTACATCCACCTCCTCCCACTTCAGGATATTAGTTTTTATTGCTTATATAAACCATTCACCATTCACACCCATCTCCTCCCACTTCCATTGGTTACTAACATTTTCTAGAATGTTAATTTCTGCAGTTGGACTGACACATTCCTACACGGAATGAAACACAAACGTTACTGTGTAGTTTGCCATAAGTATATATTTAAACAAAAGTAAATAATGTTTTATTTAATGAATACATCGTTTAGCTGCTAATAAATAGGTCCTCACTGATGTAGTATATCTAGGTTTATCAAAAGTTTGAGTGAGCAAGCATTGAACGCCATTCCTTACCCAGTCGCCCCCACACTCTTTCCCCTCATGATCTAGATGAAATAGTGAAATGACAATTTTTTTCTATTAGCATTTTATTGGTTTTATAATGTTCGTTTTTTAAAAGATCCAGAAATATTTAAAATTAACAATCCAAAAGAATTGTTTTTAATTTGCATTTCTATTACATTCCCCCGAAGAAATCGTTTTACTATTTAAAATTTACAGGAAAAAAAAGAGGGATAATTTGGAATTCTTGAAAAAAATTTATTTCTTAATAATTTTTTGATTAACAGCTAAAAACTGATAATTCAACTTAGAACAACACTAGTCTAATATGAAAGCAATCGTCTGAAAACTGGTTAAAAACTGCCTGTTTTTCGATCATGTTGAAGAATTTATTTTCAACAGAATATTTTTATCCTGCACAGAAAAAATTACATAAAATATTTTCAATTCAAATAAAAACACACAAAAAAATGAAACAAGACGGAAATATTAACTGAAATTATTTTCCTTTATTCTTGAAATTTAATCTAGCAAATATTTTACCCAGACAAATCAAAGTAAATATGCTTGAGTTAACAACAAAAACATCTGAAACATTGTAAATGTTGCTATCAGTCACAGCAAGTAAAACCTTTCCTTTAAAAAGAAACAAAAAGTTATAATTCAAAATAAATTAAAATATGAAAAATGCACTGGAACTATTTTAAATAAAACTGGGAAAATAAGACTTTTTTTTAATGGAACTGAATAATTTAAGAAAGGATTGTAGAGAACTTCTGATTGTCAAATTGGGATTTTAATTTTTTGTTGTTGTCATTCACTGTAGAGAGAGAAAGTATGAGAGAGAGAGAGAGGAGGGAGAGAGAGAGAAAGGAGGAGGGAGAGAGAGAGAAAGGAGGGAGAGAGAAGGGAGAGAGAAGAGAGAGAGAGATTAACATGTTTTTGTTGAAAGCGCTTTTAAAGCCTTTAGCGCAAGACATTAACAGTAGAAATATTTTTTGAAAAATCAACATTTTTGTTTTTAATAAATGCATGTTAGAATACCAAATATCATTAAAAAAAATTAAACTCATGTTTATAGAGAGAGAGAGAGAGAGAGAGAGAGAGAGAGAGAGAGAAGGTAGGTAATAGTTAAAGAATGAGAGCAACAAAAATCTAGGAAACCGAGTCTCTTATGAATGGAACCTAACAATGATTGGCTTACCAGAAGCATCGGATCTGTAGAACTATAATAAGTTAATTTCAAATGGTCCCCAAAAAGAATGGCAGATTATGTTGTTGGAATGAAGGAGTGTAATTATAGAAAAAAAAAAAATAAAACCATCCCCACCAAAAATATTGTGTATCCAACCACCAAAAAAAAAAAAAAAAAAAGCAGTAACCAGCACAGCTTTTTTTTTTTTTTTTTTTTTTTTTTAATTAAGAACAAAAAAAAGAAAGATTTTGGTGACAATGAATGACACCAAGTTTAGGTTGGGATCCCAAAATAAATTGCTACTGAAGGTAGAAAAATAAAAAAGATAAAGAAGAGCTTCAATATAACCAGAGTAAGATTAGGATATATAATCTGCAAATCCAGCAAGAACTAGGATTATTGATTAGTATCCTTAATCAAGGATAATCCTGTTATTATGTTAGAGATTCTAAATTACATTCAAATGATTGCCAATACTAAAAGATTATACAATTTCTTTTTTTTTAAATCCTGTCATTCCAGTAACAATTAACTTTAGGATACAACTCAACTTATATATATATAATATATATATATGGGAAATGAAAAAGGAAAAACCCAAAGATAGTTGTTTATGTATTCATCAACGTTTCGTCTTTATTGTAAGACTTCCTCAGGATGATAGTTTGAAGACTAATGTCATGCAAGTACATAGAAGTTTGGGGTTGACATAGTGGTTAGATGAAGGGATATAGCAGCCGTAGCTACTATGACACCCAGAGAGTCCAAGATGTTTTTTCATATTCATTTGAATCTTTCTCGACCATTGACTGGGACTCTCTGGGTTTCAAAGTAGTAGTGGCTGCTATATCCCTTCATCTCACCACCATGTCAACCCCAAACTTCTATGTTCTTGTATGACATTTTTCTTCAAACTATCATCCTGAGGAAGTTTTACAATAAAGACGAAACGTTGATGAATACATAAACAACTATCTTTGGGTTTTTCCTTTTTCATTTCCCATTACATCGGATTACTTTCATCCTTCCTTTCTCATATATATATATATATTTATATGTTTAGGCTTATTAGTAGGTAATAAGTTTGAGATATATCCGATACAATAGTGCTCAATACTAAAATAGTTGTCAACAGAGCTGGTATGTATTTGTGGTTTGTTTGGTTTACATCAACAAGTCATGGTTTCAGTTTGTGCGACCTTCTCAGAGCCAATCCATCATTGAAAAGTTCAATGATAGATTGGCTCTTAGGAGGTCGCATTTGACTTATTGATGTAACAACAAATATGTATATTCTGTTGTTACATTTACTTCCAAAATCTGAATTCAACTGAGTTTTTAAAATGTCCATTGAAATTCTTTGAATTCTTCCCATTTGAATTTATTTTCTACAAAATTCCAAAACTTGAAACAGATTTCTCATCACACATCATTATTATTATTATTAATATTATTGTAATTAATGTTGCTATGTATGGACAGTATTAGACCATGTAAATCTCCATAAAATCGATGTTATTAGATGTACAAAAAATGTCTTGAAGAAAACTCAATAAAAGGAAGGAATGCAGATGCAACATTTAATTAAAAAATACTTTCTCAATTATATGAAATGTTGTAAATCTCTGAAAAACAGAAAATATTGTTTGGAAGGGAGAAATGAAAATACTAAAACAATTTTTATCTGCTCTCCCTCACACATAGCAAGAAATGTGTACACAATAATTATCAGAAGATCCGAAATTCTTTCTTTAACATTTTCAGAACCATCAATGGCGAATATTAAGATGTCAGTAGAATGTTTATTCTTTACATTTTCAAATTAAAAAATAAATTTAAATTAATCAAATTAAAACATAAAAAAGTTTTTCACTTTAGAAAAAAAAACAAAAGCTAAAAAAACAAAAAAACATTGATACACATTTTCAGAATACTTTTTTAAAAGCATCAAAAAAAAAAAAAAAAAGAAAGAAAAAAGCTTGAAAAATAACTTACAGTTGTTTTATAAAAAGTGTTCCATTTTTTGATTATCGCAAAATAATAATTTGAACTGCAATCTCACAGACAGTTGCATGCACGCATACTCACAGAAGATTTGAAAAAGCTGGGAAACGAAAAGCTTTCATAAATATGGTTCATCTAAGAAGCAAATTTGTTTTTTTTGTAAGCGAGAAAACAAATGTTTACAGATGCAAAAACCACTTATTTTTGAAAACAGTCTTCATTTCTTTCTTCAACAAAATCAGTGTTTACAAAAGACAAAAGTTTAAACATAAAAATCTGCGATGCTTCTCAAGATAGCAATCCTCAGTAACTACAGGAAATGCAATTCGAATTTTATCTTGTGCCGAATTCAGTGGAGAAAATTAACATTTCAAGTTTTAGTGAAAACAAACAAGTAGTCTGTTTTTTTATTTCTGATTTTTAAATTTTCTTGTTAATTGAAGCTGACGGTCAGCCATTTTGAAGACATAACCATAATTTAGTCGGATCAAGTTATCTACGCTTGTCGAATAGTACTTCCATTAACAATGAGAAAAATTGTTTGTTATCACTTTGAATGCTAGTTGTCTACACAATGCTAAGTCTGCATGAGATAAACTTAGAATTGTAATTACTGCAGTTACTGAGGATTGTCATTCCAAGAAGCACCAAATCCTGTTTTACATAATCATGGGGAGAGCGGTCTTGTAGATTCAACAAAATTTCATAGCACACCAGGCAATTTTATTTCCCCTCCTAAAAATGAAGGGTTGGTTGTTTTTAAATAAGACGGGCGGAGGAGGGGGTAGTAAAACTGGTCAATAATTTGCAGTCACAGAGAAATATACAGAGAAGTGTTAGAAGCATTTTTTTTTTTCCTGATTTTTTTTTCTGTTCTTTCTTAATTCAAAAGTTTTTAGCTCTTGTTCAAATTTAGGAGATAAAATAATTAGGGTAACATTCTTTGATTTGTAAATGACTTTTTCTGAAAAAATTGGTCTGAAACATTTATGAACCATGAGAAAGGGGGGGGGGAGAAGGGGGTGGAAAGAGTGGAGAGAAGGATGAAAGAAAACTGAGAATAGATCACTGGCTACTCTGATGAAACTTCATGAATTTTCTGGTTTGATGTCAGTTGTTCACCGACCTCTACCAGCCATTCAACTGACAAGAGAGAAAAGGTGTAAAGAAAAAGATTGAGAAAGAATTGTTTTTTTTTGACTGAGAGAAAGCAGAGTAAAATGCCATCTCAATAATGAATGGCAGCCAAAAACTTGAAAAAACAAAACAAAAAAAGCAAACCATCAAACTGATTTTTGTTTTGCTTGCAGATGTCGTAAGAATTACCAGCCGCTGACCATCAGCAATCAGAAGAGACCATAAAAAGAGAAATAACAGATTTCTTTTCAATTTCTGACCGAAATTCTACAGAAATCTGAAAAGCCTTTATTGAGGACATCAGTAATTATTCCTGCTTCCACACCAATAAGATTACATTTTCTGGAAGGTTAGGTGATTGCGCTTCTCAAACTGGACAGTAACACCCTCTTTGGGAAGGGGGGGGGGGGATAGTGGGACATAAAAGGATAGCAAAATTAAGTAATATTATTTCTTTTCTTTTATTTCTTACAAAATCTACGTGACTGACCGCCTAAGGCTTCTTAGTATTTTCTTTGCAGTGTTGAGAAGCTGATAATATCCCCACCCATCAAGTGTTTCCATCCTATTAGAACTGAGAAGTAAGATTTAAATTCATCCTTTCTTATTGCTTATTTTATTTGCTAAATGTGTGTTTGTGTGTGTGTGTGTGTGTGTGTAAGATGAATTATTTTGAATTTTCAATTTGCTAAAATGTAGGGAGTCGGTTGCTAAGGAGTTGAACTGGAAGCCAAGATGTATGTCTGTGTGTGTGTGAGTGAGGATGGGGGGAGGGGTGGTAATATGAAAATTCAAAAAAAAAAAAAAAAAAGCATTACTCTAGAACAAGGTTTCTCAATGGAGTCCATATGACCCCTTGAAGACACTAGATATTTTCAGGGGACACACAACTAGATCTGAAAAATGAGGGTTACAAAAGGTTACAGAAAATTTAGGATACATAAAATATAAATACAGAGTATTTTTTAATTAATAATTATTATTTAAAATTAAAATATTAAATTTACTAAGTTAAATATTAATCTAATTTTGTTATTTTAATTTTTTCGTCTGATCTGCGCAAAATGGCTGTTTTTGATTTTTAATTAATTTAAAAAAAAAATTAAATTATGCTTTCAACAATTTGACTTTCAAGTTTTTTTGTTTTTTTAAAATTGTTAATTTTCTCTAATTGTAACATTTAATTGCAATTCACCTGTTTTTTGCCAATAGATCTTTCATTGGGTAAACAAATGAGTTTATTCAAATAAAACATTATTCGTTGATTTACAACTTAAATTAGTGTTTTGATACCATAGTTTGCTATCTTAACTACTTCCATAGATGAACTGAGGGACATCGAGGAGGGGGGCAGGTATAAAAAACCCAAGTTGACAAAAGGGGGCATGAAGAACTCACATCGAATTGAAGGGGTCAAGACCAGAATAAGTTGAGAAACATTGCTCAAGAGTATCTCATCTGAAATGGACAACTGCTGTACTTTACAACTTTTTCTTTCCATTTAAAAAAAAAAAATTATTTAAAAAAAATTAAAACATCAAAATTTTGTTTTTGCTTTTAATTTAAAGTTGTTTTGGCATAGGTGAAGATTTAGTGCCAGGAAGTTTGATAGCCATAAGGAATACTTGTAATGATTACTTCATTGATCATTAGTGTTTATCTTTTGCACTTGTTGTTAATAGAAAGAAATGCATTTCCATAATAGTTGTATAAGCTGAGAAAGACAACAACAGAATCTTGGGAGGGGGGGGGGGACGTGGATGATTGATTGGAATAGGTCATGTGACTGTCACATGATCAATTCGAATAAAGAGAGAAAAGAATCACAAAAGAATGTACAGACATGAACTACACTTGAAAAATAAATCTGATGCAGAAGAAGACTGAACAATTATCCATCATTATCACAGGAATAACTTATTATTATTATTATTATTATTATTCCTTTTGCCATGGAAAAGCTTTACGTATTTACATAAACTGATGAATTAAAAAAAAGTTAATTCATAATCAAACTAATCTTGGATTGGCGATTGTGAAGAGCACAATTATTACAAAACACCTTACAAAAAAAAAAAAAAAAATTGGAATTCAAGCAGCTACATATATGCATACATAGCATCAGAAACAGGAATTTTCTGAGTTATCCTCAATAACAGATTATTCAAGAAGATTCAACAGTATTATTGGTGAGACTTGATTTGGTGCTGTTGATCAACTACCAAAACGAGTTTGATAACTAAGTGTCTTGCACTTCCAAAGAAACCAGAAAAGAGGAAGAACTCTCTGAAATGATAATAATAATAATAATAATAATAATAATAATAATAATAATATACTGCACGAAAGCACTATATACAACAGTAGGAGAAAGAGAGAAGTGATGAATCTCTCTTCAAGGAATCAAATAGAAATTCCTTTAGAATCCGTTATTTGGTGGCCATAACCATAACCATAGAATGCTTATACGGTTCCTTTCAGTAGTTAAAGCAGTTTGGATTCTTAAACTATAAGAGATACCTAAATGGAACTTGTCATTCTCTTCATCTTTTTCTTTAATCAGAGACAACAAACTTGAGAAAGGTTTCATTTTAAAAAGGAAAGCATACCAAACTGTTTATTAGTCTTGTCCACAATTGTTGCAGAGGGAGAGAGAGATAGAGAGGGAGGTGAATATGAGAAGTTTTAATTTTAATGATTGTTTTAAATTTGTAAAAGAATTTTATTTTAAATTTGTCTTTGTTTTCTGTCAACAATGAATAAGACGATAACGACGGCCATTTTTCTTTTACTTCAAACCTTTAGAATAATTGCAATGGAGGTGCAGACATGTGTGACCCTTTTTAAGAAAAAAATATAAATAAAAATTTCATCTTTTAACAAATCTTGAGAAAAACAAATATTAATGGCACATTTTTAATAATAATAATAATAATAAATATGCTGAATAAGGCTTGATTAATAAAAAGAAAATATTTTATAGAAAAGCACATTTTTTTTTTAATCGATTGTTCTCGTCGTTAAAAAAAAAATTATTTTAGGAAATTTTGAATGTAACATCATTAATTTCTTTTTTGTTCAATTTTGATTTCGGTGTTGATCAGCTGACTTCTGCCACAGAAGGAAATGAAGGGCAAGAGAGGAGGTGAGTGCTGTTGCACAAAATGGTAGAGGACAACATCGAGTTGGTAGTAGTAAAAGTAGAGAAAGAAGAAGCAAAGATAGTTTTCTTTAGTGTGTGTTCGGTAAGGGTTCTCGCTTCAGACCTGGCAGTTAAAGATAAAGCAACAGTTATTAAGGAAGTATTTTTTTTTTTTGCAAGGATATGAAGGGGTGTATGTCAAAAGAGAGGGAGGGAATTGGGGCAAATGAGATAGGAAATAATTGTTTTCTATTTGTAATATTTCCATTTTATATTTCTAACTATTTTCAATAATAAAAATAAAAATGTAAAACAAAAAAATTGATACTTAAGCCAAAAATTATCAACATAATATTGACTTTAAGAGCTTGAATATCTTTTTCAGCACCCTAACTACTCTCAGCTTTAAAGGCTGGAGAAACAAAGTAAATACTCCTTTTCGATTATTAATGACCTTTCACCTGACTCAAATATAAAAAATTTGATTGAAAAAAAAAAAAAAAAAAAAATGAAATTGTATTTGAAGGTAAACGAATACTTATTTAGGTTAAAATGTATGACCAACAACAAGAATAAAGATAGCAATGCAATAAATTGTAGTTGGGTCCGAACTGTGGATATTTTCCTTGCATCCTATTTGTTCATAGCAGTTTCAAAGTGAATTATCGCTGCTATTTTGTGAAAGGCAAGTAGAAGGCATGGACAATGGCGGCGATTTAATGAACAATCAAGAAACAAATGTCAGTATTTAGGCAGACCAAAAAGAAAATAAAGACATAATTGCTACATTCTTGGGTGAAAAAAGAAATTCCAAATAGATAACAAATGGCAGGAATTTCAGGAATAATGACTACATTACATCATTATATATATATATATATATGTAAAAATATATGTATATATAATGTGAAAAACAAATCTTACAACGCATATCCTTGACACCATTCTAAAATATGTCTTTTAATCCTACAGTACCAAGGCCGTGGCGGAGACAGTTTCTGCTGGAATCGTGCATTTATCACAGAGCAAAAATATATTCAAATCATATTTTAAGAATAATTATTTACAACACATTTTTCTCTACTTAGCAAAATCATTTAACTATTTCTTCAAAATGGTTTCTATTTCATTAAAAAAATAAATGAAAATATTCAGTTTCGTCAAAATGTTTTTTTGTTTGTGTTCAGAAAAGGAAAGTTTTTATCCGAATTTGTTAATCAGCATTAATGAAAACTAATGACATTCTTGTCATATCAGCAGCAGTTAAGTTGATTAGTCAATTGAAACTATACAAGTTAGAGATTTTAGAGATTTGACTAATAATGACGAAGGACAATCATTTATTGACGGCAGGTCATTTTTCAAGCAACAGAAATTAATCTTCTTTAAAAGCTTTTTGTATTATTTAAGAACTAGGATCTGGACTAGAACTTAAAGGTAGAAACTGTCTTCTGACCGAGTGACACAAGAAAGAATCAAGGAAATGGAGACATAGACTCTGCTCAGTGACAAATTAGCTAAGCAGAGTAAAAGAATGGAGTCAGGGTAGAGAAAGAATGGAAGGCAGGTGTAAAAGAATTCCACTCCCCCCAAAAAAGCCTTGCCAGAAACTGAAATATGCCATCGCAAAATATGACAGTTTTTTTTTCTTCATTTACAATACTTTTTTTTTTTTTTTTTTTTAAAGAATCGCTTAAATTATATCCATATAACTTTTATCTTTAAGTTTTTTTCTCTCCCAAACAAGAACAAGAATTTAAAGAAAAAGTTTTGAAATAGACTAAGAATAATAAAACTCTGGGAACTTCTGGTTGAGTAGCAGCGTTGAAATATAAATTTGAAGTTGTTTGGTTTTTGGAGAAGGGGGGGGGATAGCTCATATTAATTTGACTTTGCAAAATAAGGAAATCAAATCTGGGAAAAGGGGTTAAATAATCCTGAATGGGGGAGAGAGGAGGGACGAAGACGAGGAAAGCTAAATTTGCATCCATCACAGCAGATATGAACTGTATACAAGAAGTGCAGTAGCTTGTTACGGTAGTGAGTCAAATAGAAAGAGATCTAAAGCCCCCCAAAAAGGGTTTACTTCATAGAAGAGTGGGAGGGGGGGGTGTAAAAAGTTTGGACATCACAGTTAGCAGGTTAATGAGTTGGACAGTTAGGAGGAAGATAGATAGACCTGTCGGCGGGGGGGGGGAGGGGGTAGTGAAGAAGAAGAAGAAGAAGAAGAAAAAAAAGAAGAAGAATAGGGCTTTGGGGGATTATCGATCTTGGTTTATTAACATTACACACAATACTGACATAGACTGTTAGACAAGAGTTTACTGACAGATTCACTCCTAGGCGGGTAGGCAGGCAATGGGTGGATGACAGCAGGGTGGCTCTGTAGCAACAGCAGCACAACAGACAGGTCCAGGGAAGGGAAGACGTTTTGGAAAATGTAAAAATGAAATATGAGAAGAGGATTTTCTTTTTTTAAATAAATAGGTCTTAAACAAGATTAAAAAAAAAAATGAAAAGAAACAAAATTGTATAAACAAAGAAAGAAAACATTGTCATCACAACTTTTTTTGTTTTGCCCAGATATTTTTTTTTTTACAATAGATCAAGGGCAAGTAATTCAGGTTTTACCAAAGAGGTGGGCAAATCAAGATTACCTTAGAGAGAAACAGAAAAAGGAAGAACACAAACTCACTACCGCCAATGGCATGTTTGGGATATTTCATTATTAGCATATTATCATTATAATTATCTTTTATATTAAAAAGGTACCTTTTTTTTTTTTTATCAATTACAGATTTAATTTCTTTTCATTTTTCTCCTTTTCCAAGACATTTATTTGCTTTCAATTAAATTTTTATTTTAAATCCTTTCATAAATGAAATTTTGAATTTAATTTTTGTTCTTAAAATGCAATATTCTCCCGATGAGACAGAGGCCACTTATACAATACTATCAAGGATTTTTTTTTATTCTTCTGTTTTTTTAAATTCAATTTAGCTTTTGTTTTGCTTTTGTTTCTTCTTCTTCTTGCTCAACGAGATCAACGAGAATTAACATGAACATCCGGCGTCAGGGTCTGATGGATCAACGCTGGGTTCTGGAGGCTTGAGTTCAATATCTGGAGAGACGAAAAGTCAAGGAAAACAATCGCAACCACATTTCAGCGTCATTTCAATGAACATAGAAACGAAGAGAATTCATACATTATTAAGAGAACAAAAAAAACTGACAATCATTTGAATTTAAAATGAAAATTAAGCAATCTGTATAATATTTGTTGTGTTCTGTGTCTCTGTCCGTCCGACGATGCAACTGAAAAGAAACCCTATACAAAGGTCAAACATGAGTTTACGAATAAAATTTCACAAGGAATCAAACAATGATATTCATATAGTATTACGTTTTTTCCTTTCGTCTTAGTAATATCGTGGTGTTTGCGTTCGTGCCAGACATTTATAAACAGCAAAGATGACATTTTATTTTATTTATAACTTGAAAATTATAAAGAAATAAAAATTGTAATATGGGGTTCAGGGCTGGAAGCAGGAGTATATTGGGTCCTCATTCATTCCAGAGCAACACTTGAGTTATCTGCTATTTCTGAGTAAAAAGAACAAACTCGTGATACAAGATGTTCAATGAATAATTTCTCAGCAAGAAAAGAAAGAAAAAAAAAAGAATTGTGTATGAAAAGTAAGTCATTCTTTTGACCCCATGTTCATGGCTGTACCGAAGCATGTGAATCGGACGTAGACAAGATTTTAGTATAAAGTGTTAAAAAAAAATCTGTTTAAAAAATTGGTTGTTAATTTACAGTAAATATATATTTATATTGAACTAACTATTCGTATTCAGTTCATGTAGTTTTAATAAGTCATTAGGACTAGCAAAGTAATGCAAAGCCTGAAAAAATAAGAATTTCACACAGTAATTAATCAAAATGGCTGACTTGTTTTCTAAGAAATGGAAAAACATCCAAGTAGATATAATTTAATTAGTAAATTATTTTTGTAAAAAAAAGTATTTAATTTTTTCATAGAGTTAATATGTAAGATGGCTGATTTGTTTTATAAGAAACCGAAATGCATTGTAATGGATTTAATGTTATTTGTAAAGTAATTTTTGTAAATAAATTATTATTTCTAAATAGGATTTTTATTTCACAATTAAATTCATTAAAATTGCTGACTTGATTTTTCATAAGAAATCGCGATGAATTATAAAAAGAATTTACTCCTTCTCTGATCGAGTATGGAAAAGGTACTCGATATTTGATCCCAGCCCGAAAGGTCGGTAATCAACAGAAGAATTACTTTGAACAAAATACAATTTCTATGCGCTAAGAAATAAATGAAAAAAATTTGCAAGTATGTCATTAATGAAAATATTTTGAGGACCCTATGTATTTGTGATTTTTTGTTGTTCATAGTCTTTGCATCGTGATCTTTTGTTTGTTTCACTTATTTCTAATGAAAGCGACACTGCAAAAGATAGCTACAATGTGGAACATATTTTTGGATGATGCCTGTCAATGTTAAACGTTTCCCTAATTACTTATTAGACACACGGCAAGCTTTACAGTTTGTGAGAAAATCAAGCTTCTACAAAAAGATTTTTGAAAACAAGTATAAACTGCCCCCTCTTGTGAACGAGCAGAGAAAAGATACTTCACTTTGATCCGAACCTGGAATGTAGGGAACGAACACGAGAAAAATCACTTTGATGAACAATATGCATTTTCTATGCCTAAGAAATAATTCAAAAGTTTACACACATCTCCCTAAATGAAAAAAAAAAATTGTAACCCTACTCTGGACAATTTATTATTTAAAAAAATGTTTAATCACTTTCTTTTATTTATATTTCATTTACTTGTTTCTAAAGAAAGTGGCACACTACAGATGCAAGAATTCATTATGTTTGGAGATATATCACCAGTAATAGCTGCAGAATAGAACATATTTTTGTTGGACACTCATACTCATTTGACAGACATTTACACACTAACACATCTACACACAAGAATAGTAACTATGGCAACCGTCCTAAGTTTCTGACGAATGTAAATAAAAATTGTATATATTTTCTATAGATGACTGTATATGCATTAAGTATTGAATAAAACGTATCATAGACTAAGCGAATATTCACAAATTCTGAAGACTGCTTGCAACAGTGTAAATTCCGGAAAGCAAACTATTCTACCTAATAAAAAGATATGGAAATAATTATAAGAAATAAATAGGTTAATATTTATTTAAAACATATTGGTTATCTGAAAGTTGGCATACATAGAGAATGTAGAATTTTTCCTTTTTATTAACGATGTAAGCAGACAATGCTGTAGAGGTGATTAATGAAAAATAGCTCCAGTTTAATAATGTACAGAGCTGGATTAAGTATTTTTTTAAAAAGAAACTCAGCGAAATACACTGTTTTATTGCAAAAGAACAGTTTAAGAAAACAAAGAAAAATTAATTATTCAGAATGACATGAATATTGTTGGACAAAACTTATGGACAGAAAATCTGACAAGATAATATTATATAACATTTCAAATCGGAATTTTTTTTGTAATGTATTTTACATGCCTTACGTAGTCATTCATAAAATTCTTTTAAAAATTTGAATTGGATCCAGCGTGCCATAGTTTGAATAATGAAGGAAGTAGCGATTCTAACAGTTTTATTCTAATATGTTAATCATGTTACTCACTGAGCAATAATTACAAATACTAAAAAGTTAAAAAAATAAGACTATCAACTTTTGATCACATGATGAAAATATTTTAGGGTAGAAATGAAAAAACTACTTACGCTTACAATAATATTTTAGTGTAGAAATGAAAAAACTACTTATGCTTACAATAATATTTTAGTGTAGAAATGAAAAAACTACTTATGCTTACAATAATATTTTAGTGTAGAAGTGAAAAAACTACTTATGCTTACAATAATATTTTAGTGTAGAAATGAAAAAACTACTTATGCTTACAATAATATTTTAGTGTAGAAATGAAAAAAACTACTTATGCTTACAATAATATTTTAGTGTAGAAATGAAAAAACTACTTACGCTTACAATAATATTTTAGTGTAGAAGTGAAAAAACTACTTATGCTTACAATAATATTTTAGTGTAGAAGTGAAAAAACTACTTATGCTTACAATAATATTTTAGTGTAGAAATGAAAAAACTACTTATGCTTACAATAATATTTTAGTGTAGAAGTGAAAAAACTACTTATGCTTACAATAATATTTTAGTGTAGAAATGAAAAAACTACTTACGCTTACAATAATATTTTAGTGTAGAAGTGAAAAAACTACTTATGCTTACAATAATATTTTAGTGTAGAAATGAAAAAACTACTTATGCTTACAATAATATTTTAGTGTAGAAGTGAAAAAACTACTTATGCTTACAATAATATTTTAGTGTAGAAGTGAAAAAACTACTTATGCTTACAATACTATTTTAGTGTAGAAATGAAAAAACTACTTATGCTTACAATAATATTTTAGTGTAGAAGTGAAAAAACTACTTATGCTTACAATAATATTTTAGTGTAGAAGTGAAAAAACTACTTATGCTTACAATAATATTTTAGTGTAGAAATGAAAAAACTACTTATGCTTACAATAATATTTTAGTGTAGAAGTGAAAAAACTACTTATGCTTACAATAATATTTTAGTGTAGAAGTGAAAAAACTACTTATGCTTACAATAATATTTTAGTGTAGAAATGAAAAAACTACTTATGCTTACAATAATATTTTAGTGTAGAAGTGAAAAAACTACTTATGCTTACAATAATATTTTAGTGTAGAAGTGAAAAAACTACTTATGCTTACAATAATATTTTAGTGTAGAAGTGAAAAAACTACTTATGCTTACAATAATATTTTAGTGTAGAAATGAAAAAACTACTTATGCTTACAATAATATTTTAGTGTAGAAGTGAAAAAACTACTTATGCTTACAATAATATTTTAGTGTAGAAGTGAAAAAACTACTTATGCTTACAATAATATTTTAGTGTAGAAGTGAAAAAACTACTTATGCTTACAATAATATTTTAGTGTAGAAGTGAAAAAACTACTTATGCTTACAATAATATTTTAGTGTAGAAGTGAAAAAACTACTTATGCTTACAATAATATTTTAGTGTAGAAATGAAAAAACTACTTATGCTTACAATAATATTTTAGTGTAGAAGTGAAAAAACTACTTATGCTTACAATAATATTTTAGTGTAGAAGTGAAAAAACTACTTATGCTTACAATAATATTTTAGTGTAGAAGTGAAAAAACTACTTATGCTTACAATAATATTTTAGTGTAGAAATGAATAAACTACTTATGCTTACAATAATATTTTAGTGTAGAAGTGAAAAAACTACTTATGCTTACAATAATATTTTAGTGTAGAAGTGAAAAAACTACTTATGCTTACAATAATATTTTAGTGTAGAAGTGAAAAAACTACTTATGCTTACAATAATATTTTAGTGTAGAAGTGAAAAAACTACTTATGCTTACAATAATATTTTAGTGTAGAAATGAAAAAACTACTTATGCTTACAATAATATTTTCGAAATTGAATGACTTGATCTTATTTTGAACTAGCAAATATATGCTCTCTCCAATTGCATATTTTTTGCTCACCTGGGAGGATGGTATCATAGTGAACGAAAATATATTACACTGAACCCCCAAAGGAGGAGGTAATGACTGAGAGGATGGCATCATGAGGAACACACATATACTACACTACCTGCCCGCCCCCAAAAATAAGTTTGAAAAGGTTATTTTGCATTTTTTGTTGGATGTTCTCATATTGGAGAATCATAAGAATAACTCCCGACAGTTTTACGTATCGAGAAAGTCCAGCTCCTTTGATAAATATGAAGCAGCAGTAAAACCATTCTGTAATGTCGTGTATAATCAAGGATCATGAGGGTATGTTGATTAAATTATTTCAAAGACAAACACAAGATATCAACCAGCTTTATTCTAGAGTGAATTCTCTTCAGAGGTTGAGAGTTCAATTCCTGGTGAAGGAACTTCAAAAAATATAAACTGATACGGGATATCTAAAAGGCATAAAATGAAAGTTCACCATACTGCATTAAATAAAGGGTTCAGTTAGGATTTCCTCAGAAGGTAACCGATTATGACAAAAGATATCTGAAATGTTGGAGAATATGACAGACTAAATGAATATTGTTGGACAAAACTTATCGATGACAAACAGAAAATCTGACAAGATAATTTTATATATTAGATAAAAAATTTTTTTTCTTTCTGTAATGTATTTTACATGCTTTTCTTTTGTACTCATTCATAAAATTCTTTCAAAAATTTGAATTGACTCCAGCGCGCCATAGTTTGAATAATGAAGGAAGTAGCGATTCTAATAGTTTTATTTTAATATCTGAACTACGTAACTCACTGAGCAATAATTACAAATACTGAAAGGATTCAGTTAGGATTTCCCCAGAAGGGACAAAAGATATCTAAAAGGCTGGAGAATGTGACAGACTAAATCGTGTGAATATAAAGATGAGAACAAGGAAAATGTAAATAAAATCACTATTATTTTTCACTTTTTTTAAAATACATTTTGGAGAAGATAAATATAATCTTTCTAACCTTCCTTTAAAAGAAATGTATGATAAATAAATGTATCTGTCTATTAGATGAGAACAAATTGTCTGTTAACTTTAGAATAGTGAAAACAGCAAATAATGATTGCAGATTGTCACTTTTTGATAACAATAAATGGCTGATAACATTAAGCAAAGAATATGAAAGTTTGCATTTCTCTTAAAGAAGTTTTTAAGAAATAATTTTTTTGAAATGTTCATTTATAAATGAACATTTTAAACAAATTATGAGAGCAAAGATTTTTTAAACAAGTTGATGGAGATACAAAATAATGGATGCCTAAAAAAAATGAAAAAATCAGAGCATAATTTTTTTAATGTTTTGGAATTTGAGATGAGGATTAATAATTTTTACTGTTCTCATTTTTTTAATTTTATTCTCACAATGCTGACGGGACGAGAGCAAGCTACCCCGTTTGAAATTTCATACAGATTCCAAAGTTTGATAAGATACACCTGAAGAAAGTCGGAGGTTACATCAGCCGAAACGTTGTTAGAATAACATCCAAGATGAGAATGGTAGTCCGAATAATCCAAATAATTTTTTAATGCTACACAATTGAAAAATAAGCTGACATGTAATATATAAGTATCAACGAAATATTTTATTATATACTTTCACATTTCCTAGTAATTGTCAAGAAAGTAAACAAAAACAACAAAAAAAGATACTCACCCTAAACAGAAAAACAAAGAAATCAAAATAATTTCATAATCAAAGTGACAAAAATAAAATATTCAGAAAACGATATTCGTTTGAAAAACAAACACACTTACTTTTCACTTCACCAGAATCGTCTAAGAAATGTGTACTTCGTAAAATAAATCAAATTTAACTTTATATTCTCACCCATCTTTCTTATTTTTAATTCTGCAGAATATTTAGCTGCTGTGCTGATAAAAAGTAAAAAATGTTATGTTTTTAAGCATTCAAACACATTTTCAACAATGTTAAGTTATAATATATATATATTATATATAATATATATAAGTTATAATATAATGGGTATTTTGTGTCTGTCTGGCAGTAACCAAAATGCAAATTATTTAAAAGACAAAACATTACTTTGTATTTTCCCAACATCACACAGGTTTCAGATATCAAGTATACATACAGTAGGTTATTAGATTTAGAAATGCCAGAAGTATTTTTTTTCATTTGCAAATCTAGCTTTAAAATTATGTCAAATTAAAAAAATAAAGAATAATTTCCTTTTACAAAACAAATACATAATTGAATTTTAGAAAGGTTACCAACACACAAAATATATTCGTTTTTTGGAGATTTGAATTTTAACACACACACACACACACACACACAGAGTGCAGGCGATATTTGTTCACAATTTTCAACTTCCGGTGTAGTCTTGCCTTCATAAAAATAGTGAGTATATTTCCATTCTTTTTTTTTGCAGGATAATTCATTATGGATAATTTTGAACCTTCATATTTGTGAAAAAGACGGTTCTTCTTGGAAAGCACGCTGGAAGGACAAATAAGAAGATATCAGACTTCCTCAGCGTCAGCAGGTGGATGGTAGAAAAGGTCATGAATAAATTGAAATATTCAGGATTTGGCTACGGAGAGGCATCAGAGAAAAACACATGGTTGTCAATCTGACACTGTTAGAATGCAAGAGTTTGTCCCAGTGAAGGTGACATCATGCTATCTTGCTCCTTTCCTGAGGATCTCATCGTGAACACAGATGACTACATCTGCATTCTGAGCAAGGTAGTAAAACTCTGTATCGGTGGCTGCAGGTAGGCCGTACGTGTGGCAGTTCCTGGTCATACCAATTGATAGCCCCAGTCCTGGTTGTCAGAGAACTTTGTCGACAACCGTTACCCGACATCTGGCTCTCTTAGCTCGCCTGACTGCAACTCTGACTTCTTTGTGTGGGGTGCAGTTGAACGAGACACCAAGAGATTTAGTTGCAACACAAAGAATGAACTAGAGACCCGGATCATCAGATCCTTTGATTGTCTAAGTTGGGAGACCGTGACAAATTGATAAAGTTTCCTCAAAGGTGTGTTCATTAAGGGAAATCAACAGAACACGTCATGAAAACAAACTGAAAACCCAAATTTAATGAATAAATCTAAAAAAAAAAAAAAAAAATGAAACTACTTATTTTTTTAATAGATATTAATCTTGCGAACAGATATCGTCTGCTGCACCACACACACACACATCTATATATATATATATATATATATATAGTACATGTATTATATATATATATATAGTACATGTATTATATTAGTTTCTGTAGATGTTAATCCGTTGAAACTCCAGTGTTTATAAAAAGTGCTCAATTACAAGTAGAGCTGTTCTTTAGTATAAATTTTTATTTATACAAACATTATTGGTTACATATGTGCATACATGTTTCGGTTGTTGAGTCAACCTCTTCAGACTAAAACGAGGATCTGAAGAGGTTGACTCTGAAGAGTACAACCGAAACATGTATGCACATATGTAACCAATAATGTTTGTATGAATAAAAAAAATTATACTATCTCTCTCTCTATATATATAATCCGTTTCTTGGCAAAAAATAATTTCTTCACATTTGACAAATAAAAAAATCGCCTTATAGAAAACAAAAACATGTACAATTATAGGTGTTATTATAATTCTAATATTTTGAGCGGTCCTCTACTCTTTATAAAAAAAATATATAAAATAATAAGAGGTTGATGTAGTTTGCTTGAAGTATTGTTTAGTGGGCATATGAAACTAATTTATAGAAGGCAATACAATGCAGAGGTGTAACGGATAAACACGAAACTTCCATGAAACCACACTGATCCAAGTAAGATTGATTGTAATATATATTTAAAAAATTGTATTAATAAAAAAGTGGATACCACAAAACTCATTCCACCGTTATATGCCTTGATTGTTTCAGTTCGTGTTTATCCGTTACACCTCTGCATTATATTGCTTTCTATAAATTACCTTTATATATATAAAAAATGTTTTGAAAGCTTTATTAATGCAGATGTTAAAAAAAAAGTAAAGAATAGCAAATTCTCAGATGTTATTAATTATTAGTAAATGATATTTCGAGATACAAATAGAATTGACAACAATCTTTTTTGTCTTTTCTCCATGTTATTATTGGATATCCAATCAAGCAGCATTATCAATTCATGTTTGAAAATTGAAGTTTCACCCATATTTTCAAATGCAAAATGATAATGCATACTGGATTGGATATCCAATAATAACATATGGAGAAATGACAACGAAAAAATAAAGATTGTTATCAATTCGATAAGGAGATATCTCAAAATATCATTTTGAGTTATTATATTTTAATTTAAAATCTGCATTGCTAAGGCTTTCGAAACTTTACCTATTGACTTATGCTTTTAATAAAAGATAACATTTTATTGTTGTGTGAATTAGTTTTCGTTTGATTCTTACTCATTTTCACATAATGTTAGGATGTTGATTTGATACTAAGAAAGAAAACATTTAGGAGGGAAAATAGAAAAAGAAAATGTCAAATATCTAAAAGTGAGAAGAAGCATTCTGTGTTACAAAAAAGATAACATGATAAATTGAATCAAACACACAAAAATAACGAAATATAGGATCAAAATAAACACACACACCAAACTTAAACTGATGCATTAAAACAGTTTATTATTCAAATTCTGATACAAATACATTATTTGACCCACAACAACTGTAGGCTGATCACACATTTGGATTCTTAAAAAATTCCTACCGACAAATATTTACAAACTTACAAAGCCCAAATATTTAAAAAAACAAAAACAAAAAAAATTAAAAGAAAAAAAAAAAACATGTCATGTCAAGCAACAATGAAAATAAATCTTTTATAATAAATATCCAAATATATATTTTTTTTAATTACTTAATTTTTTTTAAATGTACAATAATACATAAAAATGTAAATACCAAATAAATTAGCTTCCTGGGTTAAAAAAAAAAAAAGAATCATAGTTGGATACTTACTTCAGTGCTACTCAAAAAGATCACTTATAAAAATAAAAGATTTTGTTCAATTTTGTGTGTGCATGCATATAATTATAATTTATTATGTATATATTTTTGTTTCAGTATTTACTTCAACAGTGATTAATGTATGAGTAGTAGTATAAATATTTACTTATGGTAAGTAAACTACACAGAAACGTAACGTTTCTATTCATTTTACATGAGTTTATATGTTTACTACTATGTAGTTCTACTCATGTATTGAATACTGTTGGAGCTAAGTGCATTTTATTATTCATTATCTACAGTTAATGAGCAATTCTTCTTTCGCACATATTTTGTTGAATTTGATCAACATTTTTTTGTCAATTCGATCTGCTGATCATTAGTTCTAAGATTCTAAGAAACCTTCGCAAGTCAAAGTTTTAGTCAAATAAAACATCTCCAATATTTATATCTGGAACTAGTTTTTTTTTAAACCACTTCTAATAATCTGTTCTAAAAATGTGTACAAAGTCTTATCAAATGCAGAAAGGACAAACGTTATTTTCCATTTGACGTGTATCTTCCGCATTTGATCAGAATTTGTACCCGTTATGCAATCCTTCCCCAGAAGATGACTAAAAGTTAGTTGAAAAATTGAGAAACGAAAAAAAAAAACACACACACAAAAAAACAAATTTTAGAAAGTTTATTTAAAAAATTTTTTATTTACCTAACACTCAGACTTGAGAAAGTTTGTTAGAATCTTAGCAAAAATGATAAACAGATCTAATTGACACAGAATGTTGATTATATTCAACAAAATAAGTGAGTTAAGAATAATCGTGCGCGTGTGTGTAGAAAAAGAGGGAAATATATTCCATCGTATTACATAATGATTGGGAAAACCTTTTCTATTAAAGTTATTATTATTATTTACTTCATATCATATTATTATTTACTTCATATCATCATGGGTTCTTAACCATGAGATGATCATGCGTATGATGGCTTTTCCAATGAAAGTTGACCCTAAAACCTTCAGTAAAGAAGTGCATATTGTTGTGGTTAATTAATACACCAAAACACCTTGTAGACTTCATGAAGATTAGGAGGTCACAAACGTGTAAGAATGTACTTAAAAACAGCCGGATTTACCACAAAATATTCCCTATGGAAGTTGATATCAAGTGCACTTAAAGAACTAAGAATCCAGAATACGACCTCATGTTGATATGAATTGTATCAAGAACATAAAATTTTTTCCCAGTCTCATTACTTATATCCCACATCTACACCATAAGGTATAATTTTGTTCATAGACATTGATAAACAATGCCATGAATATTACTCTATATATAATAATGCTTAATAACAAGTAAAACCGTATATTTATTTAGCATGTATATAATTTTATACATGCAAATATGTTTTGATTAGAGCCCCAAATGACTTGGTCTCATCAGATAATGAGTTACGATTTCTTAATTCATTCCCTGATGAGACTCGGCCATTTCTGACATTAGTCAAACATATTTGCATGTGTAGCAAGACATGTTTGTATGAATAAAAATTTATACTAAATAAATCAAGTATATATATATATATATATATATATATATATATATAACTTCTTTGTAATATAGTAGGAAAAATCCCAGCAGAGTGCTCAATTAATTAAGAATTAAAGTTAAAAATTAAGAGCGTAATATTTATTTATATTGGTACAGAAAAATTAGTACAACATTCGTACCGTCGGTTTCAAACACGGAAGGACTTAGCCATCCGGCTCTCTTCAGCTTCTGTTGTCATTAAGAGATAACAGAAGCTGAAGAGAGCCAGATGGCTAAGTCCTTCCATGTTTGAAACCGACGGTACGAATGTTGTACTAATTTTTCTGTACCAATATAAATAAATATATATATATATACATATATATATTAATTAAACAAGTTCAAATGTATTTATAAGATGAACTTAAAACCAATATTTTTTAAAAAGTGTTCAATACTAGGTAGAGCTTTATAAATATTTATGATATGAACATTTGTATGTGGCTTAAGCAACTGCAGTCACGTTTCAGCAATTAGCGCTTTCTCGGAGCTCAAAACTCATAATCCATTATAATAATTATATTTTCTGCTGAAATGTGATTCAAATTATGTAAGTCAAATTAAATTATATATATTTTAATATTATAGTGTGTGCGTTTTTCAAGGATGATTGATGTCAGTCAATTAACATTTTTGAAGGCTTTGTTATTTTTGTTTTCAAATATTTTTAGAGTATGATTTTTATTTGTGTGTGTTTCAAATAATTTTAGAATACCAAACATGAAATGCTACCAGACAAGATTTAAGCCACGTGCCCCGTTTGGCAAGAATTGAAACTTACAAATATTTTGATTTTAGCTATTTTTCTATTGAATAAATTTTGCATTATTTCCAGTTTATTTTTACATAAAGTTTGGTTTCAAATAAGCACGGCTGCACACGCGCTATTCATTCCGATGTAGATGAGATTATCAGTCATTCTACGAAGATGACAGCATCTTCATCATTGAAGAGAATCTTTTTTCATGTTATAAGATCCAACAGATATCAAAGAAATATTTTCATTTTGTTTAATTGAAATTAACACTATTATAATGATTTAATCACTAGTTTTCCATCTAACTCATTTTTAGTGATTGCTCACCGACAATAACCAGTGGTGTTCCTTGGAGTCTGAGTGACAACAAGTCTTCTTAGATTTCCAGCACTCTCCGTCCCTTTGGATAACCGTTGCAAACCATTGTTATCGCAACAGCTGTTTACCGTTCATTTCTCATTGGCAATGACAATTATTATTATTATCAAACTAAGCTGGTAGGCATGTTGGATTTGGACCAGAAGGACTGTTAAAGAAATTGGATTACCAGTGGATGGTATTAGGATATTTAACATTGGTAAAAGAGCAGAGCAAGATAATCTACGCCTCTATTTGGAGAAAGCAGGTCAGTAAAAAAAAAGAAAAAAAAAAAAGAAAAAAAAGATCGTTTTGCATTGAGAGAAAGAAAACAAAATGGCTTTAGTTAACATAAATAAATCTCCACCTATATTTAAGAGGTGGGGGGACAATTATGAAAAGTGGAAAAGCAGGTTACAACTCTGGCTGAGTTTCACCACTCTTGAAAAGAGAAAACGAGGACCAACAGTAGCTTTCACACTCAGTGAGGATGCTGTATTACAGCTTGGAATAGGATCCATTAACAATGAAAATGGTGTTGAAAACATAATTGAAGCCCTTGATAGACTGTACCTGAGAGATAGAACTTAGTTAGCTTTTGAGGCTCTTGAAGACTTTGAAAGTTATAAAAGGCCTAAAAAGCTTTCGATTACGCATAGTTAAGTGCCAATATTTTGCTACCATGTGACATAATGCATGGTGTATTCATAGACTACTTTCCGTCTAATGTAATTTATGGATGGTATTAGGATATTTAACACCTTCAGCATGATTATTATTTTGTAAGTGAGAGTAGCAGATCCGATGCACCTGAAAAAACATTCCTGGCATTGCCTGGAGAAATCACTTTAAATAATATAAAGTTTTCATTCATATATATATATATAAACTTATATATCAAATTTTAACAGGAAGTTGACAACTACATCTACCTAGGGAAGATGGTGAGAAGCGAAGCTGTTATGATGCCTGAAATCAAACGGTGAATTGTGCTTGGATAGACAGCCTTTTCCAAAGTAGATGAAGAATAGAAAGTCCACGATTAACATTAAACAGAAAGTGTTCAATGAATACACCATGCCTGTTATGTCACATGGTAGCGAAATATGGGCACTTAACAATGCGCCAATAGAAAAGCTAAGAGTGGCATAATGCAAAATGGAACGCATTATGCTCGGCATCAATTGACGTAAAAGAAAAAGAAACCTGGATCAGACAGCAAACAACATCATCACCACCATACGAATGACCAAACATAGATGGGCAGGTCACCTTTTGAGATTATATATATATATATATATAACAGGTGGACATCTAGAGTGACATAATGGAGCTTGAGGCAATGAAAAAAACCAAGAGGAAGGCCAAAAATCTGGTGGAGAGACGACCATGACAGCCAACTGGGTCCTACGTGGCCACACCTAGCCACATTTCAAAAACTAGATCTATTAAACAATTGAATGTTTTTGCTAATAGTCATAAAATTTGGGCAGAAGATCAGATGAAGCAGTAATAACATAGACAATTTTATAATGGAATTCAAGAAATTCAAAATAATCGTAAAAAGAAATTATGAGGGCATTTTTGAAAACTATCATCATATTTGGTTTAACGTACGTTAAACATGCTGGCATGTGTTGCATGGTTTATAGAAATTGACTTCCAAACTAAACTATCTCTGACCAGGCCTTTATCCCTCTTTCTCTCAAGTCCATTCTTATCATTTCCTCCCATGTTTTCCTTGGCCTTTCCCTGATTATAAGAATTTGTTTGACATTTTAATAATGTAACTTTTGTGTGCAATGTTTTTTCAAGGGTTCAATTGAGAAGATTGTTAAAGATAGAGATGGCCAGAAAGGCGTGACAAACAAACAACAAATAAAAATAATAATAATCCCATCTAGAAATATCGAAGGATCAATGTACACATCCAATGGAAGTAAAACTGCCGAGGTAGACATGCAAGAAAGATCACATAATCTGACCCCCCCCCCCCCCCCTCTCTCCACACATATAAAACAATTAAAACGTGTGGTGGCAGCAGCATCGATTGATGCAACAGAAAATGGTCATGAAGTATTTGGAAGGATGGAAAGACTGAGGAGGGAGAGCACCATCCAGACCTCCACGGGAGAGTACCGTAATCCTGAGGAGGCTGATTGTCACTAAAATTCCAGAGAAAACTCAATGGCAAACAGCTGTTGTGAGAACGCAAAGTAATTTGCAGTGGAGATTACTGGAGATATTGGAAGACTTGTCACTCAGACTCCGGGGAACACCACATGTCTTTTGCCACTGGTAATGACTCGTGTGAGGACGCATAGTGAGTAAGAAATAATATACACAATCTTTTTTTTTTCTCACTTACAGTTGACGAGAAAATATGTAAAAACGCATCTAATCAAATCAGTAAAACAAAAAAGGATACGAAAATGAAGAGAGAGAGAGAAAGAGAGAGAAAGAGAGAGAGAGAGAGAAAGAGAGAGAGAGAGAGAGAGAGAAGTAGTTACAGTTAGAAAACTGACCAAATAAAGAGAGACTATGAATAAACAAGAGAGCCAACATTTCATAGAATGCATAAACTGAAAGAACTTGTCGGCTTTTAAAGTCGGTTGTTTTGGAGTTAGGGTTCCGTTTAGAGAAAGCTGACTGCACAATTTGCCTCTCGAAGAAGACATTACATTTTGTAATCATCAGATGAAGATGTTCTCTTAATGTATGGAACCGTGTAATTTATACGGTATCATTATTTCCCTTTCATCTGTGTTCAAGTTGTCTTTTTTTGTTTATCGATAACCTGTTAGTATCTTTGTCTGCCATGAACACATCCAGATTATACGGACCAGATTAGACATTTCTCTTTTATAATTTTCAGTTTTCATGCAGATTTTGTTGTAACGTTACAATTAAAATCTTTTAAAAACAGAAACAAATATTAACCCCAGCAAATATTAGGTTTGAAAATAAAACTAAAGAAAAACTTTAGATAAACAATACATAATTCAAATGAATCTTTCAATGAGTCCATGGTTGCACATAGCGATTAACAGGTGATCACGGTCATATTAACATCGGAACAAGGTTATTATTATTATATCGATAGACTTTTAAGTAGGCTTCAAATAAAGTCTCTTTAATTGAATATAAAAACACAGACTATAGACAAAATAAAAAGGTCATGGCGACTTATTTCCCTTTTCCTATTCAATACCAAAATGGTTAGTCATTTGTTCTTGTAGAAACCAATGAATTGAACATACGATTTCATCTTCTCCAATGATGATCAATTACAGATCGATTTATCAAAGAGATCAGATCAATAAACTTAATTAAGCATTATCAATGTAAACCTAATTAATTTTCATGTTGAACAATTTTCATATTGAACGACTTTCATTTGACAATTTTTCTGAAACTGTTGTGTTTGGAGAAAGAAACAAAACAGGTTTTATTCCTGTCTAGTCAATAAAATGGTGAACGATCTGGTTTCAATAAGGTTTCTTACATTTTTTTGTTTATTTCTAAATAATCCATTTTGTTTTATATCAATGTTAACAATAAGTATGTTTAGTATGAGAATTATATCGGACTTCAAGAAACATAAAACATCGGATTTCCATTGTTTTAGGTATTTCTAGTGTTGCTTATTTTTTTAATTTTTACTGCTGTACTGTTATAGATGACGCGCCTGATTTCCGTGACTTTGTGTCGACAACGATCAGGCATGTCGCGGAAGTGCCTGAGCGCTGACGGAATAATATCATTTTTTCTTTCTTATATCTTATAAAAACATTGACAAAATTTTACCCCCCCCCCCCAAAAAACATTATAGCCCCCCCCCCCCCAAAAAAAAAACTGATTTTAATCTATGTATTTTTCCTTTGAATTTATTCGTCTAATATTAGCCTCTGCCAGTCTTCCAGTTAGAGTTTAGCAGTTTGAATGCAGGGCTTGGCTATCGCTAAGAACGGGAGCCCTAACCCTAACAGGAACCCGAACCCATTTTTCTTTCTTTCGTTTTTTATGTTAGCAAGAAAAAAAAAAGAAAAACAGCGAAATAAATGAAAAAGAAAACATTGAAATGCCACAAACGTCTTCGAACATTAATTTTTTTTTTTTTTTTTAAACAAATTTTGTTCAAATTTATAAATGAAAAAAAAAAAAGATAAACATGTAAGATATTTTCTTCCCAATATAACATCACATTTGAAACTAATTTTCATTTAAGTAATATTCACATCTCATTATCTAAGCATATTATTATATGAGTTAAATATAGTTTAAGTAGCCCACAAGAAAATCTGCAATTAATGCAGAATATAAAGGTTAGAAGTCTAAAATCATTTTTTCAAAAATAAAAAAAGTGGGGATTATTTTTATAGTCAAATAAAAGAGGAAAACAATTATATCTATAAAATAAGATCGATTCATAAAAATATTTTGTAAAAAGGAAATTTGCATAGAGATAATCTGTGACGCCTTTAAAATGAAAGTTATCAATTTAATAAAAATACATATATTTTACTCAATAAGAAATCCATAAATAGGATTGAATTAAAACGATTTTTATTAAATAATCTATATACTATTAAAACTATGGATCTGGTTCATATGTTTGTGTCTTGTCACTGTGCACACTGGATGATGTCCATTTTCAAGTATATATACATTTTTTTCTTGATAATAATCATTTGAAAGAGAGAGACAGTAGAGGGGGAGAAATTTAATATATATAACAAATACTGACCCGATTTTAGAAAATTTGTTATGAAATACTATAACTATTCAAATGAATGTTAATAAAATGCACGAAGCATAAATGCTTATGCAGTACTAAAAGTTGTAAAAATCATGTAAACAGATGTTTTGTGTTTGATTACTTTTTGTAGTAAGGGAGAAGAGTGAACAGCAGGATTGTGACAAACGAACCAAACATAAGCTAATCTGCTTCCCAAAGTAGCATCAATCATGACGGGATTAGACACGGAAAGACAATTATAAGGAGAAAGAGATAAACAATTAAAAAAACGATTTCTATGGATTCTTATTCTAGACCAGCCACACAGGATGAGAGATCATATCTTAAAAATGACAGCAATTTCTTCTGATAGTTTCACTATACAAAACATTACTATTAAAATAAATAATTAATTAAGAGTCTAAATTAACTCCCTTCTTTGGTGAGGATGTTTGCTAGACACCCAACAAGATTAAAAATAATGGTCAACAGCCATATATGTATTATTATTATTATTATTATATATGAGGATAAAATACATGATATGTCATAAAATAAAATGCTGTAGAAACAAACAAAATGTAGTGAAAGACGTTCGTAGATCCGAACGAAATCGGTCAATCTCTTGTTTTTATTTTCTCCTGTGTTTAATTTGTTTTTTTTTTCTTCCATTTTGTCTTTGACTACACACACCAACACACATAATAATCAAGTTCAAATATGTTGATATAATGAATTTCAACCAATATTCTTTCAAAAGTGCTTAATACAAAATAGAGTTTATAAATAAAATGTTTTATATAAACATTAAATCGGCCTACACTAATTTGTTTTTGCCAGCCAGCCCTGAATGATGTGCGCTTGGCACAGAAACAAATTAATTAGTGCAGGCAGATTTAATGTTTATATGAATTTATATATATATTAGTAATGTGAAGACAGAAATATCTAGGTTGATCTTCAAAGGTGCAGTTTAGATCACCGATAGTGATGTCCTAGTTTGTGTTAGAGCATATATCTATTTGACCAAAAGGTATATATGATGCAGTACAAGTGTTGTGCACCATGAATACTTATGCATGGGCAACATTTTTTGCTCTGCATGCCAGACGAGTAGGAGATAAGATTTAGTAGCAGAGGACGAGAAATGTCAGATTTGAAGACGCGTGACTGCCACCACATGTACACATATTGATCTACATGCAAGTGACTGCACACTTATAAATGTTGTTGCTCGTCTTAAGAATTATCGCTGCTTTGAAATTGAAGTGCAATGTGTTTAGGCAGTTTTTTTTTTTCTCAAAAGCTGATTTGTTGAGCCACCATGAGTCACGTGAATCTGGAAAGTATCAAACGTCTTGTGATATGTTCATATTATGCATGATGAAGTCTGCAAATCAGCTGGTCACCCGACTCGGCATAGAAAAACACATGTAGATCAGAATTCAGCCAGTGTTGCATTGTTCAAGTATCACATTTATGATTATGTTTGCAGAAAGGAAGCTGGGCTGAAAAATCACCTATACATGCATACGGTTGAACAGTTTTTGCAGAAGAGGTAACATCTTTCTGACAAGAAGAATGCAATCACGAGTCTCTAAAGAAGGCTGAACCCGCTACCAAGGATGTTTTACTGCTAATTCTATTAAATTTAAACTACATGCAAATCACAAAATTCTACACGTCCGTAAAATTAAACACACTTCAAATTCAAATTAATTTCAGATCTCATAATGGACGTTCAATTGCACAAAAGTAAAAACTTCCAAAACGTATAACTTCAGTCATAAAAAAAATATTTTGAATTGAACGAGGAGCAGACTCTCAAAATACCTCAAGTATTTTGAGAGTCTGATCCTCATTTACTCGTTAAAAGGTCCAAGAGTATCTCTGTATTATGAACCTGTCCTGGAATGGGTACTCCTACTATTAATAATAATGTTTAATACTCTCTTTCCTAAAGATCTAGAAAGATATGGAAGGGATGCCATTTTTAGATTATAGTTATCACCTATTACCCAACATGGTGCTTTGCTTCAGTCAAAAATAAATGTTATAATTTCCTATAAATATCCCCCCACTCCCGTCTGGGCCATACTAATTCAGCTAATAAAAAAGAAAAAAAGGTGATCTATTTTTATTGCGGACAGACATCTATGTACAAATAATCCTACGATCTATACATACACTTTCTCCTTTAAGAGATTACAGATGAACCATCACCAAATAATTTCTCCTTTTAATCCTTATAAAAACGAGTTTCAACTAGTCTTAGTCTTGTTAAAACTATGAGGAAATACTTTTGTTGTTATGTATATACACCCACAAATAAAAACAAAAGAATTCCCCAAAAAGAATAAGAAAATATAGCAAAGTGTATTTATTTTGGGGAAGGTCTTCCGAGTGGAATGAAGAAGCAGGTCATCATGAAAGTATAAAACATTTCTTTTTGTTTAAAATAAATATCAGTCTTACCTGTTGAACAAGTGCGTGCCAACAAAACCGAGTGGCACAGATGGACGGTTCTTTTTCAAATGGAGGGGAATCAGATTTGTACCGAATTGGCCATTTTGGAAGAGGGAGGACACAAAAAAAATAAAAATAAAAAACAAACAAACAAAAACTAGACCAACCTGTGGCAGATAGCATTTTAAAGTTCTGGCTAGAAATACATATACTTAAAGCTGATCCCCCAAGTTAAATTCAGTAGCAAAAAAAAAAAAAAAAAAAAAAGAATAGGTAATCAATTTCTGAAAATAAAGAAAAGAAAAAAATGTCTGCCATCGGTCTGTTGATAAATATTTATTGTACATTAAAAGATATCAATTTAAAATATAATCAGTACCATAAATACTTACACACCATTAAGATATCTCCCCCAAATTGTTTCTTTTTAAAAATTCAAGATAAAGAAAAATCACATAAAAAGCACATTGCTTGACAAAAAGCAAAAAAATAAAAGTAAAAAAAGAGACACATTAAACTTATAATGCTTTGATTAAAGTCATCCATTCCTGTCATACACACAAGACCTGGTCATCAGTTGTGTTCGGAAAAACAAGAAGAGGCTACGAACGTAAAGTAAAATCGTGAAATGATATGACTAACTGAAAGTTATTTATTTTTGTGATACATTTCCTTTTTTTGTATAATTTTTTTTTCTTTTCTTGTTTATCGCAGAATTTAATTGTTCTTTTAGAATTGCTTATGTCGCCAGATTCTGAAGAAAGTATTTATTCAGTCAGATAGGGAGGGGGGGAGTGTCATGTGTGTGTGTATGTGTGTGTGTTTCAGAATTTAGCCGAGAGATGACTGATGGAGGTGGGAGGGTGTCAGAGGACTTTCAGCATCCACAGCCTCCATCTTGTGCTTGCGGTTCAGCCGGGGTCTCCTTCAATTTTACTTCCGTCACTGAGAGCAGGCGTTAAGGAAACTAAACACACACAAATAATAACATAAAATAAAATATTCAAAAACACAATACGACAGTAGAGAAACAAGCAAGTGTTAATAGACGAAAAGAAGGCATGCACATGCAAAACAAACAGCAACAATGAAAGAAGCAAATTCCAATAACAAGCATCGTTCAAGAAGAGGGATATGTCTTTTACGAGAAATGGTAAAGATGGAATTTATGAAGATGATGATGTCAATGAACGGATGGGTTTATACTTAACTAACGAGAGGATTTTGAAATGCTTTTAAATTGTTATTATTTTATAACTTGTTACCTCATCTGTTCCTGATGCCATCTCCAGAGCGGAGGCAGAGGTATAGTATAAGAGAGGGTCAGTGCCGTTAATGTTGGTGCCATTTTATGTGATTGTAGAGGCCAATACGAGAGCCACAAACACGTCCAGAGGTTTGGCAAGGGAACCCAGATGTTGCACTCTGCCATCTGATGGCATTATGCATGCCATTTTGGTCTTCCAATGTTGAAAAGTAGCTTGTATTAGATGTGTCATTAGAGAACAGGTCTGTCGAGCACCAAAAGTTCAAGACTGGTGGGGCTGCAATCTTCTGTATAATTTTTAGTGTCCCCAGCAGCCTGCTTAAAATTACTTTGTTATTCATAAAGAACTTTGTGTGGCAGTGGCCAGGCATACGGATGCTATGCTGTCCAGCTCAGAAGTTTGTCGGCCATTTTACAACTCTATTCTTATAAATATACACAAAAGTGATCATAAAACGGTTGCAAACTCTTTATGCGAATTCGATGCTTGTCATCATGACGGATATGAATGGATGTATCAGTTAACAAGAGAGCAGAAATCAATTATGAATAATGTGAAATGGAAATCAATTATGAATAACGTGAAATGGAAATCAATTAAGATTAATAAAATAAAAGTTGAAATGCCTCCAGAAAACATCTTTGGCTCTTGAAAAGCAGATGCAAACTATCAAAACTATAACATTATTGTATAATTCTATCATCCTATTTTCATTAAAAAAAAAAAAAAAAAAGGCTGCAGAATGCATTTTCATTACATTTCTTATTAGAGTGCACTGTCAGTTTTTAGCTATCAACTCCCGATAAGCTAAACTTGAAGAGTCTGTCCTTTGTCCCATGCTTCACGGTAGCACATAAAAAAAATCATTTAGTTGAATATTTATAAAGGAAAACAAAATGTTTCCTAATTGAAGAAATATTTTCAAAATAAGATGCTGAGAAAATGCAACTTTTCTTGTTATTAAGAATTGTACACGTGATCTTCTTCTCGGATGAATTATAGTCTGGTTGGTTCGGCTGGAAATGAAGGGTTCATGTTGATAGACCCCAAAACCCTAATGACTTCAACAACCTTGCAACATCATTAATGACAGATCACATCGCATCTTAAAAGCAACTCTTATCTATTTTCAGAACTATTGATTTTTTTTTTTAATGTCTCAAGTAATTTTCTTTTATTTAAAAAACAAGAAACAAATATATTACACTGATCCATTCGGTGAAAAAGTAAACTATAAGATTAATAATTCAATAAATAATTAATAAATCCCTTATTTGTCGACTATTAATTTGTATGTGAGCTATAAAAAATAGATTCCAAATTTTTTGTAAAAATTGTGTATTTTTTTATGCTGATTATATAACAACCATTCATAGCTAATGATGTTATAGATGTAAGTATTCACAATGTGGAAGAAATACGACATTATCACAATGTTCTTTCAGCATAAATTCATCTACCTTATCATAAACATCCAATCAAAATTGCAAATTCTTTTAAACCATGAAATTTAGGCAATACAGCTTTTTTTTACTAATTTAATTTCCTTTTTAATTTTGTATGCATTCATCTTTAAATTGATATTCTTATAAATGATTCATATTTTTATTTTTACATATTGAAATACATGTATTAATAGTGAAAATAGAAAATTTGTTGCCAATGGTTGCGAACGGCTATCAATTTAAGAAAAAAAATTCTAATAAAAAGGTTTTGTTATCTATTCCCAATAAAGGATGTTTGTCTATTCACAATATTTTAGGCAGATTCAACACAATTTAGCCACAAAACAATAAACATGATTCGATATTGAATAGCATGGTCTTTAACTGTTATGATGGTGGTCTGGTTCCTAGAATAATTTGAAATAAGATTTTTTTTTACTGAAAATAATTTCAATTTTATTTCACTCCAGTTGAGAAATATACTTTAGTTCAAGATTTTTGGATTCCTCTGATCAACAATAACTTTAAAACTCCTTCCATAGATTTTCTACATAATTTAAGTCAGATGACTTTTTTTTTTCTCTAATTAATTAACGAAATGTTTTATTTATCTTTCATTCATACAATCTTTTAATGGACATTTACACTTTGAGCTAGGCTTGCTTTTATTATTCCATTTCTAAAAATGCAACATTATTTTCTGGACAATCTTTTATAATATAGTCAGATGACTTATTTGGCTGCTTTTAAAATCCTTATTTTATTTGCCTTCAACTAAATATCTCATTTTCACTGCAGTTAATTTTGAATAATTATCATGTGGAACCATAATGTTAGGAAGCATTCTTAACAAATAGCATTGTCCATCATCCTTTCACACGATACGAAATGAATCCGTAGCCCCCCCCCCCCCCCAAAAATGCATTATTTTTCTTCAGATCTATCTCCAGATATTTCCACTGAGACATCATTTAATTCTTGCTCTATCCAACCACAGAATTCATCATCTTATTTGAGAGGAGCCAAAAAAAAGAAAAAAAAAAGCAACCAAAGTTCTAGAAGTGAAGTTTTTCTCGTAGTCAGAGAATACAATCCTACACTGTGGAATTTCCGACCAATTGTAGCATTGCTCACTTCCGTTCCAGTTGGCAAGCAGATCCTTCCGAAGTTTGACTACAGTGAACAGCTTTGAAATTACTTCCTGAATAAATGGATATCGTTTCCTTATCACTTAATTCACGAGGACATCCCGTTCAAAACAGATCCGTAGTCAGGTCATATTGCTTCCATTTTCAAATGGCTTTAATCGTATTTGTGGAGATATGGAGTTCATTAGACATCTTTCACTATTCCATCATTATGATATTCGATTCTATGTACTTTGAGAGAAAGCGCCGTTGCCTTCAACATTTCGAAAATATTTTCACATGCTAGCCAAAAGATTCAATGTATCTACAGGCATTTTAAATTGTCATTATGTATGTGTGTGCAATATATATGATAGAAAAGATTTTTGTGAAGAAAAATTGACCAGAGTGCTCAATTACTGAAATAAAAGACTTAAAAAAAAAAATTTAGTTCACCCCAAACAAAGCAAGTTGCCACTGCAGACATAAGGGACTACTGAGAATTAGGAGCTGTGAAACGAGATGCTTGACTAATATATTTATTAAACAAAATATTTACATATTAGATTATGTCATACCAATGGTTTCATGCTGATGAATCGGCACAAAACTATTGTTATTACATAATCCAATATGTAAATATCTTGTTTAATATATACATAGATACATAACCTTGTATTTTGTTTGTTTGAGTGATGATGAAACGGACCGTAAAGAATTGGATCTCTTTAAGAATGAATAAAGACATGGTCACTGGGATCTCATTTTCTATTGTTTATATATATATACATGTTTTCTTTTGATATTGTTTTGGTGATAGAGACAAGGTGTGAAAATGCAGTAGGCTGCATTTTCTTTAGTAATGTGCATGAATGGCGGACATTGCAAATGTTAGATGCTCGACCCGGAGGAAAGAGGGGGACACAAGATAAAGTGAAAATATCTCTGGTCATATGGGCCACCCGAGAAGTTTGTTTCCCTTTGAGATGAATTAAGTGTCTCAAAAGGCTGGACCCATGCGGGTATGTTCATGGATTGTCACCATCATAATCCTCTGACAGTTATCTCAGATTGAGATCTTAAGTGGCTAAGTGCTTGGGTGACCAACCGATGACCAGTGAAAAGACAGGAAGAAGGAGACGGGAGGTCCAGAGCTGGCCCACTGGACATGACAGGAAGTTGGAGGTTTGCTGGGATAGCTGGATCAGAGTTTTAAGCTTGGGGCCGGTGGAGGCTGGATGGCCCACTTGGGTCTCTTGACCAAAGGACTGTGGGTGACTTGTTTCAATCTCACCGGGATATAGAGATCTTGTTTGCAACTCTGCCATTCCACTTAGAGAAATGGGTATCTTTTGTAACATTCAGCAAATAAATTTGTCATTTGTTCATAAATTGGACTCATGGCTTTTATTTGGCATGAGAGTATTTGTTACAGCACCGAGTGAGATCTAACAACATTTTCGGACCGGCACAACACATGGGATGATTACGGCCAGTGCAGTAAATGCACAAACAAACATGCATATACGGACATGCTCACAAAGGTTAACTTATCTACGGTAAACATTCACCTTGAATGTTGTAAGGAAGTTGAATTAACTCCCTTACACTGTCGTACTCGATACATGGGAATGCCTAAATATTTTTTTATCATTAAAATAATCATTCACAGACGCTCCTCAACGTGGTTATGGCTAGGCTCAAAACCGGAATCACAGAGACTCAGCGTCTTTACTGATCAGGCTACGGGATCTTCACCAGAATACTGGATATTTTTATTGCTCATAAATGCATATACATTAATTTTTTGCCTTTGTTTTACTTCAGTGGAAGTTCTCAGAAATCAAGGAGACCTCCCCCCAGGTCTTACATTTGAACTCTATATAAGATACATAGATATCCGAGTGTTAAACTAAAGTTCTTCTTTACCTCTCAAACGTGTTCAGTTAGTAAAGAAGTTAAGAACATTACTTTTCCTTTTCCCAATTGACCAGTTAACTACGTTATAGTATGTCTTTCTTATGGTCTTTTGGTCTTAACGGATACCAGGACAAGAATTCATCTAGTCTGGTGGAGTATCCAGCTAAGTGCTGTTACTAGGAGTAGGTGCATTATTCCTTATATAAGCAAGTGTGGTGTAGTCATACTGAAGGGATCTTATTTAGGCTTCGAATACTATGTTATTTTGAATATTTGGTCACGGTTTACTTGTAGGGGGAAGTATCCTCATGCCAGGTAGTCCTGACAAACCTCTGTACAGAGAGACCTTAGACACTCGAGGACAGTGTCCAGTAGGCATTCATATTCTCTCCCTCTCTCTATATTTTTTTCATTTTACCTCAGTCGAAGTTCTCAGAAATCAAGGGGCCCCTTCTTGGGGCTAACACTTGATCTTTATATGAGATATATAGATATTCGAATATCCATTAAAGCTCTCCTTTTACTCTCAAATGTTGAGTTTGTAAAAAAGTTTACATTTATTTTCCTCTCTCCAATTGACCAGTTAACTATGTTATAGTATATCTTTCCTGCGGTCTCTTGGTCTTACCAGATTCCAGGACAAAAATTCATCTAGTCTGGTGGAGTATCCAGCTTAGTGATGTTACTATAGGCAACATCACTTTGAGAAGGTGCACCATTCCTCGTATAAGGCAGTGTGGTGTAGTCATACCGAGGGGATCTTATTTGGGCTTCGAATACTATATTATTTTGAATATTTGTGTCAAAATATCAATCACATTTGGTTAAAAGAGTTAAACGTTTCATACAATAATTTCAGTTAGTAATAAGGTATATAAAATCTGATAGCTTAAATACAAAATTATCCTGAGGCCCCCCCCCCCATCTAAGTCAACACATCTCCGTCTAATAGTAGAGTCAAATAAGCGGTCAATATCATTGTTTGATCATATGAGTTTAACATAATTTATTATCTTTTAAACACACAACTTCAGTTACAAGAATCAAATATGACGATGCATGGCTAGGAAATAGGGTGCATTCAGCATGCAACAGTGAATTTTGGATGCAACATTCAACTAAAATAGGAATTCATTTTCAGAACCAAATAAAGCACATTTGTTTTTATTTTCTTTCTAGAAAGAGACCATCAAAGGTCTTTCTAAATTAACTTTTAATTTATGTTTATCTTATGACTAGCAAAACCTATCCGCCCTCCGCGAAACAATTAATTGGAAAGGTAGACGTATAGTTAAAAAAATGTTTTTACTCAGACAATTCCACAATTTTAACAAACTTTGATAAATTTGTAGATTAACACCCTCAGCTAAATTACAACCCCTTTAAAAAAAATTACATTCAAGTTTTTAGGGTCATTCTAACTTATTAGGACAGTTAACTAATATATTTTTTAACACTAATCCTAAGTTCGACTGACAAGGTCGTAAAACCACATGTAATCGGCTATAAAAGTGGACCCCCCCCCCAAAAAAAAATAACACACAGAATTCATCTCCAATAGCAAAAAAAAAAAAAAAAAAAAATGGTTTTCTGCCATAAAACCCTAGAATGACCCG
The DNA here is from genome assembly GCA_963556195.1 of Sepiola atlantica. NCBI lineage: Eukaryota > Metazoa > Mollusca > Cephalopoda > Sepiida > Sepiolidae > Sepiola > Sepiola atlantica. The sequence goes on from OY744526.1 coordinate 155,734,965, forward strand.
GAAATGGAGGATTATTTTACATTAAATTTATGTGAAACTGAACCCCCATATTAAATTCTAAAATAATTTTGTTGTTGTTTGCTCTTTCTCATTTCATCGAGGTGGGGGGGACGTGTAGGTGAGGGTGTTAACATACAATCATAAATAAGGTCTTTAATTAGTTAGATAATTTTAAAGTTATTTATTTAATTTTCACGTGAAAGGTAAACACAACTAAAATAAATTGCTTAAAAGTAAAAATCAAAATAAAAAAAGAGATATATAGTTAAAAAGTATATGATTTAAAAAAATAAAATATAGGGTTAATTTGAGATTTTGCTTTTTTAGGCGATTACGTGTGAACACCACGGAAAACGGAAAGAAGGAAAAACAAATAGTTTATAATTTAGAGTGGGGGATCAGTTTCATATATATTTAATGTAAAATGTTCTAATTTCAGGGCAAATTTTTTTTTTTTAGGGAAGTTAACCAAATTTTTTAACCACTAACAATAAGTCTGAGTTGCAAGGTTACAAAAACACACGTAATCGCTAAAAAAAAATTTTGTATAATTTTCAATATATATATATATATATATATATATATATATATCAGTGGAATATTTTTTTGAAAGTGATTATAATGAAAAATCGTATCATTATTTGTCAATTTACTTTTCTCATGGTGGTGTTTTATTATTTGTTACAATGTACATTCTCATATTGAATCTTTATTTAAATGTAACAAGCCTAAAAGAAAATGTATTTGTATGAGTACATAAAAAAATAAGTGTTATATTAGTGTAAAAAGTAAACACTACATTTAAGTGTTATATTAGTGTAAAAAGTAAACACTAGATTTATAATATAATCCATCAAATAATACAATTTGACCATCTGCATGGATTATTCAATTAGCACACAGAAATATATCTCTCAAACAGTGAAAGGTTGTAGAAAGCCTGTAACCTTTACTACTAGATAATTTTAATTAAAGACCTGCTTATTTTTTTAACCTGATTTTGTATTAGTAATAAAACAAAACAAAAAAAACAAAAAACTCCATGAAATCCAAAAACAATGAAGTAAATTAATTTCTTTGGAATTTTTTTCGATGACGATTGGTAATTTGTATTATCTATATTACTCTTCTCATCTTGGTTTCTATATTCCCAACGTTTCGATTGATGTAATCGACAACCTTCAGATACACCTTTTTGAACTTAGAATGAGAAAAATATACCCCCATTGATCAAATAAATGATTCAGTTCGAAATTCTGTATTAGTTCAGAAAAGATGTATCTGAAGAAAATAGGAGGTTACATCGGCTAAAACGTTGTGAATATAACAACGAAGGTGAGAATAGTAGTCTGAATGATTCAAATACTATCAAGGAAATTCATTTATCAAATTCTTTTACTTTAGTCATCAGAAAAATTGTACAGGTGTCAATATTTAACATCATTTTTAGGCTTGGTTAAAAGAAAGGTTATTAGTCAAAGCTCATATAAAGCAAAGCAAGGATTAAGGACTAAAATAAGAAGTTGCTAACTAATTATAACTTAGTAACAAATAGTAACAAAGCAAAGTTAAAAGTCAGCTTTTATTAGAGTCATGTATTTAACACAGCTAACACACTTGAAATATTTCTTAGAAGTTAAAAGCAACTTTCTTGTTTTGAGTAAAATCCCTAACGGAAAAATATAAAAATGTACATAGTTACAATTTTGACATTTGATGTGAATATTTATTAACCAAGTTTTTCTTGTATGATGATTATATAGGCATAATTTTCGTCAATGAAAAAAAAAAACTGTTTACAAATAGCATAACAAAATGAAGATTTGACTTTGGTAGAAAGTTTTAAAAAAATGTTTTCTTGAAACAAGGTTATTATGTTCCTTAAAATCAGCAAATCATTTTCAGTTCATACACTGAAGCAACACTTGAGCAATTAATGAATTTTTGCTGTTGTTGCTAATATTTTAATTGAAATAATTTGCTGAGAGAAAAAAATGTAGATAGTTATAAATAGATTTCCTCCCTGAGTTGCAAACAAGTCGGACGTTGCTTCTAACTGAAGAGAGTATTTCAAGTGAGCAAACTGTAAGAAGAAGAAGAGTATATTTACACAGGTGTTCTCAGTAAGTCAGTAGTTTCTTTAATTACTTTAATTAACACACACTCTTTGGAAGAGGTTTGGGAAAAAAGGGCATAAAAATTGGACAGAAGTATATCAATTTGGAATTATTACGATAGAAAACTTTAAAATTTATCAAAGACATTGAAAAAAGAAAAGAAATCTAAAATAGTTTAATTATTTCTTATGTCTATGTGACCATTAACGAAAATGTAGTGTAATATTGGGTTCAGGGATGGGAGCAAGTGTTTCTTGGTTTCTCAATTTTCCTGGGCAATGCCGGGACACGGATCGTGCTAGTTATATATATATATACAATTTAAAATATACAAAACTAATTTACTGCAAATGATTTAAAATTGATCAACATTCACTTAATGAAAAACAAACAGCCAAAGTGAAGAAATTAAGTTAGCAGACAAATTACTCAATCACTCAAATTACTCAATTACTAATCATAAATTTCAATTGCTTAACAAGATAGTTTAATATAAAAGTGTCAATACTTGAATTCTAATTTGGTGATGATGATTAGATCATAAAACCTTTTCTATGGTTTATTTTTTAAATTTATGAATTGGTGGTGACGATTAGATCATAAAACCTTTTCTATGGCTTATTTTTAAAATTTATGATTTGATGGTGACTATTAGATCATAAAACATTTTCTATGGCTTATTTTTTAAAATTTATGAATTGGTGGTGACAATTAGATCATAAAACCTTTTCTATGGTTTATTTTTTAAATTTATGATTTGGTGGTGATGATTAGATCATAAAACCTTTCCTATGACATTTAAAAAATTTATTATTTGATGGTGACGATTAGATCATAAAACCTTTCCTATGACTTATTTTAAAAATTTATGATTTGGTGGTGACTATTAGATCATAAAATCTTTTCTATGGTTTATTTTTTAAATTTATGATTTGGTGGTGACGATTAGATCATAAAACCTTTTCTATGGTTTATTTTTAAAAATTTATTATTTGGTGGTGACAATTAGATCATAACACATTTTGTATGGCTTATTTCTTAAATTTAGGATTTGTTGGTGACAATTAGATCATAAACCTTTTCTATGGCTTATTTTTTAAATTTGGGTGGATCTTATGGGTAAATAAATGGTAGGTGATGTATCACAAGCTGAGGATTACTATTAAATTAGTACTATCTACAACATATATAAGACACTCAAATGTAAAGATTTTTCTAAGCTAAAAAAAAAGAAGTGTGCTTTATGAATGGAAAAGTAAAAGGTGAATTCAACGATTCACAGGAGGATCTTTGTTTTGAAACAAATAGATTTTCATGGATATTTGAATACACAGAAGAGTAAATTGAAAAAATAGACAATTATGCAAAATCCATTTCAAATAAATTCTCTTGTACACCAAAACATTTATTTGATACGGATTTCAAACAAATTCTTTATTCTATTTTTACAACTTACTATTGAAAAAGACAAAGTTGCTTTAATTTTCTGTATATATAAAAAAATTAATTATCAAACTAAAAATATGTCCAATGCTAAAATAGTAAAAAATGATTCCCAGTTTTAAAATATTTCTGAAAAATTTAAAATTATTCATCTGTTAATTTGAATCATGTTTTTTTGAAAAATTATTATATTATCCATATAAACCTTATATGGAGGATGGGGGTGCTCCTAATCAAGAAATTGTTTGAAGAAAGTGGAAAATGTTGGTTAGCAAGAGTGACATAATTAAGTGACTTTATCTCATTTTAATTCAGTCCTTTTTGCATTTCTCACACAAGAATTTAGTAGAAGAAAAAAAAAACGTTTGGAAAAGTTAAAAATTTACAATCATTTTGAAATGAGTCATTAAATGAGAAAAGTGGTTGCTATCATAAAAAAAAAAAAAAAAAAATCGCTGACAAACAGATTAAATATGTGTAAGATTTTTAAAAGCTGTTCATATTGAATTGCATTTGAACAAAGTTAGATGTTGCAAAATAGATCACTTACAAATATTTCTATTTTTCAAAGTGACAATAACAAGTTTATTTTGAAAGTCTACGTCAAATGTATAGAAAGTAATCGGTTGCATATGAACAGAATAGGAAATAATACAAACATTTTCATCTTCATTTTAAAATATAAGATTATTTTGAATAACTAGAAAATAAAATGACTGAAATAACTAGATATTCCAATTTTAAGAATTTTAAATGTTTCTTTTACAAATAAAACTCTAGAAAGTAGATGAAGTAGGCAATAACATTCAATAAGTTGTAAAATACAAATAGTATTCGAAACATGATCTCCCAATAACATAAACATATATCTATGTCGTTAATTTACCAGCTACTGAACGAATAACGAAAATAGTTAATAGTTTGAACAACAATGACTTTAATGTCACTGAAAAATGTTGTTTTTAATTCTCATTCAGCTAAATCAATTTTATAAATAAAAAAAATGAAGAAATTTAAAAAATATATGTCATGTCTATCATGCAGATATTTTGAAAAAGTAATTTTAAAATTTAGTTGGAGTTTTAGCTTCACATACACCTCCTGAGTGAAAGTGATAATCTTGATTAAAGTCAGATTGAAAATTTTAATTTTGCGTGATAAAAAATTATAATTATCTTAATTTTAGTCAAATCTGCTTACAGAACAAAAGAAATCAAGATTAATTTTGAATAAAAACAAAATCAAATATGAAACTAAAAAAAAAAAATCTTGTAACTTTAAAATACAAATCTATTAAGATTTGCAAAATAACTACAAAATGTTAAATAAAAAAATAAATAAAAATGTTTCATTTAGTCAACAAGAATAAGAAGGCTGAATTCAGTATTGTAGTATAACGCCCACATTTGACCGATAACAATTCTATTTTAGTTAGTGACCTTACGTGTTTAGCCATTAGCTAATCATTTCTTCAGACAAGATGTAAACATAATAGAAAGGTGATAGAGAAGACCTAAAAAATCTATCATCAAACAAGGAAAAATAACATTGACATTTTAATATCTCAATAAACAACCAATGAATAATTCTTAATAGTTTGCCTTTTCTGAACATCAAAAATGAAATCTGAATAATCCCCAGAAAAATAAGAGTTTTGGTTTGAATGTTATTAAATTGGCAAATAAAAAAGAAAAGAAAAATATTAAAAAAAAAAAAAATTCGCACAAACCCAATGTCAAATACAAAGCTTTCAGTATAATATTCATGGTTATCTGATTCTTAATTATTTTATTTTCTAATCTAAAAGGAAATAAAAAATAGATAACATTTTCAAGATTAAAAAATATAGTTTTGTTTTCATAAGATTTGTTGTATCATTCGATAAAAAATAGAGAAAATTCTAAAGATTTAAAAATAAAAATAAAATGAAGAAATATTTAAGTGACATTTTGTATGTGTAAAAATTATGGCAAACCAGAAGAATACCCGACTCAAAGTCAACAGCAAACTTATGGCGAGAGTTTCAGTTTCCCAAATTTATTAATTAAATTGTTAGGTGAAAGTACAGAATAGTTAACAAAGCCATTCTTAACATAGGGAGAGGGGGGCTTTGTTTACTATTCTGTATTTTCACCTAACAATTTAATAAATAAAAATTAGTACAAAACTTGGCAAAGAAGAGTAAGCGATCACAAACAGGAAGTCTTTAATATCAGGAACTAAATCTGACTGAACACCGTTTGCTGCTGACTGAGTCGGGTACTCTTCTGGTTTGCCAAGATTACTTATCTATTTATTTGTCTCTTGAACATATTCTGTTTTAATCAATAATCTCATGGCAGCTTTTAAAGATATTAATTTGATCTAAAGTTTTAAAATACTGTATTTATAAAATAGTATATTTTTTATGACATAACTCAGTGTTTAGTTCTACTAGTATGGCTCTAATGAGTTTTAAATATTTTAAAAAGAAATTTTATTATTAGGCTTCAATTGATCTTTTTTATGAAAATATAAAGCTGACTGAATGATTAAAATACAGGCGTAAAAAATATTTAATTAAAAATTAAAAAAATTTTTTGTTTACATATGCATGAAAACAAGTAAACATTTTTTTTTCAATATTTCAAAATAATTACTTTTGACATTCAAAAATTAGTGAATTTGTATTACTATTAAATGTCATTTATTCAAACAATAGTCAAAATTGCTGATTGATGCATAAATGATACAATCAATTTTGATAGGTGTTAGGTTAGTGTAATTAATACCTTATCACTTTGTTGGCGTAAATGACAGTTTATAAAAGCAAGAATTAAAGATAAGCTAAACTTCAGGATGCAAAAGAGGAAGTTTATATTCAAACGAAAAAAAAAAAAAAAGTAAGATTTTCTGGTTATCATTTTGAAATGAACCATTTATTAAGAAAAGTGGTTGCTATCATTTAAAAATCGATGACAAACACAGATTATAAATGCGTTAAGTATTAGTTTGAATAACATTGACTTTTTTTAGAATTATAAAAAAGGCAAAAAAAAATCAAATCCTCAAATATCAGTTTACTGATGTACAAATTAGAGGACATGGGAGGGAAAAATTAAAAAGGAAATCCATATTTCTATGAAAAAAAATGTTGAATATAAGTTATATAAAAAGATCAAAAGTCACTCAATATAATGACTAAATTAGAATTTAGTTTTAGCCACATTCCTGGTCTTTTATATATTTAAAAAATAAGTTATTTAAATGCAACAAAGTGATTTGATGAAATAGACTTTACAGGATAAATAACAATGTACATACATTGTTATTATATCTCAATAAATCATTTTTATTTTTTCAAATAAATGATCTCTTAGTAAAATGTTTGCATGATAGGATGAGGAAGCATATCCTCTTTTTTTTAATATATGTAAGTGGCCTATTAATAAATGTAGAGGTTCATTAAAACAAACTAATCTGAAAGGTTCATTTATTAAATAGTGACAAGTCTGCTGCATGCCCATGCAAGACACTGAATCAAAAATCATAGCAAGATTAAAATCAAATCAATAAATCAAGACAACCAATCAACAATCAGGAAATTAAAATAATGTCTGTGCACATTTGCTATTGCATCATATTTTCTAAGAAGAAAAAAAAGAGAGGCTGTAAGTACACACTAATCACACAACCCTTAGACATATAAAAATGACAAGATCTATATTTTAACCTTGAGAAGATCAAATTACTAAAGAGTGACCTCTAACTATAACAATGCAAAAAGAAAATGGAAATTAAAATGCAGACATTCAACTCAAATAATCTTTAAAGAAAATGAAGCCATCTTGAAAATGGTGAGATTGATCAAAAAAGACTAACAAAAGCTTTTGCTATTATTTCCACAATGGATAAAATGGAAGAGAAAAAATATTTGGATTTGATTTGTTCTAAAAAAATAAAAAAAATGGTGAATTAGGAATTAGCGAAAAATTGAAAGCAGACAGCAATCAAAGAATGGCTTCACTTTTTGATAGGAAAAGAAAATTGCTCAAATAAAAAGTGGTAGATTTTAGTTTGTTCAATTCTGACAATGTACTTAAGATTTTGTTATGATTTCATAATTTCAATTGTCCACGTGAGGACACAGAAAAGAAATCAAGTACAAAAAGAAAAAGGAAATTGTTTGCAATGCCCGCAGTAAAAACGTGAAAACCATTTGTACAAAAAGTTAGAATAGCAACAAATTTTTAGTATTTTTTGTTTCGTTAAAAAGAAAAAGGATCATTTAGTCCATAAAAAGACTGAATAAAATCTATTCAAACAGCATACACATATTTTCAATATGGATTGAAAATTTTTTTTTTCTTCTTTAAATATGATGTAATGAGGATTGAAATGTCTATGGAAAATAAAGATTAGTAATAGGTTTGGTATAAAACTATATAATAATGGAAATTTTATGTATGGCCGCACTATAACTCCAAAAACTCATTTTTATCAATTTTGAAACAAGGGTTCTATTGGTGCAGATAATACAAGTTCTTTATTTTTGTTTTCTTATAAAAAAGTCTTTAAGTCTGCATGAACCGATCTCCTCACAGAAATTATTCAACCATAGATGCACAAAACAAAATCATGATTTCAAGAATTTTAGCAAATATCAATCACTTTATTTTAACAGAATAAAAAGATTTCTATGCCCATAACTTTATATAGAAGAAAGTAGAAGCTAAGAGCCAGAAATGCGTGCAGTTTGTTTTTTAGTTTTTAAACCAAATTATTTTTTTAAAATAGAATTTAAAAACTTAAATTTATTCATTACATTTTTCTCTTCAAACATTTTCTTTAAATAAAAGAATAAAAAATCACACTTGTTCATAGTTACACCCCCACACAATATCTTATCAGATAATTTTGTTAATAGAGATTATCCAGCAGAGAACTGAGACCTCAGCCATGTAATAATATTTGAAAGTGATTCATCATATTACAGATAAATTAAAAAAACACAAAAAAAAAACTCATGAAACAGATCCTATTTTATAATAAAAACAAGCGGCTAGAATATACAACTATTTTGGAAGTAAAACCAGGAAGGCATTCTTTTCTAAAAAAGAGTAGGTGTAGATGAGGTAGTTTCTCTTAAATGTTAAGGAAAAAAACTGTATTTTATAAAGAATTGCAGAGAGAAAATTAATTCAATATATAAGAGTAAAGATGTATACTTTAATGGCGAAAAACAATTAGACAATGTTACTAAGTCAAAGCATAAAAGCAAATACTAAATCTTTCTTTTCGTTATAATCGAAAAAAAAAAAAAATAAATAAACAACATGAAGAGAAAGCACATGCGCACCCATCCACAGACAACAGGTAAATTATAGGAAGGACTTACCAAATGAAGGATTCATTAAATCCAGTAGTTAAAATGCTGTAAAAATTAAATATCAACCCAGTTCTTGCCCAATTGTTAACTAAATGTTCATAGCTCCAGTCTGCTGATGACCAAAGAGTATGGAGGAAAAAGAAATAAAAAAAAAACTTTTATGGTTAGATTTATTAAAAAAATTTTTTTCAAAAAGAATAAAAAATTCTTTATAAATATTCAAATATCCTTAATCTGATTGGTTGTCAGGTTTTATGGCATACCCCCCCCCCCTAATTTTATGATGAAACTATGTTCGTATACAAATGGTTTGTAGATTCATTTATTTTGTAACTAGTGTGCAACTGTTATATTCTATGTAACCTATAGAATGGACCAAAGCTCCCAAATTTGGGTCTCACCACCAGTTGTAGTTTAAAGTTATGTTCAAGAATTCTGAAGTTGAAGTCTTATTAAACAAAATATATGTTTAGCAAATATTATTGTCATTTTCAATCAATAGTGTTTAAGTCATATCATTTTTTTCTATAGTTATTTTTTTCCTTGCAAAGTACTCAAATGACATTCATGATCTTATATCTTCTTTTTCTTGTATATAACAGAAAATGAAATCTTTCCTTATTTCAATTGCGGAAATAGGCCAATAAAAAAGCTACATTAAAAATCTGTTCCACATGGCTTTTTGCCAAATATTGGTCCATATTTTCAAAAGCAAAATTTATCCCTTAAATCAATTTTTCCAATTTTGGTATTCAGTCCTGTCGATATTTACTTGCGGTATGCACCAGTCGCAGACTCTGTATCTGATTGGATACAACGTTTACATTAATTTAAAATAAAAATGGTGTCCTATTTATTTATTTATATCCCTGTGATAATAAATTTTCACTTTTGTTTTTGACTAATCTACAATATATATATATATATATATATATATATATATACACATACACACTTAACTAAAAATGTTTTGGTATGTCTGTTTTATGGCATATCAATCCTTTTTGCATTATTTAATGCTTAAACAATAAAAGTCTTGCATCATCCTTTTCACAACATATCAACACCCCTTCCTGAGTCAAAAAATACTTATTGTATACAATTGAACACAAGGTGCTATTTTACTTACAGCTGTGAGGAAATTACAAGTTCATACATTTTCCAATAGTATTAGTGTGTAAAGATGTGATTTGATAGGGTTTGAATTCAGCCTCTGTGACAGCATCCATTATAACCCCCCACCCCCAAGTTAATGAAAAAAATGTGAAAAACTATTGAAAATTCTCTTATTGTTAGAGTGTAATCTTCTATATAAATGAAGAGTGTGTATCTGAAAAGTTTAAGTGACATTAAATTAACACCGATTTGTTATTTTAGATTAAAGTTTTTCTTCAGGGAATTTATTTAACTTAGATCAGTTTGTTTATCTGCCTCCCACTGCAGCAAAGTTAGACACAAGGTCGACTTACAGTTGGAAATCCAGCTCTTCTCAAAAGGAGGAACTCTGGACAGGTGCAAAATTTGCAATGTTCAGCCCTGTCAGCATTACTTGGTGTGAGCACCTCATGTGATTCACAATAAACTAATCTCCTTTTGCAAAGGAGGAAGTAATGCTTGGGAGGATAGCCTCCAGAGACCAACCAGAACAGGTACTAAAATTGATTCGGCTAGAAGGCTCCCTGTGCTAGGTAAGAATATTTGACTGAAAAGAAAAAAAGAATACCAGATGTTTGTCCCCTTCCAAAATTTGATAAAAAATCTTATTTTATTAAATTAAAAGTTAATTCAAAATGACTTCATTTTTCCTTCTTTTTAAAAAAAATGTTTTTTTTTTTCTTTACAGTTAATGAGTTTTGTAAAGATTATTCGAAGCACAAGACTTTACTAACATGCAACACATTCATTAAGGTAATTTATTTTCAACTATATCATTTAGAAAAAGATGATTTGTCTGTATAAAATTATGTGAGCAAACTATCTGATAAAATAAGCAAATATCTGACTTGGGGAACAATTAGCTCCACGGAAAAGATTGAAACAATTTTAAACAGCAACATTTAAAAAAAATTTTTTTTTCTCCGGACTTGAAATTTTATAAAAAAGTTACAAAAGAAAATAAACAAATGAAAAAGACAAAATGTCATGTTCCATGTTTGTGTTGAAACTATTGATTATGTCATGAAATAGGAGACTGGAAATTAAGATTCTGTACAGGATTCATTTTTTAATTGTAACATATCTACCTGATAAAAAAACAAAGATGGATGGCAGATCAATTTAGCATAGTGGGCTGCCTATATATATTGCAGAGAATAGCAAAATACTCCAGCTAAAAAGATTCATATTCAATGAAAAAGATTACAAATATAACAGATGAAGAGATAATAAAATTAAAGCAAATCTAAATGTGCTTTACATAAAAACATTTTTTAATAAGATTTTTTATCAGATTTTTGAACTTCAACTTGTTTCAAGTAAACCTTTTCCTTTGCATTTTATCTAGAAATGTCTTTGCATACAACTATGCTATTAAAGCTAAAAACAATGTTTATAGTTGGGGAGCTGGACCATTCCCACAAACTGCACTCGTGAGGAGGCAAGTAAATAGGTACATATATCACAGATTATATAAACATATATATGTAAAATAAAATAAGGTAATACGGAATCACCGGTACGATAATTTATTTCAAGCACCTAAGATTACATAGTTGGAAATGAAAAAAGAGAAATTCGCACTCACTATTCAATACACATATAGAGAAGGGAAATTGTGCGATTTATAACGGAAAGCATATAGTGAGGAGGGAAAGAGAGTTCAATCTCCCCCCCCCTCTCAATATATTAAATATGTTGTCACCCTCTTTCCCCCTCACTATATGCTTTCCGTTATAAATCGCACAATTTCCCCTCTCTATATGTGTATTGAATAGTGAGTGTGCATTTCTCTTTTTTCATTTCCAAATATGTAATCTCATTTAGATGCTTAAAAAGACCAGAGGGTCGAAATAAATTATCGAATCAGTGATTATGTGTTACCTTATTTTATTCTTGCTCTGTTTATTACATTGAGCTCTCATACTCGGATTTCCTTCTGGATTTTATTTCACTCTAACATATATATATATATATATATATATATATATTAGATATTACCTCCTCTCTGAGAGGTTAGACATAAGGTCAGGTGTAGGGTTTGATGAAAGTGTTTCTGTGGAACGAACTGGATTCGAACCCGGCACACCCAGGTCCTCAGTCTACATTGTTAACCACTTAGCCACCATGCCATCCCCTATATTATATATATATATATATATATATATATACACACATATATATATATTATATAAAATTTGATACTTAATGATCTGTGAATCAAGTTAAACTAATTACACATAATGAATAAGTAGACACCCCAAAATAAAACAGTACTGCTTTTATCAGACTACTAATTTCAGAGAATCTAACTGGATTAATGATATACTATGTAAATATTGCATCCACACCAATGAAGACAGAAACGAGGCATATTATTAATTTGTCTGATAGTTGATTGGTTGCAAAACAATGTACTTGTTAATTGTTTTATGATGGTAATATAACATTTATAGTTAGAATTTTCATTACATCTATAGTGCTTATGTGTCAGGTTCACATTTAAAGAATCAGACAGTCATTACCATTGGCTATTCATTTCGGTTTTATGTATTCATTATAATTAACCATATTAAAAAATATCAAAATGTCTGCAAAAAATAAAATAAAATGACATTAATCCAACTAACGTTGGAAGAAGTGACCAGATATCTATGTACAATATAGTATGTGTCATGTTACAATACAGCATGACTGCATATAAATGAGTGTGGAAGTGATTGGTCCATAGAGTAGCCAATCAAATCATTTTGATAATTCATGAATACCATTCAACAACACAATTGACAAAATTAAAAACATGTCATTGAGTTTCATCAGTTAAGATTTTCAAACTTATCTATTAGAATTCAAACAAATGAATATGATCAAAAATATTCAACAGATTTGGTATTTTTCAAAGACAGATTAAGAGCATTTATTATTGTTTTTAGATGTAAATAATAGCATTTATTTCATATTATACAAGAAGCTTTTTTGATCATTTGCCAAGGCTGAACACCACAATTTCTGCATGATAATTTACATGGTATATATCGAAAAGGGGTTCTTAATAAAAAATGATCATTCTTCTAAATAAAATGATCATTCTTCTTAAGAAACTCAGACTTTGTCCCAAATAAATCAGTTTATTAAGCATGATATATCTTTTCATAAAATTAAAGCAACCGAAATATTAAATGCATAATTTCATTTTTGATTAATTAAATATTCTTTTACTTTCATAAGAGAATATCAAATATTTCAATCATAATCAAAGTTTTTTTTAGCATACACATCAACCTTTAGCACGTATTTGTAAAAAACATAAATAAAAGTTTAAAACTTCAAACGTCTTTATCTAAAATATCATCTTATTCAATTATATATAACATATTTTCTTTTATGATTCAAGTGAAGTTTTACATACTAAAATAAAAGGTCCAAACTTGTGATACTTGAAATCTGACCTTTGTGGAGACATTTTAATTGCTACAGTCCCTTTCTGCCATGCAGATTAAAATGATTTGATAAAAGAACTAGTTAATTTCCATGTTTGATCAAAAATCTTAACGTCATTTGTTTACTTTAGCATTTTTTACAAAATGCCATTGTCATCTATAATTTAGTAAAATAAAATATTGCTAAGATTTTACAATAGATAAACATTGATATTTATACAAAAGTTAAATACTATGAACGTATCATTTTAATAAGGATATTTTGAATTTTACATTTATCAAAGAACATTTGCTAATAAATTGATGTGGAAGTAAGTTTCATATTAGTTTAAGTAACTTTAATTTTGAAAAACCTAAAATGGCAATTCCTGAGGCACGTTCTCATGTAAAAAGGTGACAGTAGTAAATCTATTGACCCAACGACAACATACGGGCTATTAAAATTGTAGTGAGATTTCAAATAAAAGTTAAACTGAAAATGGAGCATAATGGCATTAGGTAAATCTCTTCCAATCAAAAATGTCACCTGCTCTGATAACGAAATTGACAAACTTATAATTCTAACATTCATTCATTAAAATAAGACACATTACAATGATAAATATACACAATAGATATGTTAACAAATGAAAACAAATTTTAAAAATAGTTATTTCAATCTTGAAAATAAATATTCTTGAGCAAAATATAGAAAATTAAACTCAATGTTAAATACTGCGAAAGTCAAAATATATATAACAGGAAAAACAATTTTCATGTTTTTTAACCTCCAAACTTTTGATCAAGTTGCAGAAAAAATTGCAATCAGTTGGACATAATCTTGAGGTTACATGATTTAGTTACGTTATATCGAAACATGTCATAGAAATTGCAGACTAAATGTGATTCTAGTCAACAATTATACATGTAGAAACACTGAAAGAGAAAACTGGACAAGATTGTGATCAGGATTGATTTCATAATGATAAATGTTTTATTAATTATTTCATAAAAAGTGGTTATTGAACTCATCTTCACTTGTTATGATTAACAACAGCAGCCGAAAACAAAAGTTTAATTTTAACAGCTATAATAATAATAATAATTATAATAATAATAATATTTGTAAATGGTGTCCTATAGATATTGAAAAAAAAACTATTAAAGTTACAACACTAAGTATCATTATCATTTTTTACTGCTGCTAGTTGATTTCTTTTATCATGGAAATAAAAGAAGAAATATGATGAGGAATATTGCATGTGAGTTGATTCCAGCCATATATGTAATCCTTTAAGATTAAATTGAGGGATGACATGCCACTCATCAGCTTATCAAGAGAAATAATGGGGAAAAAAGGTTATGAGAAAAGATAATTACTAAGATTTGAAGGTCATAAAGACATTTATATTAATAAGATTCTGCATTATTTAAATTTGAACATGTTCAATAATTGAACTCTTATACTACTACTACTTAAACTACATGCTATCAAGGAGGTTCACTATTATTATTTTTATTGAATTTAAAAATGGATTATTTTATTAATTATCAACATACAAGATTATCCAATGATGATTAAATAAAAATAAATATTATTACGATAACTAAGAGAATTATAGTTAACACTGAAATCAGCACTGTGTGTGTGTGTGCGTGTGTGTGCGTAATATTTGTTTTAATAATGGAAATGACAAAACATGTTAACTTTATTGAACTCTTTTTCAATCAACAATGGTGAAATGAAATGTGAACCTCCTTAGCAAACATAAGCTTTTTTGTTCATTTGCCAAGGCTGAAGAAGACAATTTTCGCATAATTAGAAGAAAAATGATCATTCTTCTTAATCAACATACATATTTATGAGATAGAAAGGGGGGGGGGGCAGAAGAGCTTAAAACAATTAAAAATGTTTAGAGTAAAATAAAATTGATTGCTAAAGAAAAAAATAGACCAAATGCATAAATGCAACTAAGAAAATTTCAGTTATTTTGTGAAATTGAAATTCTAACCAAAGAACGTGGGGTGGGGCCATCAGATGAAAAATAAAAAGTTGATTCCTAATTTCAGAATCAGTTTTAAAAACGAAACTGACTTCTGTAAAAATTGTTAACTCTTGACTTTGTGTTTTCTGATGTAATCAAAGAAAAACGTAATCTTTCATGAATATCAAATTTGTATATCACAACTATTTCTAATCTAAGTTTATAAGAAAGAGGAATAATAATTATTATTATTATTATTCCTAAGCATGCAATATAGTTATAGGAGAGTGAATTTCTAAAGTATTTCATTAAACCAAAGTCTTTTAAGTTAATGATCAGATATTATGTCAAGATATCTGGTGATTGGGCAAACCCCAGGGAGAAGTGGAGTCTAGTGAATGTAAGCCATTTACAATTAAATGTAAACTGTTATCGAATTCAATAGTAATTTTAAGCTTGGATAGAGGAAAAGACATTTAGAGAACAGGTTAGAGAGAAAAAGAGAGAGACAGACATTTAGAGAACAGGTTAGAGAGAAAGAGAGAGAGAGACATTTAGAGAACAGGTTAGAGAGAGTGAGAGACATTTAGAGAACAAGAGAGAGAGAGAGAACAGGCGAGAGAGAGAGAACAGGCGAGAGAGAGAGAGAACATGTTAGAGAGAGAACATGCTAGAGAGAGAGAGAGAGAGAACATGTTAGAGAGAGAGAGAGAGAGAGAACATGTTAGAGAGAGAGAGAGAGAACATGTTAGAGAGAGAGAGAGAACATGTTAGAGAGAGAACATGTGAGAGAGAGAGAGAGAGAGAGAGAGAGAGAGAGAGAGAGAGAGAGCATGTTAGAGAGAGTGAGAGACATTTAGAGAACAAGAAAGAGATAACATGTTAGAGAGAGAGAGAGAGAGAACATGTGAGAGAGAGAGAACATGTGTGAGAGAGAGAACATGAGACAGAACAGGTTAGAGAGAGAGAGACATTTAGAGAACAGGTTAGAGAGAGAGAGAGAGAGATCAATATGGCAATCTTCTTGAGATCTTTGTACAAGAAAAGGTCACGAACTTCTTTCAAAGTGGTTTATGATGTCAATGACTAAACAGCAAAAAAACACTTTCTGAATGAATGTAGTATCTTGTGTTACATTTGACCTGAACTTTTCCATAGGCTGAAATGTTAGGCTTCAAGTACTTTCAAGTTCAGTATTTACTTAAAGCGAATTCACTTACAATACAACACAATTTCTCAAATAATAAAATATATGTATATCAATAAAATTGTTTAACCACTTCTCATGTGTCTGCATGTGTCTGTATTTTTCGCCTCTACGTTACTGGCATTTTATTTACTATTAATCGATTATTCATTTCAATAAATCTTTTATGAATATCAAGTTTATATATCACAATGATTTCAATCAAAGATGCAACTGGTTCAATATAATAGAAAGAAAGACAAAAAAAGAAATCTGACTATTTGACATAATTTTAGTTTTGTTTTTTTAAACTACCACCAGTAAGAATGAAAAAAAAAAAAAAGAAAAAGAAAAAAAAAATACATGCATTTGGTTTCTGGTGATCCCAAAAGAATGAACATTGGAGGTTTTTTTTTTAACATAACCAGGTTACATTGATTTCAAAGATGTAATGTTTCTAAGTGTATCTTGTGTATTTTCTAACTTTTAGTAGACAGACAACTTTGCTTTATAAAATAGATAAGATTAAGATGAACATGTTGCAAACATCTTCACAATCCTGGAGGTTAAAATATTTCCAAACTGTTTTTTTATACATCAATAATTCGGTAAACAGATGAATCGTACAAATAACTTGAATGGTTATCTGAATCCACAAATGAATGTAACAATGTTTTTTTTAAAGATGTTGAAAATCAAAAGAGGCTGAAAGTAACGCAGAGTTATTGTGTTGTAAGAATGATCAAGATTTAATATTGCAGAGAAATCGTCTTCTTTTTCTAAAGAGTTATGAATGAGAACCTTGTGAAAGTGAAGGGTTGGTCAGTACCTAGATAGAAAGAAGGAAAGTGAACAGAACGAGATTATAGCAAAAGACGAGAGGAATTGCAGCCTGAAATGAATAAATATTGCATCATTTGACAAATGTTGAGCAAAGCAGATGATTTCACTTTTAATAAAAAAGATGAGCTGAAATAGCGAATAGAAAAATAATAACGATTTAGTTTGTGTGAATGAAATGAATTGTAATGGGCTGAGCCAAGCATTTGGAGAGATGACAAGAAATATCCAAGGAGAGCAAAGGAAAACATAGTATAATAGAGGGTGACCACTAAATATCACACTTAAGGGCACTTTAAAATTGAAGGTTTAAAAACAAAAAATATCTTTGGCTTATAAGCCGCTCTGGATTTTCTCTTCCATCATAAACCAATCAGTCACTGTTCATTATTAGAAAATAAATTTGTTCATTTGTGTCAAACCAGCAAATAATGCAACAACATGTGAGTATAAAATAACTGTATAAAGGGTTACTTATTACAAAATGGATAATATAGTTAAAAAAAAAAAAATGCTAAGCATGTACCAGGAAAGATTTTGGGGTATAGGAAGCAGGATACATTCATAAAATAAATCTAAACTCATCCTTTAAAGAAATTCAACTTTTCAAGATAAAAACTTTGCTTTTTTTTGTATTATTCGGACTGCTACTCTCATCTCTGTTGTTGTATTCACAAGGTTTTGGCCAATATAATCTCCATCTTTTTAGGTCATCCTATTGAACATTCCATGTTGTACAGTATTTCACTGAGAATAATAGTCCAAATAATTCAAATTAGCAATCCTCATCAATTTAAAAATATTTTTCAAGAAAGCTGCCAGATATTTTTCAAGAAAGCTGCCAGATATTTTTCAAGAAAGCTGCCAGATATTTTCATAAGTTTACAATAATAGTAGAATTAAAAAAAATTATTTTAATAACTTAAAATCATTTTAACAATATTACCGGTCACGATAAATATCAATCAATTATATTTATTATTGAGTTTTATACAGAGATACAACTTTAAATCTACAAGAGTATGAAGCAGCAATTATTAATGTGTAGCCTATTCAAAACTTAATCATACAAATATGTTGTTGCAATCAATGCTCACAGATAATTGATAACAAGGATAATATTTATCCAGGTCATCTAAAGTAGTAAAGAAAACACGAGAACAGAACGTAGAGTAAGTGGCCGCTACATGTACAGTGTATAGATTATTCTCTTGTTTAGGATTACATAAAATATTGTTGTAATCAACTTTCCTTTTTTAGACACAGCATCTAATATATTTGACAATTTCTTTGCAAATACTAATCATTGCAACGTATGAATGTATACAAAGCCTATCTAAAACGTATCCGACCTTAGGCCAAAAAAATATTTCAAATATGTGACGGGGTTGGGACACTAATCACATTCAAAGTAGGCCCCTTGTGCTTGCACACATTTAGCCCACCGATCCATCCACTGCTGGAAGTCTTCTTTTGGAATGGTGTTCATTCTCCACCATCGCGTTCTGCATTATCTTCTTTTTCGCACCCTCTTAACAGCAGCTGCACTCCGAGCAGTTTGGGGTCTGCAAGAACGCTGGTCACTCTCTGCTGATGTGCGGCCGTTTTTGAATCGGTTGAACTACTCCTTAATTTGTGTTACACATCGCATCTTCTCCAAACACCTGCTGAATCTAACGCGATGGTGGAGATTAACCCCATTCTGCAAGAAGACTTCCAGGGGTGTTTCCGGCAGTGGATGGATCGGTGGGCTAAGTGTGTGCAAGCACAAGGGGCCTACTTTGAAGGGGATTAAGGTCCCAACCCTATCACATATTTGACATATTTTTTCTGGCCTAAGGTCGGATACGTTTTAGACATGCCTCGTATTTTATTCAGATCATACAGACTGCTATTCTCATTTTGGTTTTTCTATTCACAAGTTACATCGACCCAAACATTCTGAATATAACAACCAAAAAAGAGAATAGTAGTCCGAATAATCACAATTACCAATTCTCATCTAAATAATTCTGAAACATAGTATAGATTTCTATTCTGTAGTTTAAAAGGAACTGTTTTGAATTTTTATATAAAATCTATCAAGGCATTTAGTGCCAGTTCGTTAAAATAAATATGGTTGACTAAAAAATAGTCAACTGGAATTAAATGTGTACTAAATTTAAAGAGAAAAGTTTTTATTTATTTATTATTTTTTTATTTTTATAAAAATCTCAGTTCTGCTTCTACAGGAAGTATACTTTGTTTTCTATGCCAACTACTTGAGCGATATAAGTAACTTCACAAGAATGCCTTCCGAATTAACATTAATTAAAAATAATTTCAATCATATTCAGCAATGTAGATGGAAGTAAGTCTAAGTATTACAATTAGGTTCTTTTGAACATTAAAATAAAAACCAAGGAGAATTATGTAATAAATGTGAAATCATTTTTTTTTAAATGAATAGATGATTATTTTATTTAAAATTGAAAATCAAACAGACAATTTAAGTTGTACGGAGATTAAAAAAAAGATTTCACTCCATAAAATGAAAAATAAGAGGAAAGGGAAGCAATGAATTATGGGAAGGGAGAAGCACATTAAGGATTATGATAAGAACTGCACAAAAGCAAGCAGGATAAAAGTGCTATTATAGGGATTGCAAATATAAAAGGGATTCAACAAGAAACAAGTGATAGCATTAATAGGGAAAGGTTTCTCCTACTTCTAATGGTCACATAAATTAGGCAAAATAAATTATAGGCTAAAAATTAGTCAATGAACTTGGGAAATTGTCACAACATAAGTTGAAATAATTACAAAATATAGCATCCATGCAAAAATAACTTGCATTATAAAATAGTAAGGTCTACAGGTTTAACAGATGATACATCTTCCTATAAAACTAGTTATGCTAAGTGTATTTTATTTTCAAATTTATATTCAGATTTAGTATGTGTGTGTGCTGTAAAAATAACAGTTGTGTTGCAGCCAAACATTTTTTTCTACAGATGATGACTTTTGGTCAGGTATGGCTTTTAAACAAAAGAAAAACATTTTCCCAGAAAATACCGACAAAAGGCTCCTGAATAAATTCAGACGATACAGTGGCTGAAGCACTATAAAAATAACAAGCACAATGTGGATAACTGTTCAAAACATGTAAAGAATGTTTGAATTTGTTAAATAAAATTATTACTTTTACACTTTTTCGTCTTATTGTATATGGCATATTTTATATTTTAAGTATATAAATAATGATTAAACACTGCCATATAAACATATTCATTTATATTTAGAAAATGCAATTTTGTTATTTACTTTTTATTGGTTATTTTAAATTGTTAGTATTTGAAAATCCAGCCCACATTTGATCCCATGTTTCATAAACGGGAGAAGACCTGTATTTATATTCAACTAACAGGTCAATCACTCTTCGGTCATTTGATGCCGAAACTAATTGTAAATGAAAATAGTATTTAGCTAAAAAAATAAAAAAAAAATAAAAGATTACATTACATACACACATAGTTTAGAAGTAATAAACACAGAGGGCTCAATTACGTTTGTAAGAGCAGAATATATTTTAACTTTATTCAGGAATGTGTTCTTCCGCCCCTATCTCCCCAAAACTCTGATCCTCGAACTTCTTAGACCTCTTTCTTTTAATCCTTGCTTCTTTAGGCCCCTCACCATAAATATTCCTGTTATCCTTTTCTTTTACTCTCATTTTCCATATTTAAAATATTTTTAAATATTATTTTACTTTATTTTTTATTACTTATTATCCACTGTGATATCGCCATGGTTAACTGATATATTACTGTATGGACCATCTATAACAGGGGCAGGCAACCCCCGGCCAGGGGGTCACATCCGGCCCGCGAAGGCTTAGCCACCGTCCGGCCCGCCACCCTGCTAGGCTTTATTATTGCAATCCGGCCCACGGACCTCCCAGTAAAACTCATATCATTTTGTGACAGACGTAAAAGTAGGTTTCAATTAAGATTTACAGTGGGTTAAAAATGTATAAATATCAGCGAGCGATGATGCATGTATATTTCATTTTTCTGTAACTATTAAAAGAGAAAGAGAGAGGCAAAGAGGAAACGAGAGACGAGGAAAGGGCATGAAACAGAACCTATGCGAGGTGTGTCAAAACGAATGCTGGATCAACTTGCTACTTCCCCCGTCATTATTTTTTATGATTCCAAAATGGCTCTTCGTCGGCACCTTTTATAACATCACATAAATAAATATCAGATTTGTAGAGTGTTCAATGCAATTTTTGGACAATTTATTCTTGTAAACAAAATATAGTAATTCTGAGATTTCGTTTTTCACTCCGGCCCGCGATCTCCTTCCAAAAGTCTCATCTGGCCCTCACTCTGAAACGGTTGCCCGCCCCTGATTTATAATATCAGGTACTGACAAGATAGACCACATGAACGTTGTTAACATCCATAGTGAACGTAGTGCTATGGAGCCAATAGGATTCGAACTTGACACTCCAGATAACAAATAGCTGATCGTAGAAAGAACTGGAGAAACCAATGGCAACAACAGAATCGAGACAGTCAAAGAAAGTTTCATTTTAGATGGTTGGATTTTGTTGAAGAGTTTTCGCAAATTGTTTAACATCTTTGAGTTTGATAAAAGTCTCAACAAACCAGAAATATGTTTTACAATACTCTCTCTTGATATCCTATAGATATTATGGCCTCTTTACCCTCAAATAGATATTCATGAGCGATTTCAGCGTGGCCTATGTGGGGGAAGGTCAGCACTACTTGTGGTCACTTCTGCTTCTGATGGTTTTAATCTGCCATTCTCCAATGGTAGGTTTAGCATTCTGTAGTTTGTTGTTTGTAAAAGTGTCCCATTTGTTTTTAAGTAGGAGATCTGACAGAATTTGAAGAGGACTTGCTTGTCCCATGAAACATTTCAGTAAACATTAACCGGCATTTCTTTTGAATGAATTAAGAAGCCAGTTCACATGATCATCCAACAATGTAATAAAGTAAGTGACAGTTTTAGTATAACTGCCTACTTGCCTGACTGGTCAGCAGTAAAAAGTGTTTGTTGGACTAGTGTGAATAAAACACCATTTAAGACAATTATGAAAGACAACAAAAAGTTTATTTTTTTTTTTTTTTATGAAAACAAGATTAAAAATAGAAAAAAAAGTCAGTTTATCAATGGCTGATAAATTGCCATTATCAAATCATTGAAATTAAATCAACTTTAATGATGAACCTTAAAATAATAAAAAAAATCTAACTTTTATTTTAATATTAAGATCTTTGGTAAGAAAAATTTACCTAGTTATATTAAAATGTATATACCTGATCGTCATTACCGTTCTATTAAAAAATGAAAATATTCACAACAATGTGAAATTTTAGCCTCAACTGTTATAGAAAGGATTTTCTGACTTGATATCACATAGAATTTTAAAATTTTTTGCTTTGTAAAATCTGAAAGCATAATTATCTTCGATAATTATCTGTAATAAGAAAAAACATAAAAACGATAAGAATAAGGTTAATATTCTTCCTATCATTTGTAGAATTCATTCAACTTTAAAAAATGTCTAATCTCAAAAAAGGTCCATGAATATAAAAATGTATGGACAGAAAATATCAGTCTCTATAATGTAGAATTTCGATATACAAACTTTATTTTGAGAAAACTGCAAAAAGAAATATGACTAAAGCAATAATTAGTATATTTGTTTCATTGAAATCATTCAGAACAATTAGTCTGATTTGTCCGTTTTACAGTAGATCAGCTCTTTTGAAGATTATTTAAGTGTGAAATGATTTATTGTAAATGATCCATAGAAGACAAATTGCTACTTTAAGCAGAGCTAAGGTGGATCAGTTTGTGCCTTTCCCAACAGTTATAAGTGTCTAAGTTAATCTACATCGATCTGATAAGAATTGAAATTGGTTTGCCAATTTCATAATGTTGATAAATTTTAGCCCCGTTCCCCCATCACATGCAGAAAAATCGGCCAACATATGAATACTTTAGTTTCATGTTATTTACAGTTTGCTCAACTCTAAATCTCATTTAAATAATAAATAAGGTTAAATGACGACATGTTTGGACAAATGAAGGATACGAAAAACAAGCCATGCATAATAAATGAAGAAGGAAATAAAAAATGACAATATGAAGCATGCAGAGAAAAGGTTAAAACGCCTTCATTGAAAACTAACGTTAATCAAAAGTTAATTTTCATATCATTTGCATAAAACAAGGTTTGCAGCCAAATAAACAAGACTAGATGAATATTAGAATTAGAGCAGGAGGATAGCAAAAAAAAAAAAAAAAAAAAAATTATCGCTTTAGGAATTCATTTTCTTCATTTTGTTTTAAGCTATCGGTGAAAATGATAGAATTAATTTCTAGAAAAGTAAAAATAATTTATTCTAGTTCCAAGGGTAATAGATGAGTTTAGATTTTAGTGTCCAAGTGACAGGTTTTCTTGAAAATGAAGAGAGACAAGATGCATTAGAAGATAATGGCTGAAGTTCATAGAAAAATCGAATTAGTAAAAGTGAAAAGAAAAATTTTAATTCATTTAAAGAATGTAAGAAATGTTGGCGCTAATACCAGCACGATTATAAAATAGTTCGATAAAAGGATACTTTCTCCTGGTTTTTTAGTTTCTTGTTCCATGCCAGGTAATGCTGCAGCCACTCGACGGAACAGCTAAAAAAATAAAATTAAAAAAAAAATGCATAAATGCATTATAAAACAACAATCCAGATGATACATACAGCAAAAGATGGATAGTTGCATATAGGTTGCAAGTATTATTAAAAACAAAATACTGTCAATTCAAGAAATGTGTTAAAGACAATAAGAAATGTAGTTTCAGAATGTATACAGTTAAGGGGTCTATCTCCAAAACCCCAGAAGTTCTTAAACTTCTGGGGTTTTGGAGATAGACAGGAAATTATTTTGAACACAATGGACATGCGTTTTTTTTAAATAAAAAAAAAAAAAATTTTTTTACAGTGAATAGAGTAATCAGAAGGAAAATGTCACACACAACAAATAAGTCTATTCTTTTTTTAACTTCTGAATCATTAGAAAATTATGTCTACAATAAGTTTTTCAATCGTATAAAATGTTTAAATGAACAAATAAAGGGATGCCTGGGGATATTACAGAGTAATTAAGCGTCTTTCTTTTTCCTTTTTATAAAGCTGCTCACTAGGGTTGGTTGGTTGTTTTACGGCATATCAACCCTTTTCAGGTTATTTACTGCCAAATCTGGCCAGTTTGGTAGAAGTTTTTATGTTTCAAGTTCTTTATATGTTCAAATATGTATTCAAGGTGTTTGGTCTGATTGTTTTGTAAAGGAAAATTGTTGTTTTTGTTTTTGCAGAACATGATTGAGTTTTGCAAAGGGACAAAAAAGGGGGGAAAATAAAAAATAAATATAAATAACATCAATGTTTGGTTTGGTTTATGGCATAACAGCCATCTAAGGGTTATTTAATGCCGACTAATGTTGTCAAATGATGTCCCAAGGTAGGTCAATTTATTTTATATTGTTTTGGGGAAGATAAAAAAAAAAAATTGAGATTACATTTTTTTAACAGTACAACTTCTTTAATGAAGTCTAAGATTTTGGTCAGATTTGTGTCTTTAAACAGGTCCTTTAGATTTTTAAGTTGTAGTATTTACTTCGGCTAGGGAGAAAGGGCTACTATTTACTTTCAGAAATCATATTGATTTTATATAAATGCTTTTTCATATTCTCTAGACTTTCCAGTCTTCCAGGTCAATGAAGTTGACATTTCACATGACAATTCAATCGTGATTTACTGCAATATAAACTGAAGCGTCTACAAGAGAGCACTTAGTGCATATTTCTTTTCACAATGACCATTGTCTCGTCAAGTTTTTCAAAAGTATTTTAGATAAATGAAAACAATACAAGAAAAATATTTTCTAAAATACATGTTTTTTTTATGCGAAAAGGTTTTATGAAAATGATAAAATGTTTAACTTGCATAATGACACCATGATTCAGTATTTAGTAAAGCTGACGTTAGATCTTCAGCGATTTAGTTTGCAATAAAAATATCTATGAGATTAATGACGTGAATAATCTTAGATAAATACATGGAAAATAAGCTTTTAATGTAAGTTAGGCTTTAGATAACTGAATAAACTCTCAAACGAAATGTATTCCTATGGAATACAAGCTTTATTTTTACATGAACAGCAGTCAATATCTGCTTTTGTCATGCGAGAGTGATAGCACCATTTGCTATTTGGATTGGCACAAAGGAATTCGTTGCAAGACATATTGACAAAATGGATGACAGCTCAAGCATTCAATCAATGAATGACAATAGTTTAGAAATGGCTGTATGAAAAAACGAGAGCGAAGAAAGAAAGAGCAAAAGGAAGAATGAATCTCATTTTACTGCAAGAATCATTATTTTTTGCATTAGTCATTTGTTGAGTGTAGGCAATTACTAACAAGTCGCAAACTGACAACCTTTGTCTTCAAAAAGATAATTTCTCACAAGTCCACAATCTGAGAAAGTATAATTTTAAAAAGTTGTTTGTACCAATTATTATGTGCATAGCAACAAACAATGAACTTATAATCTAGGATTTGTTATTAGTTCAGTATTATACAATTATTATTAAATCAAAACAGTTATTATCTAACAAGTATACTGATTGGAAAACCTTTTACAGAATATAAGTATAAAAGTCTCTACATTCACTTCTTGTGATCTGATTCATTTAAATTTTTATGTAACAAAATTAACAATTTAAAACCATCACACAAATTAATCTTGAGTAATCTGCTGTATAAAGTAGAGAAAAGCAAGTTCAACACAGTTTTCTTTCGATGAATACTTTCAAATGTGAAGTACTTCAAAATGAATACGCTTTTACCACATGCATTTCTGAAAATGATCCATCAAATCAAATTGTTTATATACAAAATGTATAACTGAGTTCTACATGTTAGGAGAATGAACCAATTTATGTTCTTGATACTTATTTCATTAAGAAACCAGTTCCAAATTTAAATAAAAAAGTTTGTTTTTTTCATCTGTTTTTGTTTTCCTGCCATTTATATGAATCAACACTAAGTCATCTTAGAAAGTTACTATATGGATGAGAGTAAATAAATAATCGATTAGTGTGTCAAAACAAAATTTACAAATTGATATTTAAATTATTGCTGTTTATAACTAATAAAGTGTAAGTCTATTGCACCAAATCAGGTTTAACAAAAGGTCTATAGATAAATAAAATTTAAAAAAATGACTAAAAATGTTTCAAGAAGGAATAAGTTCAAATAAATAAAGTTTACAATTGCTTTATCTATTTGCTCTTCAGAATTGTAAGGAAAATTCTGTACACAATTCAGAAAAATAAGAATCCCAGAATTAATAGCAAAAAAAACAAACTATCGTGTTCATCTTGTGATCCTGTAATGAAATTAAAGGAACTCCTCTTCAACAACACTGACAAATCTCAACTCCAATGTCCTCTCTCAGTTGGCAAAAATTCAACACATATGCTAATTAGTTGAAACTACAAAAGTCTACATCTGCGAAGAGACTCCCCCACTCCTCCTCTGGCGGATGGACATTCCCGACATGTGGAGCATCGCGTTCTCTTCTCAGTTGGTTGATGTTGCTCTTTATTGTCACAGTTTATTAGCAATTTATCAAGTCAGAACTTTTAAATCAACCAGTGTCAAATTGTGGAAATCGATGGCCAAAATACACGTGCAAACATTTTATAAAAAACAAGATTTTGCACACAAAAAGAAAAAAGATGTGAAAATTTAAGCCAGAACTTACCTGTTTAACATTGTATCCTGCTTTTGCACTAGTTTCAATAAACATCACACTTAATTCTTTAGCTTTTCGTTCACCTTCTTCCGTTGTTACTTGCCTATAAATAACAGAAAAAATGCTTTCAACATATTTGATTCTTAGGTAGTAGAGGCAGTGGCGGCGAGGGGTTAAATATATATTTTTTAATTCCTTTAAAACGTAAATTTGTAACCAAAAACTATGTTGTCTAATAACAGATATTTATTTACTTTTCCAAGATGAACTAATTGATATTAAAATTAACAAATTACAGAAGATAACCATTTTGAAAAGATGTAAAAATAAAATAAAATTAAAAAAAAAACAAGTGATCTCACCTCTTTTCTGAAAGGTCTGTTTTGTTTCCTACAAGCATAATTATCACATCACTACCTCTTTCTGTTCGTACATCATCGATCCATTTGGAAGTTTGTTGAAAAGAATTAGCATCTAGAGAAACAGAAGAGATTCAGTGGAAGATTCAAAGATTTTAATGATAAAAAAATAATGAAAAAGTGTAAGTTTTTTGCATAACGAAATAGGCTGACACATAAAAATGTTAATTATGCTTTTGCATATTTTAGATACAAGAGACCCCCCCCCCCAACTACCCATGGATTAAAAAACTACTGGAAAGATTTTTATAAAGTTTGAAAGATCTATATATTAATACGCTAGCATGTACCTACCTGTGTTACGCTCTGACACCCCTTTTTACAAAGATGGGATCGCCGGAGATTTTTTTTTTTAAACAGTGAGCTAAACATACATCGAGGGGGTGGGGGAAGATAGAGTTAGCACTTACTTTTGCCCCAAAGAGGGCGGGTGGAATTTCCACTGGGTCCCGCTAGTAAATATAAATATATATAAAAAAATACAGTCTAATGAGTTATGTTTAACTTATTTTTAAGGAAAGCAAAGAGGACAAAATCCACCCTTTGAAAATAAAATTTATCCATAAAAGTTACTCAATTTATTATCTAAAAATCTGATGTCATTTTTCATATTAAATGTCTTTAAATGTGCGACACATATGTAATGTCAAGTAACAGTTCTATCGGATCTATTTTTTTTAGTTCATTTTGAGCGGTTTTATTTCTTTACCACCTCGAATGGA
Organism: Sepiola atlantica; assembly: GCA_963556195.1. Taxonomy (NCBI): domain Eukaryota; kingdom Metazoa; phylum Mollusca; class Cephalopoda; order Sepiida; family Sepiolidae; genus Sepiola; species Sepiola atlantica. The sequence continues at coordinate 155,763,449 of OY744526.1, forward strand.
CATGTAGAATAATTACGTACTCACTTTTACTTATGCAGCCATGAGATATAAGAGGCCATTTGCATTTCACTTATTGGTAAAAAAAACAATGATGTGATTGGCTAATGAACATGGATGATTGAGCAATAGTCGTGCATGTCAGGATTTGTGTCGTACTAAAAGAAATATCAAGCCGGATATAGTATGCAATCAATAAAATAGATCTGAATTCCCAGTTTTATATTTAATGAGCTGGACTCGTGCCCCAACATAGATATAAATTTAATTAAAAAAATGTTAAGTATTAGAGTAAATACTTATAGAATGTATCCATGTTTCGAATCAAATAAAATAGATTTTGCTATCTTTTGGGTGACTGCCCCCCCCTCCCTCCTACGTTTTTTAGTAGTGGGTTAGTGGAAAAAATAAAAACCACTCCTGATCCTCAAAAAAGTAAATGTGATATAAAAATAGTCGCAAACTTTTCCACGATCAGTGAAGGAGAAGTTCTTTTCGACTGAATCAATTTTTATCTCAATCTGGAGTGTTCCTGTTTAGGGGGGATTTATGTAAGCATAGTATCATAACAGATACTACACTATTAGCAAAAAAAAAAAAACTTTTGAATAAATTGTCAGCTAATTTATAAACAATTTGGTAAAATACGAAAGAACTTGTCACATAAACTTTTAAAATAGGGTTTGTGTGTACATACAAATCCATACACACAAAGCCAAAATTAGACAAATGGTCGGTTTTTAATGGGGGGGGGGGGGGCTACCTCCTCCAAAAAAAGGCACTTTGGATGAAGGAAAAATTGTCCCGGTCAGGAAAGATCTTACCCTCTGGTTGAGGACACAACAGATACGACACCTTAATCCCAGCACGACGGTTGGAAAGTTAAGTTGTGGGTTTTTGAATAAAACATTCAGTAGAGAAAACAATGGGTAATTTTCTAGTATACGTGTGTCCGGATATGATGATGACAGCATTTCTTCAAAACAACTTTTTTAAAAAATAAATTCAGGACTTAATGTTATGTTTTGAAAAATTATTTATTTAAACAATACTTAATAACTGATACATATTTTTTCATGCAATATTTATCTTTCCTTTTATCGTAAAATTTAGCTTTAGTTAATGCAAAACTAGTAACTGTTCCCCGACTTTTTCACATACAAGTAGTTTTCTTTCCCTTTTCAGGGGACCAGTTTATCAAAGTATTGTTGTTTAAATGTAATGTTGCAAAATTGAAATAAACTTGTAACATTTGTTGAAATTCCTTCATTTTTCTTTGAAAATATATTTGCATAGAGCTCAAGGACTCTTAAACTGAAATTGATAATGTTATTATTATCTTTTTTCTTTTCATTTAAAAATATTCTATGCTAAAATGGAAACAAATAAATTTCCAAGATTTATTATTTTCTATTCTAATAAAAAAGTCATTAAATGTTTTCCTATTTTTGTTCAATCTTTCCTATTATTAAATAGTGCAAATTTAATTTGATTAAAATCTGAAGGATTTTTCATCACGATTCCTATGATATCGCTATTTGGTAGTAACAGCACTATAATGAACTGTTTCGATATAGAAAAATATTTTGGCGCAGTTTCCGGTATGCAAGCGAAACCAGAAATATAGTCAATATTTTATCTTTTACCTTCATTGTGAATAATGTTACTTGAATCCTTTTTGACACCAACAGATATCAGGAAGGTGTGTATTCAGGTGTTATTGTATTTTACCAGGTAAACAGAATCGTTGCAATGAAAATGTCAAGACTTTTTAAAATTCTTCAACCACTTTATTTTATTTTTACTATTAAATCAAGGGGAGATAGTTGGCAATTTTTAAATGGATTTATATGTTGGCAATCCAATTTGAAACAGAATACACAAGATGGCAGGGAGCATTATCTTGCTGAAATATCAGATTTCTTATATTTGTTACTGAGAGTTTGAACAGTAACTATTTACTCTTGAAAACTCCTTAGAGAATCATTGAATTTATTTGACTTTAAATGCAAGTATTTCTATGTTTTGTATTATTCGGACTACTATTCTCATCTTGTTTGCTATTTTCACAAGGTTTCAACCGATGTAATCTCTGACCTTCTTCAGGTGCATCTTTTTGAACTCCGAAACCTATACGGAATTTCCAACTAAACCCTTTATTTAATCCACAGAGGTAGATTGTTCTCATTCGATCATCCATAACACAGTAGAAGTTGTAATTTTTATGTTATTCATAGTTATTATTGTCTGTAGTAAAAATTGAACCTTTTACCTCTAGACGATTGTCAATCAAAACTGATTGTCAATCAATGCTATTAACTGTTATGCCATGGGTCCATGCAGATCCCAATGGATGAAATAAAGGGTTCAGTTCGAAATTCTGTATAGGTTTCGGAGTTCGACAAAGATTCACAAGTTGAAAAAGATGCACCTTAAGAAGGTCGGAGTTGACATCGGCCGAAAAGTGAAAAAAACAAGAATAGTTGTTCAAATAATCAAACTCCTCAATAATTTCCAAAGCAAAATAATAATATTTTGATGCTGTGTTGGTAGTCTGCTCTGCAGCATGAACTCTGCTTTCCTTATAAAACTAAAAAATGAAAACTTAGCATAACAATGGAAGTATAGAATACAAAGTCACTATTTGTCACATATAACTCGGAAACAGAATAGAAGTGATTAAGCAGATAACTGTGCAGACAGGTCAAACCTTATATTCCTGGATTTTTGAGATGATGGTTTTATAATTTGCATAATTTTGGTTATTCGAACTACATTTCTCATCTTGAGTGTTATCATCACAACATTTCGGCCGCTGTAACCTCCGGCCTTTTTCAGGTGTATCTCTTCGAACTTTGGAATATTTTTGCCTGCAAGGACCCGTGGCACAGTGGATATAGTACTAAGTTAAATTCAGTTCCAAGTGATAGTCATCTGAAGGTTGAAGGTTCAATCCTCAGTGCGGGCGATACGAAGAATTGTGAATTACTGAAGACTTCTCCCGGTCCTGGCTGATGGAAGAAGAGCATGCTACCCCCTTGGATTAAATAAAGGATTCCGTTTGAAGTTCTGTCCAGATTCTTGAGTTTGACAGAAATGTTCCAGAGTTTGAAGAGATATACCTGAAGAAGGCCGAAACGCTGTGATGATAACACTCAAGATGAGAAATGTAGTCTGAATAACCAAAATTATACAAATTATTAATCTAATCTAAAAAATTTGAAGAATCTTTTTAAAAAAAATGAGATTTAATCTTAATTTTTGAGATATTTAAACCTAATTTAAAATTTGTCAGTTTGACATTTTGTGTGGGGTCTATTTAGAAATTGTATGTAGGCACACCGTGCAATATTTTCAAGAGCATAACAATATTCAGAGTTTTATACATTACTTAGTCAAATAAAGATGGCCACCACATTTTGGTGGATATTTTTACAATATTTAATTTGACGCAATTTTCCACCCTAGCAAAGCCATGAACTTGTAAAATAAATATTAAAAAAAAAAATTAAACAAAAAAAATCATACATTTTTATTTCATTCAATTAAGACATTTTAATCTGGTACGTTCGTTTTATCTATTACATAAAGAAAAGTTGTATTTCTGTGTGTGTGTGTGTGTGTGTGTGTGTGTGTGTGTGTGTGACTAAAACTCAGAAACTACCAAAGATACACTTACAAATATTATGTCATCAGATTCCGTATGACCCTAAACTGGTTAGGTTAAAAAAAAATACTGTAATATTCATTAATTTAGGGGTCACCAGGGCCAAATTAGTGCATTTATAAGAAATAATTACTTTCTTTCCTACTGGTAGTTGTTCCAAAATTGACACTAAAACTAGTTCCAGTCAGCAACTGATGATTTTTTTGTTGCTTTTTATTATATTGAACCAGGTGCTAAAAATAAACAAAGACGTGTTCGAAAAGTAACATGTAAGTAATGCGTAAAGAAAAGTAAAGTTTTAAAAGAATGATCTTACACACAGACCTTTTTTTAAAAACTTTTATATTTTGTTATCCATGCCCCTGGGCAACGCCGGGTAGCCTTGCTAGTTTTCTGCACTTGATAAAACTAGAAGAACTTTAGAAGGTTTAGAGAGAACACTTTAAAAGAAAGCCACTTACTTGTGATATCATATACAACCACAGCAACTGATGAGTCTCTAATATAGCTGGGAATTAAACTTCTGAATCGTTCTTGACCAGCCGTGTCCCATAACTGCAGTCTTATCTGGAAAAGACAAAAGAAAAGTTTATCAACTAGGAATGATCACTTGGAAAACTTCCAAGAATTCGCTTTTTTAAGGAAATCAGGAATAACTAATTGCTAAAGTTAAAAAAAAAAAAAAAAATAATTATTTAAAGTAATTTGTTACCTAATCTAAATGAATAAATGCGAAAGTTTTTTCCATTTATCCAAGCTATATTTATATAAAAACACATTAGGCTTATTTAATTCAATTATACATCAAAATATTTTCAAATACCCTATATATACCAAACGATACACTGCCAAAATACACTCATCTAGATGCTTCATTTGCATAATAATTTTATAAACACTCTAATAAATTAATATTCTGCACAATTCATTTCTAATTTTGATCTCCAATTTTCTTATATATACGCAATAGTTTTAATCATATTATTATTATTATTAGTAGTAGTAGTAGTAGTAATATTAATTAAAATGATTTAATGAACACTGTTTAACATTCAAAATTATTATTTTGAAATTTGACTCCGGTCATGTTTACCAATAACTTAAATTACTTTGAAATAATTTATTTAAAAAAATAAACTCCACATTAAACGCAATAAGTAATAAAGTTTTTCTTTTAATAATTACATACTTTATATTTAAAACTAAATTTGTTGTTGCTATTGATGATTAATATGACTATGCTAACATAACCATTACATTTGCCACAATAAAAAAAAAGAAAGATCTCCCACCTTATCTAATCTTTTTAAATTACAAAAAAAAAAAATTAAAATCAAATAAATTCATATTTTTTTAAAATTTAATGAAGTTTATTTTTCTGTCTTCTAAATGAATAAATGCAAAAGTTTTTTTTTCTTCTATTTATCCAAACTATATTTATATCAAAACACCTTATTTTCAAATACCCTATATACATATATACTTATAGAGAGAGAGAGAGAGAGAGAGTAGAGGGTAATGCAGCATCAGTGCAGTTCCAACGAGAGAAAAATGTATATTTAAAGAAGTGAGGCTACCAACATTCGTAAAAAACTTTTCTCAACAATTGTTTGTTATTTTATTATTCTATCATTTTATGATTTTATAACGTGCGTCTGCCTCCATCCATCTATACATACATACATACACTCACACGCGTTATAAAATGATAAAATAATAAAATAACAAACAATGGTTGAAGAAAGTTTTTTTACAAATGTTGGTAGCCTCACTTCGTTAAATATATATATATATATTATATATATATATATTAGTATTTCATGTATCCACATAAAAATTTTATAAGGAGATATCATTTTTTATGTATCAATTTTCAGTATTTACTTAAACAGTGCTCGATACGCAAGTAGAGCTAGGTAGTAAGTTATGAAAATATATTTATGGCAATCAAGCTACACAGAGGCTCCCGCGTTTCATCCCCGGGGGGAATCTTCAGGCTAAAATGCATGTTTTTATATACACGGCTTGCCAGTTAACCAATCAGATTCTTTGTTGTTCTCTCAGCCAATCGTTGGGCTTCCCGCGAACAAAGGCTTTGTTGGTGTCACTCCCTATACCCTATTGTTTTGTTATCAATGGATTTGCCTATATCCTGTTTCCTTTGTTGTGTCCATATAATGGGTGAATTTAACACATGGTATTCCTAGTATTTCTATTTTAGGTTTTAATTTTTAAATTATTAATTTTTTTAAAACATTTATTTATCGTTAGCCTAAGGTAAATTCATTTCTCTGTAAGCAGCTGTTTGCTATTTCACTTCTAGAGTTTAATAGATTACGGGGATCTTTAAAATTTAGTATTTCAAATTTTTCATTCAGGCATGATCTACAGGGGTCGTCTAAATTTCTACATGTACTGGCCTGTCTTACTATTTTCCATTCGATTATTGGTGAGTGTCCATTATCTTTGAGCTCCCAATAGTGGTTTGCTAGTGCTGTTTTAGTTCGACGTTCTGTTCTTAAATGTGCTTTTGTGGTCATAATATCTGGTCTTAAAATCTAGGGAGGTCATACCCACGTAGTATTTCTTGTTATTTGGTCTTTCCTTGGCAAATATTGTGGCTTGGTATACAACACTTTTAGTTAGGCATTTATTTTTCGTTTCTATTCGGGTGGTTATTATTGGTGTTTTGTTTATTTCTATTTGTATTGTTTATATTTTTGTACTTCGTAGTGTTATTTTTGTTATATTTTCCACCTTTTTTATGTAGGTTGTTATTTTTTCCCCTCTCTGTTGTTCTCTTTTAGTATTTTATTATTGTGTGCCTTAATTATCATTTCTAGGTTTTCGCAGCAGCTGTAGGATAGTTTTAGGTTATTTTTATTGAATATTTTATGCAGGGGATTGGTTACGGGGAAGTGTTTTTCAATCAGATTTAGGAATTTTTTGCCTAGTTTAGTTTAGCATCTGGTTATAGGGCAGGGTATAGTAGATTATATTTCTTTTTTTATTTTTATTTTTAATTTTAATTTTGTTGTAATTATTAGTGTCCTGTTTTTTATATTTAATTTCGTAGGCTTATCAACAATTCCAGCAACGAAAGCGTTTTTAAAAAATCAATCAACATTTACAATACAGCTCTAAAAAATAGTGGTTACCATAATACCGAAATTAAATATAAAAAACAGGACACTAATAATTACAACAAAATTAAAAATAAAAGAAAAAGAAATATAATCTACTGCAATGTAGATAATGTAGTGTACAAAGCCACAATTTATCCACAAAAGAACACAAATGATAGAAACATATATATAGGAATATCTGCTGGCAATTGGAAGCAACGCTTTTACACACATAAACATTTGTTCTCTAATCCGAATATCACCAATAAAACCGAATTAGCAAAGCATGTGTGGTTTCTAAAAAATATGGGATTAAAACCAATCATTGATTGGTCTATACTATGTAAGTCAAGCACTCCGAGGGGTTTCAGACATAGATGCAATCTATGTCTGGAAGAAAAAATTAGAATCCTAAAATATACAGACAACAATATCTTAAATAAAAGGGACGAATTATTGGCAAAATGTAGACATCGGCACAAATTTAAAATAACTAACCTGTAATTTTTTTTTTTTTTTGTAAATAAAACCTATATTAACTTCGCCATACTTTTAATTTATCGTCATATAATAAAACATTTTTTAATCGTGTGCAATTTTTCAATAATAAAACCTATATTAACTTCGCCATACTTTTAATTTATCGTCATATAATAAAACATTTTTAATCGTGTGCAATTGTAGTACCTATTTTAATCGTAATTTCCGTATTTAAATTTTTAAAAACGTAATAAATTTAATTTTTAAATGTATAACATTCGCAATCTGAAACTTAATCCAAACTTTCGCACTGTAACATAATTTTAAAAGTTCTTATTCTTTTAAACGGACACATTTAGGTTTTAATCATGATCAGTTATAATCCACCTTTTAAATCGAGGATTAACTTCTTGTAAAGATAAGAAACCTAATTTATTTTTGTACTTTGATTTTACATATTTTTATACTCCGTTAATGCCACCACCCTAATTTATTAATTAACATAATCACCCCTTCCCATCCCTTTTATATTATAGAGACCAATCAGGAAATAGAATATCGTTGAAATTCTTTTTATTTTTTATTTTTACTTTATTTTAAAATTATTGTCAGATATATAAAGGTGCTAAAATTCTTTCATTTAGGTTTGAATTGTGGTTGGAAACACATCCGAGGAGACCTAGTCACGGTCGAAATAACTTATGTGTACAATCCGAATGTATATCTAGTCTTTTTCAACCTCATAACTTATTCATGCTCTGTTTGAACGGACATAGAGCTCTCTGATTCGAATACCTATCGAAAATAATCGAACCTGAAAGATATATATATATATATATATAATGTTATCTAACGGAACTTTTTTTTAATAATTAAATATATACTTTATTTTTAAAACAAATTTTTGCGGCTCGTGCTGAAAACCACCATTACATTTGCCAGAAAAAAGAAAAAAACCTATTAGCTTTTTAAATTATGTAAAAAAAAAAAAAAAATAGATTAATATTTTTTTTTTTTTTTAAATCGTCATAAAGTTTTACAAGCAGCCTAATTTGTTTTAAACGTTACTTTTCATATTTTCTGCAAATAAATATTTTAAAGTGTAATATCTGTGTCTTTATTAATAAAAAGGCGAAAAACACAAAGTCACCATTTTAAATTACTCAAGAATATATAATTCTGTTATTTGACCAATTGACATTCCGCTTTTGGCAATTGTCACGAATAACCAACATGAAGGAAAAGGAGCGCAAAAAACAAATAGTCAACAAGTAACTATTACCAAAGGCAATAAAAGTTACTTTTCTACCTACTTGCTTATTTTATTTTGTATTTTAAAGCGTTTTTTATTACAATTAAAAAGTTTGGTCAAATATATTATGTTATGTTAGACTGAAAAACATGATTGACAGTCGTTTGCCAACCCTCTACAAAGTCTGATAATTTTTTTGTTTTTATACTTTTCTCCTTTCAATTTTGCAGAAAAGTAAATCTTAAGGCGTTTGGAAGAGTTATTTGTTGACTTTGTTTTTTCACCCCCCAAAACGAAAAACACATTAAGCAAACTTAGATGTCTGCTTACACCATCTTGAAAATGTAACTGTAACGCGATCGGATTTGGCCTCTCCCAAATTGCATTTATCTTGGAAGGACACCACTCATTCTCCAAACTTTATACCCCCATTTTCTTTTTCCTCCTACTCCCATAGAGATTGATCTGTTTGTTTGAACAAACCGAAAAACAGTGGACGGTCTATTATTTAGAAAAGGTTCGGAGGGTCTTACTAAGCAATTTTTCTCCGCCACTCCCAGTGTTATTCCAATGAATTTTTACGACCCCCTTTTCCTCCACATTTTTGATGACGCTTGCCTAATTTGTTTTAAATGTTAATTGTTTATTCTTTCTGTAAATAAATATTTCAAAGTGTAGTATCTGTGCTCTACATTAACATCAGATGTTTTGCCGTAAGTTTAAACCAGATAAGAGAAAAGACTGTAGGAGAGAGAGACAGACCAAGAGAGGATGTGGCAATCGTAGCATAGAGACTATTATAAAAATATGGCAATTCAGCTACACAGAAATTCCTGCACCATCTTCCCAAAAAGCGGAGGGGGGGATGTGTTCGCTTAACAAAAAGAAAAACTTTCGCTCGAATTTGAAAATGTCATTTAGGAAAACAAATGTTAAAGTTTGCGTGCGATAAATAATTTTTTCAATTCTACAATAGTGATAATTCACATTTTGATGATCAGACTTATATTGTTTTTATTGTCATGAAATAAAGGTCTAGTTTACTTTATAATGTCGTGAAAATCGAATGTTAATTCAATGTTTTAACCACTGGCAGGCATTGTGTTGCTTTTTAAAAATAATTTTTGAATAAAAGCCGTTCAAATTTAAAATGGTGATAATGAAAATAAAAATAATAACGTTTACGTGAGATAAATAATTTGTTCAATTCTAAATAAATTCAAATAAATGAAATCACTGAAAAAACACAAAGCAAAATAAACAAATATTTAATGAAAAATATTTATTGACTTGTTAGTTTCAAAATAAATTCAGTAAAGTATATTCAATTGAATATATTTAATTAAATATATTTAATTGAATATATTTAATAGAATATATTTAATTAAATTTATTGTTTAAATTGTTTTGTTGAAGAAAAGATGATTTTATTTTGATTTAACTATTTTGTAATAAACATATGTATTTATGAAAGAATGAGTGATTGTTAGGATGCAAGAAAAAATCACGTAGATGGTAGCATTTTCAAGCGATCATAACCGTTGGACTACTAGAACCATATTTTCTAGGCCAATTTAAATTAGATCAAATCTTGTTTTTTGGAACTGGACGGCGTTAAAATCCGACTACAGTAGTTTACAAAAACTGCAGTTTTGAAGCCAAACCATAATGAATTGTTTTGAAAACTTCACCATGTAAGGTTTTTAGGACAAGGATTCCAAAAATGATAGTTAGAAAGGCTAAAAAACATTTTTTGGCCCATGTTGGTTTTGTGCAGACGTTTTGAAAATACTACGTAGAAGAGATAAAAAACAAAAACAAAAAACACCTAGGTGGTTAGTGGAAAAGATTAGCATATGAAGTGGTCAGATATTTTCCTATAATGTCTAAAGTTGCACAGGAAAATAGACTTTATTTTATTATGTAGAAGAAGATAACACCATGACAATCATATGTTTGTTGTTTTTCTTTAAATTACTAAAATGTGAAAAGAAAATTGTTTCTTTATTTTTCTGTAAAGAAGGCTACAGCTAGATTAATTGCTGCTCGAAGGGTGGGTCGTTTTTGCTTGTAATATAATTTAAACAACTGTTTATGTCTATAAAACAGCAATTCTTCTCCCTTTGTCAGAAACATCGTTCATGAAATGTGAAGACTAAAGGACAAGATAAGTGAAGCGAGAGAGTTTACAGGGAAGATAAGTTTAAACTCATAAATAATCGGCACTTGCTGAAGTAATAATAGCTATGTAATTCATACGGAATAAAAGAAAGTAATGCACATTGTAAAAAACAAAACAATATTTTGTTTTTTATATATTTGAAGAATGCTGACCACGAGTAAATTATTAAGTAAAAATAGAAGAAAGTGCATGCGGGGAGCAAAGTTCAGAACTAATAGGTATCTGATAGAATCAGTAGTCACTACATAATTCATATGAAAAAAAAAAAAAAAAATGGTAAAGCACGCCGTTTAATGAAAAAAAAAAAAAAAAAACTAAATAAGATTTTGTATTGTTTTTATATATCTGAAGACGACGTCAGTTACAAACAAAAACAATGGATTTCTTATATTTTACTCGCAGTGAGAACAATAACGTAAAAAAAGAAGAAAGAAGCTTTACGTATCGTTTTCATGAATAAAAAAAGGAATACTATCTTTAAAAAGCTATTGTATTTATTATGAGCACAGGTGAATAACTAATAGAATATAGCAGTGTATATTGGGAATTGTGTCATACGAAAGGAGATATCGGGACAGATATAGTACGCAATTGATGAAATCGATTTGATTTTCAAATTTTATGTTTAAAGAACAGACCGATAACAACCGTAAGTGACATGCTAGTCAGAATAAAATATTGATTTTGTAGGACGAAAACTATCAATGACAAATTTTGAGAATCCAACTGGTTTAACTTTATGAAGAAAGCAATTTTGTGTACTAAAGGTAGAATTGAGGTGTTAAAAATTAATAATTTCAATATATGCCTTATTAAAAAAACAAAAAAAAAAAAAAAAAAAAAAAACTAAAAAAACAAACTAAGATGAGGCGGGAAGGGCTCTTAAAATCAATTCCAGTGTGGGACAGTCTTTTTAGTTTTTTTTTTTAAATTTCAAGCAAGATTTTAATATTTTACAAGTACACCAAAGTATTTCTTCGTTTTTAATTAGAAATTTGAAACTTCAAATTAAAGATTACAGTATGTGTTTTCTTTATATATAGGTTTAGTAAAAAAATGTTTAGGTTGGGCCTCGTAAATCAATTCTAACGTAGGACATTGTTTTCATTCGTTTTTTTATTTAAAAATTTTTTTTTTTTTTTTTTTTACATTTAATTGTGAAAGTTAATTATCACAGTATTAATCGAATCAAATTCTTTTGAATTATAAATCAAAAACTTTAAATTAAGGTTTTCAGTAAGTGGCTTTTAAAAAAAAGAAAAATTTAAACTATTCCAAAATATTTTCTGTTTCAAAAGGAATTAACATTTTTTATTTTTTTAATTTTTTTAATTTTTTTAATTTTTTTAATTTTTTTAATTTTTTTAATTTTTTTAATTTTTTTAATTTTTTTTATTTTTTTAATAGCTTCTATTGAAAAATATTTTTGACCCAGTCTAATTATGTTATCGAAGGAGTTAAATCTATTATTTTACTTATCTGAAGAACATGGCCCACAAATAGGCCGAGCTATTCAGAAGGAAATAGTCAGTTTGTAGGATGTGACATATCGATGACAACATATGACAGACTTTCCTACATTATATATATAAATAAAGAGGAAAGTTCCCCAGCTCAGTTAGTGGAAAGGGAGTCGGATGCAATTCAATTTCTTTTTTTTTATAGTACTTTTAAACCTTGGGTATACAAGAAGTGTAGTGGAATTACAGGTAGGTTGAGAGATGATAACCGGTTTGTGTGCAAGAAGTGTCAGACAATGGAGACGGATGCAAACTCAGATGTAGACAAAGAATATTTGGATGGCAAAGCTATTGAGGTTGTTCTAAAGTTTTGTTACCTTGGTGATACCGTTGGAGCACAGGGAGGAGCAAGTGTTAGTATGATTGCAAGAGTTAGGAGTGGATGGAGTAATTTCAGGGAATTTCTGCCATTACTAACCAGCAGAGCATTACCACTGTCGACCAAGGGAAGAGTCTATCAGGCATTTGTATGAAGTGTGATCTTGTATGGAAGTGAAACCTGGTCAGTGAGGGTTGAGGACATGCGTTGTATGGAGAGAAATATGAGAATGATATGATGGATGTGCAATGTGAAGATGATTAAATCTGGACAGTATAGGAAGATGTGTGCAGTACAGAACTTTGATGGCATGGCAACATTGAAAGAATTGGTGAGAGTTCTTGGGTTAGTAGATGTAGGACAGTTGAGGTAACAGGTTCAGTTCACAGGGGAAGGCCAAGGAAAACATAGGAGCAAGTGATAAGGATGGACTTGAGAGAAAGAGGGATGAATAAAGCTATGGCTAGAGATAGGTTAGCTTGGAAGTTAATTTCTAAAAGCTGTCCAACATATGCCAGCATGTAAAACGGATGTTAAAACCGAATATGATGATATACATAGCAATGTAGCGTTTCATTCATTACATAAACTCTGGAGCCGACAAACCAAGATCCCGTTGAAGACTAGACTCCATCTCTATAACGCGCACTGCGTGTCCATCATGCTCTACAATAGCAACAACTGGGCAATAACAAAAGCCATGCTTGACAAGCTGGATGCGTGCCACCGCAGACACCTCCGTTCCATCACAGGTCACTGCTGGCCGAAAAAACTTATCAGCAACAAGGCACTATACGAGCTGTGTAACGAAAAACCCCTCTCCACAAAGGTTGCTGATGGTCTATGTTAGGCCATGTCCTATGAATGGACCCTGACACTCACGCACAGAGGGCACTAGACTTTGCCGTTACTGGCTCGCAAGCCTACCAACCACGACTAGGACGGCACTGCACAAATCTGCTAGCCACACTACATGCTGACCTCAAGCAGGCGGGACTAGGACCACTACGTACAGCGAAACAACTTCATTGTCTACGACAACTTGCGCATAACAAGGCCAGATGGCCTGGGACTAGCATGGAGGACTGATTGCAGCTACGGGATGTCATTTGACTACCGTAGCCGCAGAACACAGTTTTTAATAAAAATAAAATGATGATATAGACAGACAAAGAGAGAGAGAGACAGAGAGAGAGAGAGACAGAGAGAGACAGAGAGACATAGAGAATGACATAGAGAGAGAGAGAGACATAGAGAATGACATAGAGAGAGAGAGAGAGAGAGAGAAAGACAGAGAGAGAGAGAGAGACATATATATATAGAGAGAGAGACAGAGAGAGAGAGAGAGAAAGACATAGAGAGAGAGAGAGAGAGAGAGAGACATAGACAGAGAGAGAGAGAGAGAGAGACAGAGGCATAGAGAGAGACAGAGGCATAGAGAGAAAGAGAGACAGAGATAGAAACATAGACAGAGAGACATAGAGAGAGAGAGACAGAGACAGAAAGAGAGAGCTGGAGCGAGAGGGAAATTTTTTTAATTACCTAATGCCGAAGAAAGAGAGAAAAAAATTTGTATCGCAGAAACATTACATGTAAACAAAATCATGAATAGGAATAAAACAAAGACAGAAACTTCTAAAACGTTGAAAGAAAAATAAATATGGATACTTGAAAGTTTCGAAAAAAAATCATAGGTAACCAAGAGTGAAGCTAGCTGGAGAGTGAGGTTGCGAAAAAAATAAAAACTTCTTTCGCGACCCTCTCCTTAGGTCTAATAACTTCAGTATTTAGGTGACAAATTGACGAATAACGCTCTTCAGCAGTGAGGAAGGTTTTTATAACAACTGAACACCAATCCGATTCCATTTGCTCTCTCTCCGCACCAGATGTGCAGGAAATCTGGAGTTTACAGATGACTATCTCTATTTCATTGATGTACTCCAAAATTTCCCGATGAAATACTGAGAATATAGCAGAAGTAATTTCTGATCCATGGGACAATCGCAGCCTTCCCTTAATTTTCATCTTCAGAATGAAGATCCTTGTAAGGTGCTGCTCCCTGGAATCTGCCACAGTAGGTGTGTTAGAAGCCTCCATATCTCAACAGGGAAGGTGAACACAAGATTCAATACATCTAACCGTTGTAAAGTTAGACTTTCTTCCTTCAGGAAGTAGTGTCGCGTTTTTATTTTTTTCTCAAAATGTCGAAAAAAAATCATAGGTAACCAAGAGTGAAGCTAGCTGGAGAGTGAGGTTGCGAAAAAAATAAAAACTTCTTTCGCGACTCTCTCCTTAGGTCTAATAACTTCAGTAGTTAGGTGACAAATTGACAAATAACGCTCTTCAGCAGTGAGGAAGGATTTTATAACAACTGAACACCACCCCCACTGCCATAAATTCTCTGCGACAATCCTCCGTCTTAGATGTTTGAAGAACGTCCTCAGTCGCCAGCAGCCACTCTCTGGTAAGTCACCGCTCCTCCTATTTTCCACGATTTCCGCTCTTATCTTTTAAAGGTTTATTTTGTCATTTTTTCTACGATAAACATTAAGGTGCTACGGTACGAAACGGGTACCCAGATTTTTCGTCTGCAAACAGGAAGTCGCGTCATATTAAAGGCACCGCTTTTTTTGTCCCCTTTCCCAAACATACCTGGCGGAAAACTTTTTTCAAAAATACCGGCAACGAAAGAATCTTTTTTTTCATGAAACAATTTAATAAAAAAATAAACAAAATAGAATAAATCTTTTTTTTTTTAAGAAACAAGTGATATATTTTGAGCAACGTGGAATGTGATTTTTTTTTCCTTTTGAGAATAATAAATAAGTAATATATTAAAAAATAAACAATGAAATAATGTTTTTGAACGACGGAATGTGATTTTTTCTCCTTCATTCTATTTCGTAAGGTAAATAATTAATAAACAAAAAAAAATGTATTGGGGGTGGGATACATGCTAATTGTTAATACGGAAGACTATTCTGTTCATAAGTGACTACGATTGAGTCACGTGAGCCAAAATGCTGGCGCCGGGGGCTGGGCTGCAGTGGGCAAAAATCCATCAATCTTCATTCTATTTCGTAAGGTAAATAATTAATTAACAAAAAAAAATGTATTGGGGGTGGGATACATGCTAATTGTTAATACGGAAGACTATTCTGTTCATAAGTGACTACGATTGAGTCACGTGAGCCAAAATGCTGGCGCCGGGGGCTGAGCGGCGGTGGACGGGGGTTAAAAGTGCTACTCGGAAAACGCTTTTACTCTAAGTTGTAGTATATACATACTAAATGTATTTACCCGACGTTGCCTGGGTGGAGACATTTTTTGATGGTGGCTTAGAAAAATAATATAAAGTTTAGTTATGTTTTAAATAGAATTTGTAATAACTTGTTTCAAGTTTTTCCTTATTTTATCATCGATTTAAATAAATATTCAATTAATTATAAATTGAAAAAAATAATTCAATGTGTATTTATAGTTAATACAGAAATAACAATTTAGCGGAAGATACAAAAAAAATTAGAATCACATCATTGTAAAATGTTATTGTGCGAATATTCAGCAACTAAAAATGATTTGACAATCTGTTATTCTTTAAAATTTTATTTAGCTTAATATATACATGAAGAATCATGAAAATCAGTCTCTCGGTGAAGCTGATGACTAAATTTGAAGGAAAGCAGCTCAGAAAGCTGAATGGTATTGTATTTGATATTTTCTTTGCCTCATAAATATTACAGAAACAACCAAATTGTCTATCAAAGATTGGGATATAAATAGATTTGCCCATTTCCACACAAACATGAGTTGGCCTCAAACTGGTTTCTAATTCTAATCGAGCTGACAAGGATTTTATGCATATAATAACCAGATTGACAAAAAAATTTCTACTTTGGATTCATCTAGTAACACAAGACACATCCCTTCATTTATACACAGAAAACTCTTCTTTTTTTCCCCTTCTTTTTAACAAGCTGTACCTGTCCGACGTTGCTCGGGACTCTTTATTTTTCACTAAAAAAAAAAAAAAAAAAAAAAAAAAAAAAATGTTTATTTGTAAGTAAGAAGTTTTTTTTTTTTTAATTAATCAACATTTGTATTTGTTCTGTGAAATAGGATTTTGAAAATTAAATTTATTAGGGTATCGTTTGGTCATTAAATTATTAATTGAACTAAATTGTTATAAAACTGTAACTAATTTTAAGGTTATGTTTTAATCTTTATTTATAAAATTATTGGATGTAAATGGCTTTCAAAACTTTCAATCTTTTAATACATGAGAATTTGCTAAACATTTTAAAGCCAGATATTACTTTCTATTCAAGAGTTTAAATGCTTCCAATTTCATTTCAAATCTCAAAGGGTCAAAATAATTCATTCTTTTCTTAAACTATTAACAAAATATTAAAATGGCTGACTTGTTTACAAAGAAACCTAATTGCATTCTGGTGGATTTAATTTTGTAATTAAATTATTTTTTAAATAAGATTTTGCACTATTTTGATTTCAATAAATATTCGCTGAATAGTAAATAAAAAATAAAAATAAAGTAAAACCGTATAAGAATTACCAGTCTCTTAATTGTTCGGCTATAAAAAAGTAACAGGATCTATTCGCACTCACAATAATGTGCAACGCATGTGAAAAACTTCCTAATATGTGTAGATATGAACAATCAGACTTACCAAAATGTGTAGGATGACATGTCATAGCAACAGTGGACAAATTAATATTGTTACTTTGGTGATTAAATTGGAAAGGGATTTGGCAAACATGTTACCTCTTAAACAGTTAGCCCACAAAATTTTTGCTCTCAAGTCTTTTGGCTAAGATCAAAGTGTAGTATCTGTTCCGATGGATGCTACACCCGCTAGACCGGTACCATCTTGGCCTTCGGGTCTTGATTCCGCCGGTCTCAGGGATAGTCCTGTGCAGTTCTAGGAGGTCCACCCTCCCAGGCTTTGCTTTCTCACCCTTTGAGAAGGGGTTAGTTTATTGCTAATCGCCTGAGGCGTCCTTACAGGGGAATGCCGACGGGGCTGCCCAGGCATTTTTTGTAGGCCAGAGTGCTCATCTTCTTGGGCACTGGCTTTCTAATCCCACTTTCCGACCTTGTGGGAGGGAGTAAATAATAACAAAAAATATAATGGTGACCATGTGACTAAATCAACCAATAGCTGACCGCCTTGTTGTCACGTGATCTGAGAGTCCACACATTAGGAAAAATACTACACCAACAGCAGTTTCTTTTAGCAATCAAGCTTTTCAACTGTTATTTCATGTACATTGCATGCAATGTGTTATTGGTTCTCTTGTTATTGTAAAAATAAAAACTTGTTTCGCTCAATATACAGTTATATGTCAGCATGCTCTAATTGGGCATAGAAGGAAACCATATTGCTTATACAGCATACAAAAACAGCTCACATATATTTTCTTTGGAATAGAAGAGAATCTAATGTTAAAAGGTTAAAAAAAAAAAAAGGTACTGATATCGATCCTGACCCAGTTTTCGTGAGGTTCGACTCGGAAGCGTTCGGCTGTCCTACGCAAACGCCCGAGTGTTGACGAGCCGAATGGTACCA
The DNA here is from genome assembly GCA_963556195.1 of Sepiola atlantica. Taxonomy (NCBI): domain Eukaryota; kingdom Metazoa; phylum Mollusca; class Cephalopoda; order Sepiida; family Sepiolidae; genus Sepiola; species Sepiola atlantica. The sequence continues at coordinate 155,781,579 of OY744526.1, forward strand.
GACGACAATTTTGATACGATGCTGCGTCCTGTGATTGTAAGTTATATTTTCAAGAAATTTTCTAAAAGAAACAACAAAAAAAAAAAACAAGCAAAACATAGTGAAGTTACTGTTATCAAATAAATATTTTTTTTTATTTTGATACGTTGCTGCGTCCTATAATTTTTAGTTATATTTGCAAGAAATTTTTTAAACAACAAAACAAATAAAACAAGCAAAACATTATTATCATAGGATGCAGCACCGTATCAAAATTGTCGTCTGGTACAAATCGGCTCGTCATCTCTCGGGCGTTTACGTAGGAGAGCCTAACGCTTCCGAGTCGAACCTCACGAAAACTGGGTCAGGATCAATATCAGTACCAAAAAAAAAAATGAAATTAAGTGTTGAATCAATTGCTCTACTTTATTCTTTTCACTTAATTATAGATTCAATAATGATGTAAACAAAGTGATCAATGGTGTTCGATCCGAGTCTAGAAGTATTTTCACAATTTTATTTTACTTATTTATGACAACATGAATTATCTGCTCTTCAGTTTCAGCATAATTATTATATTATTTAAAAAAAATGGTTCGACTCAAATAAAATAATTTCCATTAAGAAATACGAAAATAAATAACATTGAAATTAGACATTACGCCAAGCGAATAATTAGTGTTGTCAAAAGGAAATAATTGGAAGCGAGTTGTTATGAGATACTTAACGACATAAACAAAACCGTACACAACTCTCATAGTCGTTTATCGTTACGGTCAACTAACACTTGTCTCCCCCATCCCCATCATACTTCCGCAGAGAGTTGATGAGGTTTTAAGAACAAAGTGTTATATCTAGAGTTTTTCTTTACCATCTAAAATAATTTTAGATGAAATTATTTCAACATATTCTTTCAGGTACACATTACATTGATAAGCAAAGTATCTGCCATAATGATTAAGTATTTTTTAAAATTGCAATATGAGTAATGGTAAAAAAATAATTCTATAGTAATAAGTAGTAATACTACACGCCTAGACAAGATTAGGTTTAAGGATCCCAAATTTATAATAGAATTAAAATCAGTTTTAAGTGATAGTCTTCTGAGGGTTGAAGGTTCAATCCTTACTACATGTGATAATTGATCCAAAATAACATAAAACTGGCACTTCTATCCGATCATGACTACCCTCGTGGATTAAATAAAAGGCTCAGTTCTGAAATCCCATCCAGATTCTAGAGTTTGACAAAGATTCCCAAGTTAAACTAGAAGGCTGGCAAGTTCAAATAGATGCACCTACGGAAGATTGAAACCCTGACTACAACAAGAGGAGAATAATCATCTACCTAGACTTCCAAAAAGATTTTGATACCGTTCTCCATCAAAAGCTACTTAGCAAAATGAAAAGATATTGCATCAAAGGGCAAGCAAGGGATTGGATCGAAGCCTTCCTACAGAACCGTGTCCAACGAGTGTCAGTGAACGGGCATGTCTTCAGATGATCAGAAGCTGATGACTAAATTTGAATGAAAGCAGCTCAGAAAGCTGAATAGTATTGTATTTGATATGTCGTTATAAATCTTTTCTATTTATAAAATTATTGGATGCAAAGAGCTTCTCAAAATTTCAATCTTTTAATACATACAGATTTGCTAAGAATTTTAAAGCCAGAAATGACTTTCTATTTAACAGTTTAAATGCTTCCAAATTCCTTTCAAATTTCAAGAGTTCAAAGTAATTCGTTCTTTTTTTTTTTTTTGAACTATTAATAAAAGTATAAATTGCTGACTTGTTTATGAAAGAAACTGAAATGCATTCTGGTTGATTTAATTTCGTAATTAAATTATTTCTTTTACATGAAATTAATTTTTTTTGTTTTACTGTGTTCTATTGCATTTTTGATTTCAATAAATAAATAATTAATAGTAAATAATAAAAAATAATTCAATGTGTAATTATCAAAGCTACATTGAAGAAAGAAATACACGCACATATCATTGTAAGATTGTAATAGATGCAGCTAAGAGTAGGTACACCGAGATGACCAGAAAACGCATTGAGTCACAGAAATTAGGAACTCGCAATTTCTGGAAAATCTATAATAGTGTGGTGAATAATGAGCAATCAACAATTCTCTGCTATCCAACTACAATGACCTCATTTGCACAGCAACTGATAAGACTGAACTACTTGCCCAGCAGTTCGCCTTAAATTCTATTCTGGACTGTGCAAACCACTCCCTCCCAAATTTCCTATTGCGGACTGAAGCCACACTTGATGACCTGATCATCACCCTTTCCCATGTCTGGGATATCATAAAAAATTTGACATCTGCAAAGCATGTGAACCTGATCTTATCCCTGTTATAACAACAAAGAAATGCTCTGCTGAGCTGGACACTATCCTCTCCAAACTCTTTAATAAATTCCGTGCCGAATCTTGCTTCCCTGATAGCTAGAGAATTGCCTCTGTGGTATGAGTGTTCAAGAATTCTGGTGAAAGAACTGACCGTCAAAATTATCATCCCATCAGTCTACTCCCGCTCTTCACTAAAATGTTTTAATCCTAGTAATAATTTGCCACCTTGTTAATACTAAACCATCACTAAGACCATCAGTATGGATTTAGGCAAGCACATTCTACTGCGGATATCCTAACGGTCATCTCTGAATGCATATACCATACATTGGACAAGGTGGTAGCGCTTGATGTATCTAAAACCTTTGACAAGGTCTGGCATGAAGGTCTTCATGAAAATTAATTTGTACGATATTACTGAACGAATATTCAATATAATTAGATCTTTCATAACCAAAAGAAAGATCCAGGTTGTCCTCGATGGCCCTACATCCAAAGAACATGACATTATGCTGTTGTACCCCAGGGGTCGATCATTGGATCTTTATTGTTCCTGGTTTTCATAAACGATCTCCCTGGTGAAATTATGTCAGAGATGAGTATATTGCTGATGACAGCATGCTCTATTCTCAACATGTTGGTAAAATGAAAGCGCACATGGCAATGGCTGAATCCTTAGAAAATGATCTCCAGTCTGTAGTTGAATGGTGACATAAATGGATGGTAATATCTAATGCTACTAACACAAAGCTCCTTGCCTTCTAACGATTATAAGATCTTTTCAACCACCGATTGCCATGGCTAATAGCACCCTACTCAAGAGTCAAGCATTCAAATTGATCAGCCTAACATTCACAGACAACATGAATTGGAACAAATACATTGAAGCTACTGCCAAGACTGCTGCAAGAAAAGTGGGCTCCATCTACCATGCTAGAAAACTTCACACACCTATCAGTATCATATATCTCTATAAAGCCATGATCCGCCCATGCATGGAGTATTGTTGTCACAACTGTGCTGGTGCCCCAACCCCTAGTTTCTCCCTATTAGACAGGGTTCAAAAAAGAGTTTCTAACAGTTCCCTGTCCACCAAGCTCCACCCCTTGTGACAATGTTGTATCTCTGTGCTTATTTTACAAGTACTTCAATGGAATGTGCTCTGATGAACTTGCTGCTCTGGTGCCTCTATGACATTAATACACCAGACTAACCCGGCA
>OY744526.1:155790136-155807636 GCA_963556195.1 Sepiola atlantica
AAAAAGAAAAGCATGGGTTAGCCATTGAGCATGAGTTAGATTGTTGGAATCAGGAAAAATGAGTTTTCAAAGTCAATTAAAAAATAAAAAAGCAAAATTCCAAATAAGTTCTTCTGATCACTATCTCTCTCCCCACTCTCTTTTTCTCTCCAGCTATGGGTTAAATTGTATTACTTCTTGTGATGATATTTCCTCTTTGTATTGAGTTTTATAGTGGCAGTAGTCGACAATTTTGCCGTTGATATTCTCTTATTGTTTTGCTATCTCTCTTCATCTATATAGAAAAAGAGGGGAAGAGTTGAAGGAAGCAATGACAGAAGCAAAGTAAGAGAGAAGCTAACAGAAAGAGTAGCAGTAGGCAACACCTTCAGTCAGTCGATAGTCAACCAGTCGATCGGGAGGAATCAGTCAGTCAGAATCGAAAAAAGACTCAGAAAAGACCCACCTAACAGAAATAAGTGAACAAAACAACCGGAATTGTCCAACACATGCCAGCATGTAAAACAGACGTTAAACCGAATATGATGATGATGATGATACTCCTTTTTATGCTATTTAAGGCAATAATCAAAAGTATCATGCAGGTGTATGAATTTTTGATCAGCAAGATTAAATAAAAAAATAACAGAAACAATGATAACAGTTGGTGTAACGTTTAAAAAAGTATTTAAACCTATTGCATTATAAAAATTAAAAACTCAACTCTATAAATGTCAATAAAAAATTAAATATCGAAAAAGATTTTATTTAAAATTTTTTTTTTATGATTGAATTAGTTATAGTACTTTGAAAATAATTTATTGGTTCTGTTATTTTATGGGTAGAAAGTACATTGGATTTTGCAAACTTGTATTTTTATATTCATCTTATATGACGATACAATAAAAACAAACAAAAAACTCCATAAATATAAAATAAATCACAGCTAAAATTTAATAATAAATATGCATGATACATGTAAAATGGGAGGAAGCGAAGGAGGGTTTATTATTAGAGAGAGAGAGAGAGAAAGAGAGAGAGAGAGAGAGAGGATAGACAGGTTATAAAATAAAAGCATGTGGGGGGGTCAAACGACTTATAGTGAGAAGGGGGAGACTGAAAGAGACTTAGTGAGAGACGGATCACTGTCAGTTAATTGCAAATTATGGCTAATTAGAACAATTAAATGGAATATTTTAACATGTAGTTTATGTGATAAAAATACATAGGCAAAATCCTTAAGTCAAAATCATTGATGAACTCAGCTTAATAATAATAATAATAAAATCACTATAGAGTCGATGACCAGTTGAGCAGCAAGATAAGTCAGACTGCCAAGCACATAAAATGCCGGTTTATAATAAGGCTAGAATGTTCCATTATGCTCAGAAGGGAAAGTCCATTCTCTGTGTTCTGATTGGCTGAGATTCATAAGTGGCCATTCTAGTGTATAAATGTTCATTCATTCGAATAAGTATTCTCTATGAGATGGATGCCAGTTGAGGCCTTTATGCCGGTAAGTGTTAGTTTGATTCTATATCTCCCCCCACTCCCCTCAGTATGCGAACGCAATGGTCTTTGGGGAAGAATGAGTTCCTTCTGGCCTGGTTGATTGTGGGGGAGTAACCTGGACAATGCCCGGGCAGATTTCACTGGCATTGGTTTAGCAGTGCTGGGTGGTGTTGGGTGCCTCGGCGATGTCATTACATCTCCTCTGTTATGCGGCAATGGTGTATCAGGTGTATGGGAATCCCAAGGCGTTGGATTGGGAGATTCAGTCGAAGCACTGGGAATAGGGACTGGAATTACAAGTGTTGCAAGTTTTGAGGAATCTGCGGTTTCGCAAAGTGATTCTGCCTGACCCATCAATCCTGATCTGATACTGATGGTTAGGGAGAGTTTCAACAACGCGACCTGTTGTGTCCCATCGACGATTGTTTGCACGTTGTATTGATACTCTTTCTCCTTCTATGAGTGGGCATAAAGTATGCGCTGTGCGATTGTACCGCTCGGTGAGGTGAGCATTGCGCTGAGATAAGCTTATCTCACGGTTCCTAGCTGCAGCTATCCATTTTGCATGTGGTTTATATAGTGCGGGTTGGGATGGTATGAAGTCACGAAGTCGGCGGTGGAGCAAGAGTTGTGCTGGGGATAGACCAATGCTTTGGATAGGGGTGTTGCGATACTGCAGGATGGCTCTGGCAACACTGTCATTATTCAATGAGCCATGGGGACCTGTATTTCCATGAATTATCCTCTTCGCTGTTTTTACAGCTAACTCTGCTCGGCCATTAGATTGAGGATATGCCACTGAGGACTGTCTGTGCTTCACACACCATGTCTTGGGGAACTGCTGAAACATGTTGGAATTAAAAGGTGGGCTACCATCGCTACTAAGTTCTTCTGGGGTGCCATATGTGTGGAATAGTTTCCGACAAATAGATGTTAGTTTTGAGGTGATGGCATGACCTGGTTTAAGATGATACAAAATAATCCAGCCAGTGAGTCTGTCTGCACAGACAAGGTATGCAATGTGTCCGACGTAAAAAAGGTCTATCACTATCTGCTGGAAGGGCCAATCTGGAGCTTGGGTTAATACGAGTGGTTCAGGTGGCTGACTTGGGGCAATGCTTGTGCAGATGAGGCAATTGGCTCGAAAGTTGCATATTGATGCATTCATACGGGGCCAATACACCGATTCATTGGCACGGGCTTTCATGACAACCACGCCCTGGTGGGCTGAGTGTAGATAACGTAGTACTTTTCCTCTGAGAGATTTGGGTACCACGATTTTCGCATCCATTAGTACTAAGCTCCTGTCGGTACTTAGCCGATGGCGTACATCCCAGAAGTTATCGATTTCCGGTTCAGTAAGTGAACGTTTGGATTGAAAACCTAGTTGTATTGTGTTGATCAGAGTCGTGTAAGATGGATCATTTCGGCCTGATGCACGTACGTGATCAGCTGACAGGATTGTATCGTTGCCTTTAAAATCGTTCATGGCCTGCTGGGTTGCTACCTCCACCATAGCATCTATTTTATCCGAGAGATGTATGTCTTCAGAGGAAGGGTGTGTGGAAGATAGGGATGTAAGGGAACTCATTGTAGGGACTGGGTTGCGAGAGACGGCATCGGAACCCTGATGCAACTTTCCTGGGCAGTGTTGGATGGTAAAAAAATACCTGAGTGATTTCTCTTTAAGCTTAAAGAGGCGCGGGTTATGTATCTTGCTTAGGTCCCTGTCACCAAATACTCCTAATAAGGGCTGGTGGTCTGTTACTACTATTAGGTTAGGGCAGCCCATAATGAATATACAGCATTTGTCTAATGCCCAGGCGATTGCTGCTGCTTCGCCTTCAATGGGTGCATATCAGTGCTCCGCATCTGTGCAAAATCAGTGGAACATATAGTGTTTTTGTAATAGCAGGAAACCCATACCTTCTTTACTCCAGTCTGGAGCAAGGCAGGTTGTTCTGTTAATATCAAAGGTCGTTACACCCTTTTTTACCAAATTCACAATGATTTGCCTGGATGTGAAAAATGCATTCTCGAGATCCTGATTTCAAATGAAGCATGAATTTTGTTTGACAAGGTTTCAAAAGGGAGACATTATGGGGCTTAGGGAATGTGCCCATGCTACTTGGTTAACTAATCCAAACCAAGACAGTTATATTCTTTGGGATAGGAAAGTTGGCAATTGCATTGAGTAAATTCTCGGAAGGGGCTACTCCTGATGATGTTATTTGAAGGCCTCCAAACTAAACCACATCTTTGCAAAATTGGAATTTATTTTTGTTAAGGACAATTCCGTTTTTTTGCGCAAAGCGATAGGTAGTCAAATGTATGATAGAAGGCATCTTCTATACTGTTGTCAAAAAGTAGCGTATCATCAACAGCCTTCACTCTGCAAGGAATGTCCTTAATGATCTCATCATATCTACGCGTATAGGCATCACCGGTGGCTAAGTATCCCTGAGGCATGCGGAGATACATGAAACGACCCCACTCCATGATGAAAGCTGTAAGTGGCTAAGATTCCTCATCTAGAGAGATTGAATGATAACCATCCATTGCATCTAAGACGGTTTTTTTTTTGTTGGGTGGCATCTGTAATGCCAATTGGAATGGCGAGCTAGTGTGGTGTGTTTCTTGTTTGCACTGCGAGTTTAAATGCTAATAGTCCACCGTTCTTGGTTTTCCATCTTTTTTTGCAGTGATCACCATAGTGGGGTACCAACGGGCACTGGAGTAAGAATGCCTCTTTTAACATCATCCCAAAGTGCGAGTCGTACTTGCTCCTTGACATGATAAGGCACAGGAATTGGGTTGTGTCTGGCTTTTCGGACCGCTCCCTCTTTATGGTGAATATGAGCGGCGGGGCCAGACATAGATGGGCATACCCCATCGTTTTTGATCGTTGTTTTGGCAAAATGTTTTAGGAGCCAATCCTTAAGTCTACTAATGTTTTCTCCCGTCGGGGTGAAGGGAAGACTTTTGGGGCAACTTGGCAATTGATTCACGTACTCAATTAGTTGTATTGCGATATTTGCCTGGGTTGAAAATGTTGTCGCACGGTTTGGGAAATCTTCAGGCAACATTCCCACATCAATGCATGCTGCCTTGCTGAAATAAAGTCGCTGGATCTCATCACATATGTTAAGGGCTTGCTTGGTTGTTCTTCCACGAACTTCGAATTTCACAGGTAACCATCCCTGACACACAAGTGTGAACTCTCCCACAGTTTGGTACTAAGTTATTTATTGTGAGCCCCATGTTAAACAGATGCTTTGATCCCCCTAGACATATAGTGGCCCCACTATCAGGGAAAATCTTCAGTTTTGTTCGGTAGTCACCAGGGATGTTCTTCGCTTGTCTGGGATCTAGATTTGGTGAGAATGGGATAACATACGCATCTATTTCTGCTATTTGATTTTCACTTGCGGTCGTGTATGTATCCCTTGTCTGGTTAAATGTGATGTGAGCGATAAGAGAATCCATGGGAGTCTCGTCAATTCCAATACAGGGTTTCTTTGCTCGGCACACTCTTGAAAGGTGGTTAAGTTTCCCACAAGTGCTGCATGTTTGATCCCACGCTGGACATTTTAACTGGCGGGAGCTTGTTCCTGGGATACCATGATAATGGCTACCACAACCCATGAAAGCTTGAAAGTTATCATGTTTGGCGGAGTTACTGATACTAACATGACCTTTATTAGCTTGAGCACTGGTTGTTTGCTTGCGGTACGTAGATATCCGTGCAATAGCCATGTCAGAGGTGTCAGTCATTGAAGTTTGGTCTTTCAATGCTGATTTGAACGCCTTAGAATGGCGAACATTTTGTTCGAGAGTTGTAAGTGTTCCAGCTTTGGCGAGCAGGTCTGCTTGGAGGGTATTATTTGCTATTCCCCTGATGAGCTGGTCCTTGATGTACATGTTAGACAGGTCATGCTCACAAAGGGGACATAAAAAGTTACAGTCCAGAGCTGTGGCTTGGAGGCGGACGAGATAGTTCTGTATTGTCTCAGTCTCACCCTGTGACATGGAGGCAAAAGTAAGGCGATGAACGATGGGATTCGACCTTTGAGTGACCAATGCCTCTATCATTCCTAGTAGCTTGTCTGGGTCAGTGGTGAAGAATTTAGGGTGAGTTAGGGTTTAGCATTCTGGACGGACTCATCAGCAGAACTGTATAGCTGTATATTGGCCTGAGATGTTGGCATACCGGTCATCTTGGTGAATACTTCCCAATCAATTCTGAATTGTTGGGAGGTCATTTCAAGATGGAGCTGGGGCAGTTTAGCGGCTGGTGCTTTAGCATATGTTACCTCAGCAGAGAGTTCCTTAGCTTCTTTAAGGATTGAGAGGGCTTCTCCCATTGTCGCGATCTCTAGCTCTTTCAACATGGCCCAATCCATCATTTGCAGGTTCTTCTTTGTCAGCTTTTCACTTGCAAATGTGGCAGCATAAGTTCGAGCTGAGCTAGCAGAGATCCCTGCTTTGAGGAGGTACTGCTCCCAATCTTCAGAATCCATATATCCTGTTCGTAGCGCCATATAGAGTCAATGCTTAGGGCTCAACTGTATGACCAGTTGAGCAACAAGATAAGTCAGACTGCCAAGCACATCAAAATGCCGGTTTATAATAAGGCTGGAATGTTCCATTATGCTCAGAAGGGAAAGTCCATTCTCTGTGTTCTGATTGGCTGAGATTCATAAGAGGCTATTCTAGTGTATAAATGTTCATTCATTCGAATAAATATTCTCTATGAGATGGATGGTAAATGTTAGTTTGATTCTATATTCACAACCTGACTTAATTTTTCTAAACAAAAACAAGAAAACTTGCTTAATCATTGATATAGCCTGCCCCTATGATACCAGAGTGCAGGAGAAAGAACATGAAAAAAATCAATAAATATCAAGACCTAAAATGGGAATTAGTTAGACTATGGAAATGTAAAGAAGTCAAGGTGATTTCCATTGTAATTGGAACGCTTGGAACCATAACAAAAAGTTATCATAAATGGCTTAAACAGATCGACGAGACAATTTCTTTTCCAATTCTACAAAAGCGCCCGTTAGGAATGGCGAAAGTATCAAGGTACAGCTGGAATGTCTAAAGTCAAGGGAATTGACTTGATGTTCAAAAAGAAAAATCCAACTAAAAACATCCAAAAGTTGAGACTACTATGAGATAATAATAATGATGATGATAATAATAATAATAATAATGATGATAGATAAGCACATACACAAGTAAGAATGTATTAAATGATAGAAAAACAAAGCCATACTTACAGTTCTATCCTCCAGGTACATTGTTTTGGAAAGGAAATCTATTCCAATTGTGGCCTGTAAAAAAGGAAATTAAAAGTAGGTAAGTAAATGTTACATACATTGCCAATATTAGAGAGAGAGAGAGAGAGAGAGAGAGAGAGAGACAGACAGACAGACAGACAGAGAGACAGACAGACAGAGGGGAAAGGAATGTAAAAATTGTATCCTGAAAATTGAAAATAATTTTTTAAAAATTATTCTTTTCAATTGAAAAAAAAAAAAAAAATTTGAAACAAAATAAAAATTTCAAGTTTGCTAACACTAATAGGAACTCAAACAATTTAGTTTTATTTTTAATTTTACTGTGCCAATTAAAATGTTAAAATATGAACCAACATTGATGTGAGTTTTATAAAACAAAAATCATACATATAAAATATTGTTCTCATTCACCAAAAACATCGTTATCTACCTAAAAAAATGGAAGGTTATTTATCTTAGTATGTCGACATGCAAAATAACTCGAAAATCATAGACTGATTATGAAATTTGGAACAGAAATTCTATGCATCAGTTGACAAACATTTTATCTTGTTTTAACATTTTATGCGCATTCTTACCCAATCTTAAATCCTCCACTGACAAAGTTTTTACATCTAATTTTAATGGAATTTAAACTGTACACAAAAGACAATTTTGTAAGGATTCTCGAAATTTGACCAAATTTCGATCTTCTTATAACCTTCTAATGGGGAGTTAACTGCACAAAATTAAACATTTCTTATCATTTTCTTATCACTTCAATGATGCAAGCTCTATTTCCAGTTTTTACTATAGCAATACGTTTAGATTGGTCTAAAATGGGGGGGGGGGCGTTTGATTCTATTGTAAAAGGTTTAACGATGTCTCATTATTATGGCTCGATCGTAATAAGAAATAAATCTTTCAAAAGAAATCTCAGTAAAAACATTTAAGTTGTCAAAGCTTTTTTAATAATTTTTATAAAATAATCACGTTGCAACAACAAAGAAAATAGAATCTTCTATTTCGTATAAATTGTCAAAAATTCTAAAACTTTAAAGAAAATAAAATGCCTTTTTTTTTGTTTTACAGCATATCTTGGCAGAAACAACACCTATTGTACACGATTCATTGTATATGATTAGTTGAATACAAGGTGCTATTTTACAAGGGGCTGGGGCGTATTGAGAGCTCAAAATGGTTAATATGACCACAAAAGATGCGATTCTAATTGAACTGAGTACAGCTAATTCCATAGGCCACAACACCATCAAGTAGGCCAATCAGATATCCTCTTTTGCAATTTCATTATCTCCAAAGATGGAATGTTTTCCTGAGTGCATATTTTACATCTTTAGATCAAAGGGTTTCAAAGATATAACTGTCTACGCTATTCAAACTTTGTAAAAAATATATATGTATATATATATATATATATATATATATATATATATATATTATTTATCTACCTCCCACAAGATGTGACACAAGGTCGGGAAAGTGGGATTTGATAAACCAGCACCCGAGAAGGTGAGCGCACTGGCATTAAAAATTGCCTAGGCAGCCCCGCCGGCATTCCCCAGTGGGGGCGCCTAGGCAGTAAGCAATAAGCTTACTCCTCCCCAAAGAGGGGAGGCAAAGCCTGGGAGGGTGGACCTCCTAGAACTGCACAGGACAGACCCATAGACCGGCGTAAATCAAGCCCTGAAGGCCAAGACAATACCAGTCTATGGGGTGCAGTATCCATCGGAACAGATACTACACTTTGATCTTGGCCAAATGCCGAGAAAATTTTTTTTTTTTAAATATATATATATATACATAAAAGGAGATTGTAGTTTGCTTGAAGCATTGCTGGTAAATGTAAGTGCAGATTAGTCGTCCGAGGCTATAGCAATGCGATGTGGTTGCCGTAAGATGGAAAAGTGAAAAGAAATAAACGCAGGGAGAAAGTGAAACTCAAATTTCGATGATCTGACACCGGTTTTTCCCCGTTTTTCTTCGACCCATTCGGTCTTTTATTGTTGTCTTCTGATAATGAAAGTTTTTCTTTCGAAAATTTAAGATTACCCGTTGCCGATCTGTTACTTACCGGACAGTATTTACTATTTGGTATTTAATCAGTTTTCGTGAAATTATTAATAAATCGTTTTGAGTTTCACTTTCTCCCTGCGTTTATTTCTTTTCACTTTTCCATCTTACGGCAACCACATCGCATTGCTATAGCCTCGGACGACTAATCTGCACTTATATATATACATATATTTAAAAATACAGATGTCTGTTAGATGACAAGCTTCATCACAATGTATGTGGACAAAACTACATTAATAAAATTGTGACCACTTCTGGTATGTCTGTGTTTGTATTTCTTGTGTCAACGTAACTTTAATAATTACAGATTTAATACATTTTTTATAAATTTATTATTAATCGATGATTTTATTGAAATAAAAATGCAATAGTGTAAAATAAAATGAAATTTGCAAAATCCTATTTAAAAACGTAATTTAATTATATATTTAAATCAATTAGAATGCATTTCCGTTTCTTGGTAAACAAGTCAGTCATTTTAATTTTTTTTTAATAGTTGGAAAAATAAAATTAAAGATCTGTTGGAATTTGAAAAGAAATTTGGAAGCATTTAAATGAAAAGTCATTCTTAATTTAATTTCATTTAAATGAAAATTTAATTTACCTTCAATGAAAAGTCATTCTTAATTTTTAAAATTCTTAACAAATCTCCATGGAGTTGTGGAGGGTATTTACATCCAATAATTTTAACAGGGATTATAACAACATTACCATAACAACAATTACGTATAGTTTTATAACAATTTGGTTCAATTAATAATTTAATGACTAAACGATATCGTAGCTTAACTTCAAAATCCTATTAAAACAAAAATAATTTGGTAAAAATAAGAAAAAGGAGGGGAGAAAAGGTGAAAAAAAAAAGTCAAAGTAAAACGACTCCCGAGGAACACCGGGTTGGTACAACTAATTTACTTATAAAGAAATTACCTCTGCAAGCATCTCGTTTAATATGTATCTACTATCACAGACTTCATTTATTTATTTTTTGCTGCATTAGTCATCGAGTGTATTCTCTTCCTATATTGTAAATGCTTCATGAATTATAGATGTTAATGACACTTGGAAACTTTCCAGAAAGCGAGTGGAAAAACTATATATTCATTCAATTCTGATGAATAAAACTAGGCCACAAAATAGACACGATTTAAAAAGTAGACATTTCAAAGTACACATTTTAGTGTTACAAATGATTGCAATAAAGTCATTCGTTTTAAATTATATTAAGGGTATTCTTATAGATGATGTACCATGTTTCTGTGACTTCGCGTCGTTAACATTCGGGCAGGTTACGGAAGCGGCCAAGAGTTGACAAGGCGAAAACTACCAAACGCTAAATTGAAGACTGGCAGCCGATAAATTAAGACGATGAAAAGCAAACTAAAATACATATATAAAAATAAAGAATGAATAAATTTATGTTATTAATTAGATGTTTATTTTTGTTTGTTTTTTGTTAATCAAATGTTTTTAAATAAAATGTTTTTTTTGTTTGTGCACCGGAAAGTTTGAAAAGATAATTTTGTTTGATTTGTTCAGCAAATTATTTTTTCTTTCTTTTTTTACTTTTTTTTCAATTTTTTTTTTTTTTTTTAAACATTTTTTTCTCTCCAAAAACTCAGTCCATCGGTAGATTCAACGAGCAGACAGAGATTATAGAAATTCATTTTTTTTTTTATTGAACGCGATTAATTTCTTCCAAAAGTTATCGGCTGCTCGGTTAATAGTTTCGTCGACTCTCGGGCGATTCTGAAACCTGCCCGAACATTGACGACACAAAGTCACGGAAACATGGTGCGTCAGCTATAAGAGTATTGTATTAAGAATAAGCATTCTGCATTTTGAAAGGCAAGTAGCAAAATGATGGTCAACAAGACAAGTAAAATTGGCAAGACAAGCCCAAGGTTTGTTCAAAGCTGTTGACTTCAGTCGGCAATAATATTTCTATAGTATAGAGATGAATATAGGAATCAATAATTAAGAGAGGGCAGATAATCCAAGAATTAGAAATAATAATGATAATAATAACAACTAATGCAAAGGATGCGCAATATGAGTATAGGTAAATAATCATAATAGACAGAGTTATAAATCCAAAACTATCATCTGAATGGAACCAACTGGATAAAGGTGCTCATTAAGATATAGTGAATCTTACTATTATTTGTGAAGCTACTTAAAAAGAAATTAAATAGTAGAAAATATCTAAATATGTGGAATGAGAGCAATCTACCCCAGTGGATTAAAAGAATTCCATTGAAAGATAGCTGATAAAATCCACAGAGTACAATGGGCAAAACACAAACATAACAATCAAGATAGGGATAACAGTTTGAAACATGTAAATAACAGAAATATTGTCAAACACTAAAGGTTTGTCATATTGTTCTCATTTTCTACCTTCTCAGTTCTATGAATACAATCATTGATAATTCAATTTTTACCAATTCTCGGCCCTGACTCCCATGTTATTTTATTATCACTCAACAACTTAGTTAACGGCTGACAAATTCATTTTCTTTCTTGCCCTTTCTAACCTCTCAGTAGAAATACACAAAAAAAAAGACACGGTTTCAGAGTCGGAATATATAAAGTCTGACTAACTTCTAAAATTACGAAATATCCGGCTCGGACTCCTAGAATTAAAAAAATCTTGCTTCAACTCCGACTCCTTATTTTAAAGTCTTCCAATCATCTAACCCTAACCTACACATTTCTATGAATACAATCATATCTATATTTTCAAAGTATATCTATACGAATAAATGTTTTCCTTGATAATTCAAATTTGATCAATTCATATAACATGATAAAGAGATAAGATTTGATAATCAAAATAGATAATTTAAAGATGACCAAAAGAGAAGTCTGCAATAATACATTATATTAGATTTCTTATCTATAGTTTTTTTTATTCAAAACATTACAAATATAGAACTTTCATTATACTAGTTACAAATGATGCTAATCCTGTTTCTTGCACATGATCAAAGCCAAAGTACGGTTAAAACAACAATGAAGATTCAAAAGTCACTGAATGTTTAAAGTAATGATGGAAATACATAAAACAAAAGAGATTTTCTTTTTGTTTGAGGGTTCAAATATTATAGGCAAGCGCCCCTAGTTCAGATATCATAGGCAAGCGCCCCTACTTCAGATATCATAGGCAAGCGCCCCTACTTCAGATATCATAGGCAAGCGCCCCTACTTCAGATATCATAGGCAAGCGCCCCTACTTCAGATATCATAGGCAAGCGCCCCTACTTCAGATATCATAGGCAAGCGCCCCTACTTCAGATATCATAGGCAAGCGCCCCTACTTCAGATATCATAGGCAAGCGCCCCTACTTCAGATATCATAGGCAAGCGCCCCTACTTCAGATATCATAGGCAAGCGCCCCTACTTCAGATATCATAGGCAAGCGCCCCTACTTCAGATATCATAGGCAAGCGCCCCTACTTCAGATATCATAGGCAAGCGCCCCTACTTCAGATATCATAGGCAAGCGCCCCTACTTCAGATATCATAGGCAAGCGCCCCTACTTCAGATATCATAGGCAAGCGCCCCTACTTCAGATATCATAGGCAAGCGCCCCTACTTCAGATATCATAGGCAAGCGCCCCTACTTCAGATATCATAGGCAAGCGCCCCTACTTCAGATATCATAGGCAAGCGCCCCTACTTCAGATATCATAGGCAAGCGCCCCTACTTCAGATATCATAGGCAAGCGCCCCTACTTCAGATATCATAGGCAAGCGCCCCTACTTCAGATATCATAGGCAAGCGCCCCTACTTCAGATATCATAGGCAAGCGCCCCTACTTCAGATATCATAGGCAAGCGCCCCTACTTCAGATATCATAGGCAAGCGCCCCTACTTCAGATATCATAGGCAAGCGCCCCTACTTCAGATATCATAGGCAAGCGCCCCTACTTCAGATATCATAGGCAAGCGCCCCTACTTCAGATATCATAGGCAAGCGCCCCTACTTCAGATATCATAGGCAAGCGCCCCTACTTCAGATATCATAGGCAAGCGCCCCTACTTCAGATATCATAGGCAAGCGCCCCTACTTCAGATATCATAGGCAAGCGCCCCTACTTCATATATCATAGGCAAGCGCCCCTACTTCAGATATCATAGGCAAGCGCCCCTACTTCAGATATCATAGGCAAGCGCCCCTACTTCAGATATCATAGGCAAGCGCCCCTACTTCAGATATCATAGGCAAGCGCCCCTACTTCAGATATCATAGGCAAGCGCCCCTACTTCAGATATCATAGGCAAGCGCCCCTACTTCAGATATCATAGGCAAGCGCCCCTACTTCAGATATCATAGGCAAGCGCCCCTACTTCAGATATCATAGGCAAGCGCCCCTACTTCAGATATCATAGGCAAGCGCCCCTACTTCAGATATCATAGGCAAGCGCCCCTACTTCAGATATCATAGGCAAGCGCCCCTACTTCAGATATCATAGGCAAGCGCCCCTACTTCAGATATCATAGGCAAGCGCCCCTACTTCAGATATCATAGGCAAGCGCCCCTACTTCAGATATCATAGGCAAGCGCCCCTACTTCAGATATCATAGGCAAGCGCCCCTACTTCAGATATCATAGGCAAGCGCCCCTACTTCAGATATCATAGGCAAGCGCCCCTACTTCAGATATCATAGGCAAGCGCCCCTACTTCAGATATCATAGGCAAGCGCCCCTACTTCAGATATCATAGGCAAGCGCCCCTACTTCAGATATCATAGGCAAGCGCCCCTACTTCAGATATCATAGGCAAGCGCCCCTACTTCAGATATCATAGGCAAGCGCCCCTAGTTCAGATATTATAGGCAAGCGCCCCTAGTTCAGATATTATAGGCAAGCGCCCCTAGTTCAAATATAAAATTGACAGTGTCATACTAAAAGGTTGAGAAAATTTAATTATTGTTTTCGTTTTTATACAAATTCTTTCAAACCTTTCTCTTTTTAGCAGTTAGCTTAATCAGATAATGAAATTTATATGAAAAAAATTACAGAAAACTTTTATTTCTCTCCAACACGATAAAATATGGAAAACTTAAAACAGAATCGATTAGGAATAATTCCAAAGATAAAATTATGGCTATATAAAAGAAATGCTAAAATGTTTTAAGTTGCAATCACTCACACCAGACACCATTGTTTTAAAGCAAGCTGACGTGTCAAGCATAAAAGTGTGTGTTATATGTAGTCAGATGTACTGGGCACCTGATTAGGATGGAAGATGATGGGTTCATGCGATCTCATGGCAACAAATAACTATACGAGTGTCAAATAGGGGTGAAGCATGGCTGTGTATAGACAGAGATCAATCGTCTTGTATGTCAAATCTGCAGCAAGATTTGTAAAAATAAATGTGGGCTACTGAGCCATCTGGGTGCTCACCACCAGACATTACAATCTTATAAGCATGACCTTATTCTGTAACGAATTGGAAATCATCAGACCAAGACATTATGCTGGTGCATGTTGCGAACCTCATTCGCCCTCCCGAGGAAAGTATTCAATTGATAATTGATCTTTTCTCTCAAGCTTGCACCATCTGTCTAGAGAAAACTAAGGCAATGCTAACCACTTCACTAGGATTCCAATATGCTGAACCCAACACCTATGTCAAGGGAACCAGTTTAGTCTAGTTGACTTTGTATATCTTGGCAGCACTCTCTCCTAAGAGGATTCTGATACTTTTAAGAATTGGAAAGTCTAACAAAACGCATGTGATCAGACAGAGCCATTACCATAAAAATAAATCTTAGTGTGAACGAATAGTGCATTTTGTCTATTCTCCTGTGTTCCTCTAAGACATCGACCACATATTGCCGCCACATCAAGGTCCTGGAGAGGTTCCACCAAACGTGCCTCAGAAGGATCCTAAACTTTAACTGGCAATCGCTCACACCAAACACTACTGTTCTACAATAAGCTAGTGTATTGAGCGTAGAAATGTACGGTATACGATGTGTTGGGAAGGGCACTTGGTTAGGATGGAAGATGACAGGCTCCCCAAACAGCTATTATATGGAAAACCGCAGAATGGCAAACGTCCAAGACACATGCGAGAATTATAAACAACAACAATAAAAAAAATCCAATAGATTCATCAAGAATAGGATACCAATTCTTTTCCACCTTAGGTAGATATGTGTAAACTTCTGATTCGTTTCGTAACATGTAGAAAATGATTCTTCTGTTGATAACCGGACTTTTGAGCTAGGATCAAATCTTCAGTATCTTTTCCGTCCCGTCTGAGGAGGAGGCAAACTCTTTGTATTGCGGCTTATTAAATTACAATTCAGCCATTTTAATTATTTTGTGAAATAAAAATCCCATTTAGAAATAATAACTTATTTACAAAAATTAATTTACAGATAACATTAATTTTATTAAAATGCCTTTCGGTTTCTTAAAAAAAGACAAAGGAATTTTAGGGAATAACTTTGTGAAATTAAAAACCGACTTAAAACAAAAGATTAAATAAAATAATAATTTACTGATTCACTTATATCCACCCAGCTGTTTTACGGTTTCTTAGAAAATATGTCAGCCATTATAATTAATTACTTTGTGAAAATCTACTTTTTTATGGCTTTACATTACTTTGCATTGTTAAAACTACATTGACTAAACAGCCAGACTGCGCCAGCTAAGGACAGCCGGTTTTACATAAAAAGATGACCCCACTTGTTATTTATATCATATTATCGGATATTTTCCCTTTTTCTTTTGAGAGGATATTAAATAGAGTCAATAATAGCAAAACGTGATAAAATACATCAACTGTTTCAGTTTTTATCTTTTTATTGAAAGGGATAAACTTTCTAAATGACATCTTATTTCGATTGAACACAAAGTACGAAAAGCTAAAACCGAATCATTAACCTTTTTACCGAGTACAGAAATACATTCATCACTTTCATGCTTAACGTCAATCAGTATCCATTTTTAAGGAGACAAAGGCAAAACTAGTGACAGTTACTTATGGGAACAGATACAATAAGATCAGATAACATTGATTATAAATTCTTGGCTTATGGTGAAAGATGAAAATTCTTGTACAAAAAATACAAGAAAAATACAAATAATTGATTAAAAAGATAATCAAAGCTGATTCTCTCATTATGTGTGCATGCGTATACATCATATGTATCTATCTAGAATCAGTGCAACAGATTTTAACACCAGCTGGTTGATTGATCAAGATTCCAGTTCAGGTGAGAAGAGGCAAACAAAACTAGTGAGATGATTAATATATATATATATATATATATATATATATATATCATGTTAGCAAAGGAATTTATGAATCATAGCTCATTACTTGTTTAAAAGAAAATGATGCAACTTTTTTGGTTCATATGCATTATTTCTTAAAGTCTATTGTTCTCTATTCTGCTCTTCACAATACATTATTATACATTATTGGTCATTTTTCCCCAGTGATTGTCTGGTATCTGGATCCTCTACGCAATGAACCGGGTCGCCATTTAGGTCTTCCCTTTTTGTAGCTAGAAACTGGCTTGGGATGAATGAATGAATACAGATCATGCTTGAATATTTATAATATTAATTTATTATATTCTGCAAACCATCATCGTTGTCGGTTTTCTTGCTTGCTTGAATCATGAATTCCAAGGCTATTTCCAAACAGCATATCCTTGCCTAGGCAGCCATGAAAACAGAGGCCAACACACAGTGGTTCGTAGACCATCACTGTTACTCACCAACTGCTTAAATGCTGACCATTTCAAAATGCACCTCTCTCCTAACACATGATCTTGTTTGACTAATCAGAGCCTTCTTTAGTATCTCCCACTCCTACTCCCTATATAACACTATTAAAGATTGTGGATTCAGGGTGGTGTGTTAAGGAAGGGTTATTTCATTATGTTCTCTAATATGC
Source organism: Sepiola atlantica (assembly GCA_963556195.1). Lineage (NCBI taxonomy): Eukaryota > Metazoa > Mollusca > Cephalopoda > Sepiida > Sepiolidae > Sepiola > Sepiola atlantica. The sequence continues at coordinate 155,806,942 of OY744526.1, forward strand.
TTTTAGAAGGTATGAACCCATCTGCCTTCTACTAAGTAGTAGGATAGACTAGACTATCAAGCCAACTAGTCTAGAAGCAAAACCTGTGAAATAAGACGAATATGCTATTGACTGTGACAGCTTGTCCTTCATCATAAAAAGAAAAAAAAAGTACTCAAATTCTTAAGACAGGAAAGAATTCAAGTTGTGAAGGCAAAATACCCTGGTTGCATTAAGAGCCAAAGAGAAATTAAAACGGCTAAATATAAAAGGTTGGTTAAGTAATAAATTCAATGAAGAAAAGGCAATTAAAAGAGTTTAGATGTGATCTAAAGTAATCAGGGAGTTTTGTGAAACAGAAATTCTGAACCTATTATTTCACTACGTTTAAGAAATGAGTTAATGAGAGTAACCCCCAATTCTGTTGCAAAACTAGCTGGGTCCAGCTCTTGAAGGTAGGGGAAATGATGAGAGACTAGATTCCCACCAGTCATCCTCAGTGAAGAGAATTTTTCATCTTTTCGGTCAGTCTGCATCACTAATCAGTTGGCAGCAGCAATAGCATAAGTGTTGCCCCGGACAATGCCCAGAGAAAATATCTTGTGCAAACACTCAGCTTCTCTGTATTTGATCCTCAATATGGCAGCCTTTTATTCAAGGTTTTGGAAGAATTTAATCATCATTAGACAGAAAACTCACAAAATCACAACAAAAAC
>OY744526.1:155815136-155842636 GCA_963556195.1 Sepiola atlantica
AAATTTTTTCCTGATTCCGATACAATTACAGATTCCGATTCTTTTAAAATTTCTAAATATTTAATTAAAAATTTGTTGCTTTTTAAATATTTTCAAATTACTGTAAAATGCCCACATATATTTTTGCAAAACGTAAAAAATACACAAGTAGATCTTTCTAAATATTTTATCTCAAATGTTTTCCTTGTAATTGATTGAAAATTGTGAGGCAACTAATGATTTATTTATAATGATTTGTATTGGTTCAACGTGAATGCTATTTGAAGTTTTTCATAAATAACTGAAAATAGTCGACGATTGGTATGCCAAATAAGACGGTGTAGGAGCAGAATAGTTAAAGTCGTCTCCCAATGAGTTTCTAAATAATGTTACTATTTAGAAAAACATTCTTAACATGTGGAGGGCGGGACTTTGGTAACTATTCTGTGCCTCCCCTCTATCAAAGAATGTTCATATTTTTTATCCTAATTATTAAGATTTGATCGGTTATTACATTTCTTTGACTGTAAAAAAAAACAAGATACAGATAATAATAATAGTAATACTTCTACTAATAAAAATAATGGCAAATTTGTAGATTATCACCCTCAGTAAATCACCCTCTCAGAATGAAATTCTACTTTTTTTTTAGGTGATTATGTGTGAACACCTTTAAAAATTTTGCGGAAAGAAAAAAAAACATTTTAGAATTTAGAGTAGGAGATCAGTTTCGTATATAAATTTAACGTAAAATGATCATACTTTCCGGGCCATTCTAACTTTTTAGGGGTGTTCACTAAATTGCTTACCACTAACCCTAAGTCCGACTGGCAAGGTCGTAAATCCATGCGTAATCGCTTAAAAAAGTAGATCCCCCCCCCACATTTTTGCTGTACAAATTATTTCAGCTTCATTACGTTTGCAATTATTCAGTCTTTTTATAAACAGTTTTATCTGAAAAATGTAAACAAAAAATGTAGACTTAATTTTCTTTAATTTTCTTACTAATTGCCAGATTTTTAAAGTCGTTTTTTTTTTTTTTAATTCAAGAAATTTAAAAGTAGAGAAATAAGGTTTCTGGCAAATTGGCTAAAATTTCTTCAAAGCACCCCCAACTTTCTCCAATTTGATCTGCAAACTTACTAAAGGTGATACAAGTTCATACAGCAATATTTAAAAAAACAACAACAACAACATATTTTTACTGTTGGAAAGACAACTTGTATTATTAGGAGATTGAATCTTTCAATCATTTTTGGTAAGTTACACATGTGATGAGTCACTCTAAGGCTTTTAAGTGAAATTGGGTATAATGAAACAGTCCAGAACCTGGTAGATGGCATACAACATATGGGCGCCATTTACCATTATTTGTTATTATATGCATTTCTTTTCCATGGTATTATTATTGAGTATTTTATAGAAATTGTCTGTATTTCTGAAATTAGGTGCTTTCATTATGGATTTCAGTGTTTGGACTGACTTCCTTAATCAGGTGTCCTGTATCGAACTCGGGAACCGTCTGTCTCGACTTGCAAACCCAATTGTACTATTGTCACGGGGCCACCACGTTCGGATTCCATTTTTTTTACTCTGGGACACACTCGTTAATTCTCCGTTGATTTCAGTTCTGCTGCTGCTACTGCTGCTTATCACCGTATTGCAATTTTTGATATTGTTAAACCTTGTTTGAAAACCTTGAATAACATAGGTTTAACAGTATCAAAAATTGATTCCTAATTGTCCTAGTGACACATGGCCGTGAGGTCTAAGCCATTGGTTCGAAAGTTCAATCCTGGGCGAAGGAAGTGTAAGTAACATTCAGCGACATAACCAGCAGTAGAACTGAAAGCAACGGAGAATTAACGAGTGTGTATTAGAGCCAAATAACGGAATCCGAGCGTGGTACCTCCATGACAATAAACGGATTGGGTTCGAGTTCGATACAGGCCACCTGATGAAGGCTGGAGGGCAGAACAGTCGAAACGTTGTGAGCATGGCAGCGAAGATGAGGAAGTCAGAAGTTAAAATTCTAATATCGTTACAATGGATGAGAAATTTATTTACAATTTTCAGGTATTTGAATATTTCACCCACTCCATATACACACATGCATTAAACTTAACTCTTGCTTTTAATACTGAGAACTTATTACATTTTGCAGAACTTTGTATAAATGATTAAAATGGAAAATACACGCGTGTAATGAAGCAGATACGCAAACTGAATTTTGCCTACTGTCAACAGTGGCAACTGTTATCCTCGTTCGGTGAAATGTCGTCGTCGTCGTCGTCTTGCGTGTTGCATTTGCCGTGGAAGAAGGGATGGTCGCTTTGCCAAAATAAGCAAAGTCGGCAAGAACCCATGGATGTTTAGATGTAAACAAATAGTCAGGTAGGTTGAGTAATCCTTGTCGCAGATGAGTCGTTTTTCTTAACTAATCACTGACAGCATTCACGTAATATAAGCGGGCAAAGTTTGGCTCATTCTCGACTGTTGTCCTCTGCATATGTTCGTGTTGACTTGCTGGTAATTCTCTCTTGTTATTTTTGTCTCTCATACATGCCGTTCCTATTTCTTGTTCCTGACTGCTTTTAAAGATCTGAAGATCCCTAGTCAGTTTCTTGAAATGACCTTAGCAGAAGGCTCAGATTGAAGCTACTTCCACAAAGAATCATGGCAAACAGACAGTTTGACATTCGGTTTATCCTATAGTGGAATGACTTGAAAATGCTGAGCTCATCTGGGAGTTGTGCGGCCTTCAGGACATAGGATGTGTCATCCCGTTGCGACTAGGTGGATCTCAAGCCATCTATAGGCAGTTCAACAAGGAACAAAGATTCAACTTTGAGCAAGTTAGGTGACTGCTTTTGCAGTTGATTCTTTTGTGACGTTTGACAGCTGGTGAAACTGAACATATTCTTGGCTGAACTGTGGCAGTTTTTGCTTTTGGAAAGCTACTGCCCCTCTTTTACTTGAGACTTAACACACAAAGCGATAGTGTTTTGTTTGACGAGGACGGCCATCACCACCGGATGAGGTGGACATCTTATTTTGTGTATCAGCATCACGACTAGTTTTAAATATTGCGGCAAATAAGATTTTTCTTACCATGAATGATGCATCATCTTTATTCAAAACTGAGCTCTCTTTAACCAATCACGACAAGTTTTTTTTTTTTAAAACACACTATGAATGCTATTATACTTTGCTTTTAATTAAAATTGAACATCAGCTGCGAATAAGAATAGAAAAAAGTCAATTGATAATCTGATTGATCATCTATACTGATCATCTATACTTCAAATTGAGTTATTGGATAAAAAGAAAGGAGAATACAAAAAGGATGAAAGAACTCTGGAAAATATACAGATTTATTAACATGTAAGTCATACTTGATTTTTTTTCTTCCATTATCCCAAAATAGTTTTTTTCTAGCTTAACAAGACAAAAATATCTATTCTTGGTGTGTGTTGGGGGGAGGGGGAATGATTTCATTTACTTTCAGTAAATACAACTCTTGATTATATTAATGACTAAAGCAATAAACTGACAATGGTGATAAACGATTGTAGCAAATCATCTTCATATATAAGAACTTGTAGAATTTCGACATTTATTCTTTTCACAAAATAAGAGAAACAATCAATATATCAGCAAATTTCAATCTATAACATTTAATCAAATAGTAATTAATGGCAATTCATAAAAAGTTATTTTAATGTAAAATTATCCCAGGAAATTTTGTAGAGAATGAAATAAAAAATGATTAAAAAAATACAGGTGTTTTGCAGGCATCGGCTTCCATCACAGGTAAGATTAATTTATTTTAATACCAAGTAATGGTTATTTTCTGCTGGTCATAGGAAATGCACAAAGACTGCTCTTCAACAATGATATTCATTAAAACACAAATAATAACTTAGCAGTTCTATGAAGACAAAAATAGGATCCCAAAAGGCTTAATTCAAGCGATAATTAACCATATTCTGGATAGCAATATTCGTAATGATCCCTATTTCAGAGTGAAAGGTTCTTAGTTTGGGTCCTTATGCCCTGTCTTATAAAATTAAGTGAAATGGATGGACTTAACGATCCCCATGACAGGACGTTAGTCTGTCGCCAGAGTGTTCTGCTTACAGTACCTGCTATTTCCAAATGGTCACAGGCGAGACTGCTTCCCCGCAGACTACAAAATGGTCATTGTAGAATCCAATGTCAACAAATACTTGTCAGAAACTGCCCTCATAAATTTTGCTCATTCCATCAATCATTTTCAATCCTTTCATAATATTCTTCATCATTACACCCCTTAAACCGACAATCCATCTTGTTAGCCATTATCTTAGAGTGGCTTTTGGCCTTAATAAGCAGTGACTCAGTGTAAAAAAAAGGTTCAACGTCACGTATCTTTGGTGATCTAACAGAAACCTGCGTATCAGCACAATTTTAGCCATTATTCTGGTTAGTACAACGAGAAAATGCGCTTACTTACCTGATATGTGTTATCGAAGCTATCATACATGAACCTAGTTATGAGTGAGGTCTTTCCAACTGAAAAAGACAAGTAAATGCAAAAATATAGAACAACAATGGCTGATAATATGATTGTTATTACATCAGCAAACAAAAAAATATTTAGCTTTGAGCTGTAAAGATATAAAACTAGATTCTTTCAATAAAGACAATCATCTTGAAAATCAATTCCTTAAAAATACACTTTTTCAATTCAAATATTTGCAAAGATGGAGATGCTAAAATAACAAAAAAGTCTTATAATCGTATAGGTATATCAATTTTATATATGACACATCAATATAAACAATGTATTAATTATTTTTCTTATGTAAGATAATGAAGAGTGGCAAAAATGAATCATGGACGAGTCCATTGTGGGTGGGACGTTGAGAAAGAAAAAAAAAAGGCGACTTGATAACTGTTAAAAAGGAAAAGGTTCTGCGGTGCAAAGGAACCTGAAAAGACGGCGGTTTCAAAAACGCGAAAAGCCGAAGCGCTTTGTGATCGGGGTACCGAAGTACCAGAAGAATAGGAGTTTACCGATGTTTATGGCACCGATGAAGCTTTATTGGTTATTGTACCCAAGCCCGTCTTGCTGTTAGGCTTTTGTGTCCGCTGACTAAAAATGCGGCTGATAAGCAAGTTAGTACTGTTAAGGAATCCCCTGACTTGTACTTCACCAAAGTGCTTGTAGAACAATTGCTTCATTTCACGCTCGGATAGACAATGCAGAGCAAATTGCTTTCCAATCAGATGTATATATGAACAAGTTTCTAGCGGAAACCAAGTTGGTGACCTCAGCAAGAAAAAGACTTTCATGAGACAAAAGTATGTCAAAAGATTGTTTAATATGTGTGCGTAAACCATCCGGTAATGGCAAATAAAGAAAACCAAAGTTTTTCCATATACGTTCTGTTCTTTGTCATTCTTGTTGGATCTTACCGGGTACCCTGAAAGAACGGGTAATGCAACACTTACATATTATTTACAATTAAGATTCCTAATAGAATTATGGAAACATAAATGTATCCTATTTGAAAAAGAACAGAAAATATTTTTTTTAAATAAGAAAATGGTAAAATGCTTATGCAGAAAATTAAAAAATATTTAACATATACATATGAGACCCATATATGAAAATTAAAAAATATTTAACATATACATATGAGACCCATATATGAAAATTAAAAAATATTTAACATATACATATGAGACCGATATATGAAAATTAAAAAATATTTAACATATACATATGAGACCGATATATGAAAATTAAAAAATATTTAACATATACATATGAGACCCATATATGTACTTTAAAAAATATTTCTTACATATTTAAGTAATTTAAGTAATTGTGATTTCGCATTACATATAAGAAGATTCCATAGTTTTAATCAAACTTGCCTGGATAATGACTTGCTGCTAATATAAATATATAACTAGTACTTAACTCTTAGAAAAAATAAATTAAAGGATCATAACATTCATTATAATTGATTGATGTTTGGAGAGGTTGCTTGCATTTCATTTTAACGTTCAATTTCTTGTAAATAACTAAAAAATAAACTTTATACCCAATTGCATCTTTATCAGAAAATTATCTCATAAAAACAAAATCCTTTACCAATGCACAATATTGAATGAAGAACTTAGATCTAGCCATTTATTAAAATTATAAAATTATAGTGATGGTATCTTAGTCCCCTTCGAAGTGTGACCATTGCAGATTTTGTTTCAGGATCGAGTTTTTGTGCAGAAATCCAAGTGATTTAAAACAAGTTCCGTATGTAACTTGTACTTCAGTGATAACAGCTGAGGAATAAACATAATTACCATCATGTAAATCTATCTGAAGCCATACAAAGAACTTACAGATCGACTAATTCTTATAGTATGTCATTCAACTTCTTTGATTGTAGTCTACACATGTTTTTTTTCTTTTTTTTAAAACTTTCCAGAATGTGAAATCTTTTAATAGCTTTTCAGTTGCATTGGAATAAGTATGAAAACTGAATATAGATATTATTCCTTTATTAATTCCTGAAAACCTTAATCATCAAATTAGCTTCCAGATTATTAATAAAAATCATCATCATTGTCGTCATATTCGGTTTAGCGTCAGTTCTACATACTGGGAAATGTTAAACAAATTCTAAAAATTGACTTCCACACTAACCTATCTCAGGACAGATGTTCATTTATCCCTCTTGCTCTCAAATCTATCCTTATCACTTACACCCATGTTTTCCTTGGCCTTACCCTGCCAATAGACCCTGCTACCTCAACTGTTCTACATCTACTAACCCAAGCACTCTTATTCATTCTTTCAATATGACCATACCGACAAAGTCTCCTGCCCTGCACACATCTTCCTAAACTGTCCAGATTTCCTCTTCCTCTGAGGCCATCAAATCTAAGCCTGTCTTTCAAACTTACATTACACATCCATTGTAGCATTCTCATATCATTTTTCTCCATGCAACACATGTCCTCAACCCTCACTGACCAGATTTCATTTCCATACAAGATCACACTGCGTATACATGCCAGATAGATTTTTCACTTGCTCAACAGTTAGTAGAGACAGAATTTCCCTCAACTTACTACATCCACTCCTAACTGTTGCAATCACACTAGCACCCGCTCCACCCTATGCTCCAATGGTATCACCACTGTAACAAAACTTTTGAATAACCTTCGCCATCTAAATATACTTTCTTCACATCTGAGTTCTCATTCATCTCCATTGTCTTACATTTCTTGCATACAAACTGGTTATCATCTCCCAACCTACCAGTAATGCTGCTGCACTTCTTGCGTACCCGACAAAGGAATGAATATCTGAACAGAATAATGGATATATGATGTAACTTTGAGAAGAGTTATTTAAACTTTTGTTTTGAACAAAAAATAAATTGTTTTTTTTGCTGTTGATGTTTTGACGACTTATGATAAGATTGTCAATATTTGTTGCTATACTTAAAAACATCTGACTAAAAACAAAAAAACTTCCTTACAATAAAGAGATTCATTCACAAAGCTCAGTTCCATCATAGAAAGACAATATTCAAAAGAAAGCTGAACAGATTAAGCTGGCTTAGATTACAGAATATGAAATCAATCTATTGATTTAGAACTAAATAAAATGGTTATATAGCAGAGGAAACACAGTATTCGTGCATAGTTTGATTATACATACATTATACATGTGTGTGCGTGTGTGTTCGCGCTATGCATTACAATGACATCAATGAGTTTTTGAATAATCACATGAAACAAGTATAATGGACAAACGAATCTAATTATGAAAATTATTATTAGAAATAGATTTCTTTATACAGAAATCACAGCACTATCATTGATATGTTGAGAACATTTTGCAACCCTTAAAACTACTGTATCATTAATTAAAATACATTTATTAGCACTTTTAATGTTCATGTTCAGAAGATGAATAGCTTACATTTCTTTAGATAGGGACAATACCAAGGTGTTTTTAAATATATACAAATCAAGTCATAAGTTTTATTTATTGTTTATAAGTAGAGCATATGATAAGGAATAAGTTAGAGGTATTAGTGTCTATGCTCGAAAAAAAAAAAAAATCCTGCTAATATGTATAATTTCGGTTATTCGGACTACATTTCTCATCTTGAATTTTATCACAACGTTTCGGCCGCTATAACCTCTGGCCTTCTCCAGGTGTATCTCTTCGAACTCAGGAATATTTCTGTCGAACTCGGGAATCTGGACGAAATTTTGAACGGAACCCTTTGTTTAATCCACGGGGGTAGCACACAGTGGCCTGGGACATGGAAATTGCCAAAAATGAACTTTACTCCAGCATTTATGTCTCTAAATGTTTCAAAAAGTAGAGAAAAAATCCAGTTTAACAAAAAAAAGTAAGTCAAAAGGAATCCTACAAGAAAAATGGTGAACATTTGAACATCCCAGATTTTGCGATTTCACAATATCATTATCTCATCGGTTTCAAGAGAAGTGTTTTTTCCACCAAATTACTAAATATGCTTGTAAAATGAATAAAAGTGGCCCAAATAAGGTAATTTTTTCACATTTATCCAGTATTGGTCCAAGTTAAATGAATATAATAAAATCATTTAATGTCAGGTCCCCAATTACAAGAAAAATTAGTTTTTGGTCAAAATATTTTTGCTAATTTTTGTTCAAAATCCTTAAAATTTACGTATTTTTCGCTTTAAAATTTGATACATAAAGGTGAAAATCTCAAAATGCCATAAGCCAGATTTTCTCCAGTGTACATTTTCTGAAAATATAGATAAATATGTCTCTATAATTCCATATATTGAGAATTCTGACTTGTGGCAATCCAAAATAAAGAGAATTCTCCACAGAAGCCAATTTTCAGAAATCTGATGCACGCCCGTTGCCATTGACTACTTAGATTTTGACCATTTCTTAAATATTTTGAGATCAGATAATGCTCTGATGCTGAAATTTCTCATGGGAAAGCTCTTGAGGCTGAGAAATCCAAAAATGCTACCAGATTTATCCCCAAATCAACACATTTGTTGCAATTTAACAAAAAAAAACCAAATTATCACATATCAGATGATTACTTTTCTTTTTCAGAACACAAACACAACTCAAACAAACCATGAAATTGACATGGGACGAATTCTACGCCATCTGCCAAGCGCAGAAACCCAACAACTTCAAACCTTCAGACTGGGACAAAGTTGAAACAGCAATTGCTATGAAACTTGCTGTCCTGCCAGATGAATTGTTGCACACAAAGATGGTGGAGCTGAAAACAACATACAACAGGTTCGCAGCTGCCAGAAAGAGCAAAGGGAGTGCCCAGAGGGATACTCCATGCAGAGACGTTGTATTTGACAGCGACGATTACAACCCGTCTGCTGATGAAGTCCCCAGGAAGAAGAATAAAAAGTCATTGGATCAGCTAGGAGAGAGACAACTGAAGAAATATGGCTGAAGGTGGAGGAGTATGCTGAGGAAAACGAAGAAACCCCTCTACGAGTCCTTGCCTTGCTTCTCAAGAAGTGTAAGGACAAGAGAGCTCGAGACTTCGGAGACAGTGTGTGGCAACGAGCTGAGCCTTCCTCCTCAACAATATCTCACGATGCAGCCATGGCTATTATGGTGGATTGTCAGCTGGGGCGAGAGACATATTCCAAACTGAGGAAAACTTTGAAACAACAAGGGCACCCCCCCCCATGGATCAAACTCAGCCTATGGATCTGATGTGGATCAGTGTTCCTCCCACTCTACACAAACTGCTGGCTCACTCATGGGAGCTCATCGAGATGAACGATTGTCGTGGCCTTAAATGTTTTGATGAATCTGGGTTGGAGGCTAACAACAAAATTCTTTGATCCATCTGTCTCAAGTTGGCTCGCAAAACTTCGCAAGCAGATAATTTAAACGATGTGATTAACCGGTTGTGGTTAGGTTCGGATCCAAAGATAAATCATATTCGTCTACAAGCACAGCCGTTCTGTAAACATTGCATTGAATACGGGCATTCAACTCGTTACTGCAAGATTGCCCACCCACTATTTGGGCCTCTGAGTAATGATGATGCTCTGTTTGAGAAACTCTGTTGCTGAAAGTTTATCCCTACTGCTTGATAAATTTATGAAGATCATCATGTCAGTGACTATATCTGCTTTATCATATGCATCCAACGGGCTCCAATCCATTCTCAGGGGAAAATTATATCTGATCCCGTCTTTTCTGCCTTTAATGCCCTAACAGAACAGAAATTATCATTTAGAAATTTTCTGTTCAAGATAGTAATAACCTTAATAATACGCTTCTAAAAAGCCCTCAATCACTCTCCGAGGATTATTTTAAGTAGTAATATATCTAAAAACATGATTTTGGCCCATTATGCCCAAATATGGTTTTTCGGCCCCACACCCCTCAAAAATTTGAATTTTGCAAATTTTCTTTCAAATTTGTAATCAGCTCAATAATATGCACTAACGAGCCCTCAACCAATATCAGGGGATTATTTAAAGCCATGATATATCCAAAAACGTGATTTTTGCCCATTATGCCCAAATATGGTTATTTGGCCTCAGACCCCTCAAAAATAATTTTATTAAATTTTTTTCCTTCTTATTTCTGTAATAAGCTCAGTAATACGCTTCCAACGAGCCCTAAACCATTGTAAGGGGATCATTTTTGCCCAAGATATGTATATTTTTCCCAAAATTTCACCCTCCCAGACCACTGTGTAGGATGCACTTGTTCCGTCAGCCATGAATGGGAGAAGTCTTCAGTAATTCGCAATTCTTCGTATCGCCCGCACCAAGGATTGAACCTTCAACCTTCAGATGACTATCACTTAGAACTGAATTTAACTTAGTACTATCCACTTGTCCTTGCGGACTACATTTCTCATCTTGAGTGTTATCATCAATGTTTCGGCCGCTGTAACTTCCGGCCTTCTTCAGGTGTATCTCTTCGAACTCGGGAATATTTCTGTCAAACTCGTGGCGCAGTGAATATCTAAAAAATTCAGAAATATAGTACATGCTAATAAGGTAACAGTGCTCCATCCGGTGGGCTCATATGTTACAGTAATTTCACTTCGGCTTTGCATGATGCATAGTTAAGGATTTTATGCTTGCAGATGTGATCAACGTCCAACTACATGTAAGCTAAAGTAGTGTGCCACTATACATTGGCTTATTGTTGAGGGTTAGCCACTCAAACATGTTGCTACTACAAAGATACTCTTCAGAGAATTGTTAGAAGCCATGCAGGACCAACAAAGGAGAGTAGAAAGTGAACTTTGGTTTACTTTTGTCAACCTCGTAACTCTCGCTTCTCTTATATTGTCCTTTAGTTCTCACATTCCATGAGCGATTTTTCTGACAAAGGGGGAAGAATTGCTGTTTTCTGGGCTGGAATCTATCCATCTAACACTTCTGGTTGGTTAGTTTTTGACTTTAAAGTAGTATTTAAAAAAAATGTTTTTTTTTAGCCCCTTACATCAAGTGGCTTCATGCTTTGTCTGGAGCGATTTCCATAAAAATAAGCATTAGACAGAAAGGAAAGAAGCTTAGCAACACATGTTGATGCCATGGGGTATGACTATACCGTTGATGCGTACGAGTTATGTATGATTCACTGTTTGAAGATAGTGTTTAAGTAAATAGTGAGCATGCTCGTTCTTACAGAAATACTGTCATCGTAAGTTTGTCGGATTATAATGCAGAAATGGCCTGCTGTCGGTGTTGAAATTGTAGAAAAGATTTTCACAAATCGCAGTGATATTCTTTAAGGTGTTCCATCCCGAAACATATTGAACTACAAAAAAATGAGACAAATCTTGTGTAACTCCATCAAAAGTGACGCCGTTTAGAAACCGCATCAAACACAGAGGCTCATGGATAGTTTAGAAGCCCCTGTATCTTGTAACTAGGTTCCTTCATATGAAGTGTATAAAACTGATTGACTAATTAATACCAGGATAAGAGACGGTCCAATGATGGCAACGTTATTCAAAGTCACTCTGGATTGTTCAACTGCCATTGCTTCAATGACTGCTTAACCAAAATGGCTACCCTATTCTTTGAAACCTTTGATAACAATTCACCAGATATTTTGATTGGGAATAATTTAGCATCACGTGTGTCAACTTCAACTGAAGTTTTGTGTGACGACAAGAACATTAAGTTCCTTTTTTCCCACAAAATACAGCAGACACCTTTTACAGTCTTACAAATATTAAAGTATAAAACAAAAACAGTAACACCATTCACTTCTTTCAGTTTTTAGACGAGATAGCACCGATTGAATTTTGTGTCATGCGAATCTATTCCTTCGATTGAGATCTCATCATTAGGAAAATTACAAATGCAACTATGAAGCACATACACACACAACTGCATAGTGAGATCTATGGCTATTGAAAATTTATGAGAGATTAAAAAGGTTTATGTTTAAAAGCTTGAGGCCATTTGCCATGGTGGGAGGATGTACACTTGAAGCTTGGGAAAAAGCATTTCTTTTAAGGATTTATCAACGACATCTATCAAAACAACATTCTACTGCTGGTGGTTATGGGGGAAGAAAGGGTCAAGTTAAAGTAAATGTATCTTCATCTTCTGATAATGATTAAAATATTGATGGAGTCCAAAAAAAAAAAAGATAATGGGAAAAGATTAATCTGAACATGTAACCGGACCCTGTAAAAAACATTCTGTTTGTAGCTGTGCGAGAAAAAAGGGTAAAGTTCTTAAAGATTTGTCCTTTGATACCGATGGCAACATTAATGAATTACATGAGTGTTTTTTAAGTATCGGTAGAAAGGGATAGACTTACACAGGAGATAATAGAGAATATGTAAGTATGATAAAGCATGTAGAGGAACTATCGATAGAGGATGCCTTGGATGTTGGAGACTATTGTGATAAAGGCAGCTTATAACCCCCCCCCTCCCCAAAAAATAATAAAACAATCAATGAGATTGTGGGTTCAGTATAAACAGGCGTATTATTTGCCCATTCCAGCAGAACGTTTGGCAACTAGCATGCTGCTTGGTTCTAGAAGTCCGATCAAAGGTCGTTGATCATTTGTAAGATCTTTGTCCAATTGAAAGGTCGTTGTCCGTTTGAAAGGTTGCACCAGCAATCCTGTGGGAGCAAAAAGCATAAGGAATATCTTGTTTGTAAAGTTTATTAGCAAAATTATGATTTAGTTAAATTTTCTGGATTGTGTTGGTAGTTTTATAAATTGAGTAGAACTTGGACAAACAACTTAAGATGTGACTGGAGATCAGCTCTTGTGTTTAAGGAATCTGCAAATCTCAATTTCATGAAAAAGCCAATTCGTGACATTGTAAAAAAAAAAAATATCAAAACATATGTCTTTGAAAAACAAACTATGTTTTGATTGGATATATATTATAAATATTCCATGCATCATCAATTCTCTTGGACACATATGCTATATGTGTAGCATTAAAATATTAAGATTAAAACAGTTCCAGAATTTATTTGAAATTATTTAGCATTTATTTATAATATGGTGCATATAATTCACAAACAACTAAGTCGAAGGAGTTTAACGATATCTTAACTATCAGAGTTTCTTATTTTTCTAGTCTTAGCATTTCTAAGCATTTAGATTTAAACGATCAAAAATACATTTCGGCTTAGTTCAATTAACAACTATCACTAAATTCATTGTTAAACAGATTTTTTTTTTAATAAACAAAGCAAAGTTGAATTCTTAGTAAATATTTTTCATTTTAAAATTTCCTATTTATAAGCAACAGCTGTAATTCATTTCAATTCTCTGGACAAAAAATATTTTTCAAGAATTTTATTAAATCAATTGATGAAAATATTTCAATAATCAAAAATCTTTGAGTCATTTTTAAGGCTTGCTTCTAAGTATTTGAAAGTACTACTTCTCTAGAACTTGATATATTTTTTTAACAAAAACAGTTTTAATCATTCGGCATTCTAATCAGATTCGGTTTTCTGACTGGTAATAAAATTTCATAAAACTTATTTATTTTATGAAGATTTGTTAAATATTAATGGATACTATATATAAAACTAATTTGATAATATTCAAAAATCATAACAGTAAGGTTTTTCTTTTCTTATAGCAACGATAAAAGGAAAAGATTAAAATAGCTTATTTCAAGTAGTAATTAAAACCATCAGTGATAAACAAATGAAAGATGGAAAAGAATGCAATATTTCACATGAATCTGGATTTAAAGTGAATAAATGGAGGTATGTGACAAGCACTAGATCAGGGTGACAAGAGCAATTTAGTCAACATAATTAAATCATTGAATGAAGACAAAGATTTTTCCTCAACGAGTTACTGAAATATTTATGACTGAAGTTTTGCAATGGTCAGATCAACATTTAATGTTTTGATATGAAACGAAAACGAGTAAAAATGTCATTCTACACATTTCAGTAGTCAGTATATTGCCCTTTGAACAAAGCAAATAACATGCATTGTTTGACATTTATATGTAATGTTTAACATATGCAAATTAGGCACATCATTCTGAAAGTTATTTTTCTCTTTCCAACTATTATGTCAGTTTGTTTTTTTTCGATGTTGAACTCGATTTTTTTTTTTTTAATATTTTAAATACCTTATTTGGATTTAAACAAAAAATGATACAAGCCAAATTCTAATATTAATTTTGAAAGTGCTGCTCATAATCAGAGGTTATGACTAAAAAGAATTCAAATCGATTAAAAAAAACACAGACTCCCATAGAATGGCTGACTCTGCTGGAAATACTAGTAAAATGCATTTATTATTATTATTATAATACAGGGTGGTCAAGAAGTCACTGAAAGATTTTTAACTTTAATAGATTCTTCATTTTTGATGGTACTTTAATGGAATTTTAATATAATATGATGAAAACAACGGAGATCTGTTTACAACAAAGAACAAAAATGATTATTTATGAAAAATAACATCTTTTAAATGGTTTCCATTTTCAGCTTCACAAATTCGTGCCCTTTCCAAAACATTATCCATGATGGATTGCAGGATCACTCAATTACGATTTAATTCCCCGACTTCATTCCTGATGTTCTGCTTCAATTCTTGTAGAGTTTCAGGTTTGTTGATGTAAATACCTTCACAAGAAAAAGTCAGGGCTTATCAAGTCTGGGGAACATGAAGGCCAGTTGACATTGCCAACTTTTTAATTAAAAATTTTTTTTTTTTTTTTTTTTTTTCAAACAAATCTCCATTGTCTTAGTCATATTATGTTAAAATTCCATTAAGGTACCATGAAAATAAAAAAATCTATTCAAGTTAAAAAATCCCTCAGTGACTTCTTTGCCATCCTGTAGAAATAAGCACCTTATGATGTATGAATATTATGAAAAGAAAACTGAAAAGACTAACAAGTGTGAGGAGATTTCTTTTAAATCATCATCTGCCAATACGACATACAAATCTGTTAACAAAATAGTGTTTAGTCAAAAATGACTAAAATAGTAACATTTAAACTGCAAATGAACACGCCAAAGCCGCCCGCTGCCGTTTCCTCTTTAAAAAAAATTAAACTTTTCGTGAATGGGCGTTTCCGGGTTCGTGTCCACAGCTCTCCTCTGCATAAGCAGCACACCAAACATCTTCGACCACTGCGGACAAGCGTCCTGGCTCACAGCAGTCAGCTGCCTCTCCTACTCTTCGTTACATTTCTTTCCATTCAACTAATGTTGCCAATTTTCATCTATGCATTTCTCCTATATTAAGATGCAAATGCCAACATTATGTGAATCCATAACTAAAAGAATGTGATGCTTTTGTGCCAAGATTAACGTTTTCGTACATTTAATATTTGCAATTACATCTAAAGTAAATTAGATCATGTAAAAATCAAAGAAAACAAATTAAATAAAAAGAATTGATTAAAAAGATTAATCTTTGATTCTAAAATTTTAACGGTTTCAAAATAAGAAAATCAAATTCTTGCTAAACTTGGTTGAATTTTCCCTTTAAAAATATTAGAATTTAAATTGAAATGTAAGACACATTTAATAAAAAAATATTTAAATTTAAAAAAAGTTCAAACTAAAAAAAAACAATTTAATCATGCAAATAACTGTTTGATTTTCCCAATGCATTGATAACATTTTTAAAATGTAAAAAAAAAAAGAAAAAAAAAATGATTTCTGCAAGGATACATACAATTTTAGATAAATTCAAAATCTATCCGTTATATGATGATAGTAAAGAAAAGATATGATATTTGCATTTTTATTGATCTGTGAAGTTGTAAAATGGCCAAAATTTGAAGATGAAATGTCAAACAGTTATTCCGATAAAGCAGAGAAAACAGCTGTGAAAAAAGATCGAAAAACGAAAAAACCTACGAATATTTCGATTGCATCAAATTTACATGTAAAAGAAAATCGCATCATCCACAAGTTAGCATAATTAAAAACATTAAAAAGTTGCATATAAGGGGTTGTAGCGTGTACAAGTAATAGTATTAAATGTCATTACTATGTTGAATTCACAACAAAAGTGGTAAATTATCCTACTCCAATAAAAAGGGAAATAGAAGTCATATTTTAGATAAAGACTCCCATATGTATATTTGTACAATACAACAAACATCACTTTTGATAAAATGATTGGCAACAAATCGTTAAACGGCCATGAACAGCCAAAAAGCCTTTGTATATACATCTATACGAGCGTAACACTAATGGAGATGGGGGTGCAAAAGAGTTTAGGTTAAGTGAAAATTAATCATCACTTTTAAAAGAATAACTTTTGTCATCTTTCATGTAATTTCATGATTCCTAATGTCAACAACTGTTCAGCTTTCCTTGGCGCCTTTTAAAAATCTCTGAAAATTAAATTCTATTAAAACAATGCGGTAATCCATGAAGTTCTTATCAAACTAAGTTTGTATTTTAAAGAAATTTATTAAATTAATTGAATGACCAAATCACATGTTAATTGAATGACCAAATCATATCTTTTACAAAAATCCAATTAAAATTTTTTTTTTACATTTTATATTTAATTTTTGAGGTGCGTCTGAAAGATGAACTGCACCATATCATTGCCATTATTGATGACCCATACCAAACATTACTATACTCCTACCCGGAGTTAACTGTGCGGATCTCCTGTCTCCGCTTTCCGACCTGTTACGTAACAGGAAGAAAAACAAGCAGATTTCACTGAATTATATTCAGTTGAAAGCTTTCAATGAAGTGATGGAAAAACGAGCGAAGACATCCTTACTTGCACATCCTGTGTACGATGCCCAGTTTTCAATGGTCGTTGATGCATCGGGCACAGCTGTAGGTGAGGTGTTGCAACAGCAGCACCAACAAAAATTACAGTCTCTCGCATAATTTTCAAGACAGTTGAAACTGGCAAAACAACATTATAGCACGTTTGGCTGTGAACTCATAGCTATGTACCTTGTAGTGAAACACCTTCAGTATTCACTCGAAGGTCATCAATTTGTGATCTACACCGATCACCGTCTGCTTACATTCACACTGCGTTCTAAGCCGGACAAATATTCTCCTCGCAAAACTCGCCACTCGGATTTTATTTTGCAATTTACCAGCAATATATGATCACGCCTTGTCTCGCCTTCCTATTAATTTTCTGTCATCACCTACAACAAATATCCTTAGCCCAGCCATCTGTAGTCACCTGAATTTGCAACGAGCAAATTCACATACCTGCCTGTGTTCACTTCAGACATGCAGATCATATCTGACACCTCAATAGATTCACCTCGTCCGTTTGTTCCAATGACTCATCATAGGGTTTTCTTTGATACCCTACACAATCTGGCACACCCCAGACGCCACAGTGAAGCTGATTTCGGCTAGATTTTTCTGGCCGAATATGAGATGCAACATCACTGCTTGGACATGTTTCTGCGTATCCTGCCAAAAGTCAAAGGTGCACAAGCATATCTGTGCACCTCTTCGAACATTCAGTACTCCAGCCACTCGATTCAGCCATGTTCATATTCATCTGGTTGGACCATGGCCGGTCAGTCAGGGATTTACTTATCTCCTGATCTGTATAGACGGCTTCACACGGTGGCCTGAAGCCATTCTCCAAAACGACATTTCGGCTGAATCTGTAGCGTGAGTCCTAACATCAGACTGTATATCACATTACGGAGTTCTCACAGTGGACAGTTTGACTCCTATTTATTCCAGGAACTTTCCAGGATTTTAGGGATTAAGCCTATCCATACGACTAGCTATTATCCAGCTTCTAACAAGATAATAGAACACTTCTATCGCCAATTGAATGCCGTGTTGCGTGCTTATCCTGACCTACAGCGATTGAGCGTGTATGTACCTATTGTCCTTCTTGGCTGTTGCACAGCTATCAAAGAGAACCTCGGATACTTGCCAGCCAAATTCATTTATGGAGTACCTCTATCTTTGCCGGGTCAGCTGCTGACCTCGATAGATTTAATGGCAACAGATCTAGCTCTGTACATAAATAGACTGAGATTATTTTAGTAAGCTCCCACTTATGCAACCTAGGAAGCAGATCATAAAATCTTTGGTCCCGGAAGACATTTTGTCATAGACTCATGTTTTTAAGAGAAAAGACAACATGAAAGCCCTCTAACTTCACCTTATATTGGTCCTTAACACGTGCTGTCACGCACTGACAAACTTTTCACCCTTGACATTAGTGGTAAAAAAGAAACAGTTTCTATCAATAGAATAAAAAGCGTCTTTCTAGACAGAATAACATGAGCCACATATTTCCCCTACATAGACTTTGCATGAACCCACTTTTACACCTGTAAAATTGCATACACCTCCAAAAGACACTTGTGTCACGACCACACAGTGGTCGACGAGTACGTTGGCCCCCAAAAAACAACTCTCTCTCATATATATATATGAATAAAGATAGGGATAAAATTATCACAGGTAATGGAAAATTAAAGCCAAAAACTTCAATATTTATGTGTCATCAACGTTTCGTCTTTATTGTCGACCCCTGTGTTTCACTTGTCATGACGACCCAGACAAGAACAGCAGCCAAATGCTTCTTCATTAAAGGCTAAATGATAAACTCATTTCAAACCAGCACATCCCTCCCCGCCCCTAGGGACTCTACAGACTGCTGCTGATACCACGCAGCCCTCTTTTTTTTTTTTTATCTTTTGCTCATAGACCAGCTGAGCCTTGCAAGTCAGAATTGATGCTTGTATGATTTTTTCTTCATTTTTTTTTCATCCTGAGGAAGTCTGACAAAGACGAAACGTTGATGAGCAAGAGAGAGAGAGCGAGAGCTTTTTTAGTCCTTGTACCCTACTGTACCATTACATCTAAGGCATCAACATTGTACAATTTATGCTTTTTACACAAAACATTTTCTTTTTAATTTGTCACTGAAAATCAAAAAACGTTTTTCCCAAAAATACTTTCAACAGAAAAGTCATAAATATTAAAAAAAAACAAAAAAACTTTTCACTGAAAAGCAAGAACTTTTTTTCCGCTAAGGTCACAAAACATAACTTTTCACTGAAAAGTAAAAACATTTTTTCATACCCCCCCCCCCCCCAAAAAAAACTCTCCAAACTGAATTCACAATTTTTATTTTGTATTTTTGTTCCTTCCAACGGGTACATTTACCGAAAGACTACCTTTTTTCTTTGCCGGCTTTCCGCCTAAGCACGGTATTTAGAGAAATAATACATTGGATTTTGTTGCAATTCAAGCAGCCGATCACGTACATGGAGGAAAATAATTTGAAAAGGTTTACTGCACATGGAGCTATAATGGCTCACTACCGTTTATTTATTTAT
This sequence comes from Sepiola atlantica, assembly GCA_963556195.1. Lineage (NCBI taxonomy): Eukaryota > Metazoa > Mollusca > Cephalopoda > Sepiida > Sepiolidae > Sepiola > Sepiola atlantica. The sequence continues at coordinate 155,834,968 of OY744526.1, forward strand.
TTTCTTTTTTTAAAAAAAATTAAGGTGCCACTTATCAAGGTCAAAAGGCCACTCGAGGATAAGGGTTAAATGAGTGTCAGGTGGACGGTGAGACATCATGATGGTGGAAAGTGGGCAAAATGCGATTATTTAAGAGGGCAGCTAAACAAGAATTTGTTTACATTCGACTTGAAAAGGCCCATGTTGTAGTCAGCCAGGAAGCAGCCTGCGGTATTGTGTTCCACAAACAGATAGTTCTAGGAAAGAAACTTTGCTCATGGCAATTCTGCTTAGCACCTATCTTCAGTATAATTTCAAGATCAACTAGAAAAAAAGTAGTTGACATTCATACTAACCTACCTATACAGATCGTCATGGGATTGAAGGGGGGGGGTGCATAGTCACCGTTTTCCATACAATGGATGGACAATGGCGGGTTGTGCAGTAAACCACGATCTCCAACAAGTAACCAAAATTGAATGGAAGAGATGTGTGATGGCAACACTAAAAGCGAGACAAATAAAAGTGTACAATAAAATTAGAGGATTTTTATTTTAGAGAAGAAAAAAGATGTTTAGGAAAGAGCAGCTAGATGATGCTGCTGCAGCTGATCTGGGCAAGATCAGAGGCTGTGGCATGCAGACAGGATCGCTACTGCTTGTTATAGTTGACAGGAACAGAGAGATGATCATGATGATGTTTTTTTTTATTTACTTATTTGTTTGAAGTATTTGGTAGTATAATCTCTTTAAATATTTTCAGGGATGATTTTCAAAATTTGATAAAAATTTCAACCATTTTAAGAACTTTTTAAAATTAAACTTTTTCTAAATTAAATTTCAGTTGAATAAGCTTTACTTTTCAGTTTTCCCCATGGTTTTTGAGAGATTTGAAGAATTTTAGTGATCCTTCATTTATTAAACAGCCCAAGGATGCTTTAACATTATGAACCCGCCTTCAGATGGAAATTCCAGCTAATATCCTAATATTTCCTTTTTTAGCTAGGACTTTAAAAAAATATAAATGACTATATGTTGACTGCTTGTGTCAGTTGTATATTAATTTAGCTATAGAAAATATCAGTTCAGCAGTTTTTGAAGATCAAGACGAATATTGATCAAAGCTACTTGAATATTACAGTATGTAATCGATCATGAATAGATTTTAAGGCCATATTAGGTTAATAAATGAGAGGGTTGCCATTTTGTATCAGACTATTTGATGTTAGATCATCAAACGAGTTTCAAGTGCTGACGGAAAGAAACAAATGTGAGCTCAAATTTTGTTTAAGTCAGTCAAAATAATAGAAAGAAAAGAATCTGCAATAGTGTTGTTTTAACAAATTCTGATTCTAGGAAATCCTGTATGCAAACACATCCAAACTTTATTGTTGAAGCAAAAAAAAAAAAAAAAAATCCTATTTGATCTCCTTTAGCTCATTTATGACAACTTTAAATAAATTATTTTATTTAAACGATGTTAAGGAAAAATACAAGTTAATAGCAATTTTTTAAAGAAATTATTTTTCATCAAAGTGAAAAATAAATAAAATTTTACAGCAATGGAGAAGCTAAAATAAGACAACAATCCTAAAACTAGAAATGTTCAAATAATCCCTTTCCTTCGATCAAAGTTAAGAACCAACTGTAGTATCAAATAAGAAAACGGTAATCATATTACTTCCAGAAAGCATTTTAATTTCCTTTTATAATGTGCAACAAAAAAGAGAGTAGCAGCATAGATGAGAAAGGGGCAATACAAATCAATATAATCAAATCACGTATCAATTAGCTATTCAAGTTCAATTAGTTTTATTTTCTTTGCCTGTTTCGCCATTCAATCTAGTATCAATAATCTATATTTACTATAATTAGGTATCCCAAACCAACATTTTATATTCATTATATCTAAAAACTTTTAATATGGGCACATAAATCTTTGTAAAACAAACAATGGTACAAATTTATTTTTGTAACTTAATTAGCCACCGGTTTGACCGTTCAAAGTTTGTTAGAAATTAGAAAATTTGCCGTCTTGTGTGCTACTGATAAAGAAGCCAATTTTAACGGTGTATAACTAAAAATGTAAGATTCAAACAATTGAAAAATCGATACAACTGTAAATGAAAATTAATCATAATGGAAGAAATAATTATTAAATCAAACCAGCTTAAACATTGGGCAAAATTCCATTATCCCTTAAAAAATGTGCAAAAATGACACAAAAGCGCAACTTTGTTCATATAAAGTTAATTTCAACAGCTAACACACCAAATCTTCTTAATATGATTCATAGCAAATTAGAGATCAAGCTATACTTTTCTCTTAATAGTAAATCAATAAAAAGACAGATTTGGACCATGTAAAACAAAGACAATTTGATAATAGGGTAAAAATTTTTTTAGTATTTCATTCAATAAAGTTTTCAAGTTGGATTTTTTTGTGAAAGACAACTTAAAACCGTATATTGAGGCCACCGATTAGATGAGTGGTTTCTTTTCCTTAATATGGGATAATCTTTATATGCATATAGAAACACAATATCGCGCATACCAAATTTGAAAAACATGAACATTTTTTCAAGTAAAAATAAATCACCTATCACTGAAAATAGTAACCTGAAGTTTTTGTCAACATAACCAAAATAATAAACGAGATTTCCTAAGTTGAAATTAAATAGAATTTCATTATATTTATCCGTTTTCGCACTCTAAACTAGTATGAATGGGAACGGTGTGCGTTTACTGCACAGGCCATGATCATTAGCTGATTGTGCCAGTCCAAGGTTTTTGTTCGATTCTGACACCGATCGCAGTGTCAACCGTGTGATCTCAGTGCGTCAACAGAAGAATTCTCCCTCCAAATAAAACCACAACCCCAAATTAAAAAAAATAACAGAGGTTTATTTTTTTTTGAGGTTATACTGGTACTCGTTTTTGAACAGCAAACTTGCCAAATAAGAGATTTTTGCCCAAATCAAAAAAAGTCCCAGGGCCCATCTTGCTTGAAAAGACACAAATCCAACTCCTGTTAGACCCCAGAAAACCAAACTGCCTCTGTGACGTCCAGAGGGCCAAGACTAACTGTCACCTCGTGCCCATTTAGAATAGATGTACTTTTTAGCGGAGATCTTAGATTCCAGTCTTTCTCTCAGTCATCCCCATTCGACTACCCACAGAAGGACCACTCAGATATTCACTTGAGATAACAGCTAGCCAGCGTCCACTTAAAAGGGCCTATCTGCAGACAATCTATAAACATTTTTTCAGAGTCTTCACCTTTCAGACATCTATTTTTTGTTTCAAAGAGAAATCCAATTCTGTGTAATCGAACCCAAAATCAAAGACATTTACAATTTCTTTTGTGGTCCCCATTCCCTTGGCCAAATACCTCTCACCTGCAGCAAGTCTGCTTTTTGCATGCATCGCAAACATGCAACCCATTAAACAGGCCACGCTGTGCATGTTTACACTAGGCTGGTGATACCTATCATAACAATTGTTGTTCAATTCCACTGGCATTGCAAATGACTGGTCGTGAATCATTCAGTATATTTCAATCATTATATCAGTTTTGGGGTTAATGGATAATAGAAAGATTGGAAATATTATGAATAAACCAAATTTGAAAGAATAAAAGATAAATACAATAGAAAGACACAGTAAATAGAAACATTAAAGAGTCATTAAAACACAACATATTTTTGGTTGGATATTACGGTTACATAATCAAATCATGTAACAAAGATATACATTGATATTAAATGTCATTCTTTACAAATCTAATATTTTATTCATATAGAAAAAGTGATTCTTTGTTCACGTTTATAAGCATACTTCATAATTAAAACAAAATATTTTAATCAGTTTTAATGCGAGTCATTTCATTTTATCACTCAAATTAGTTGATACTTGGATCAAGTTTTGTATTAATACTCATTATCAAACAAAGACTTTTTGATATGCAAATGATTCTGCTAATACTTTCCTAAAATTGTCATCTTTCAAGAACAATTATTTACCGAAATAAAAAATTCTTAAACAGCAACAAAAATGATTCACATAAAATACATTGCAATTAATTACTAAAATTATAACTTATACTTTTTGTTTCATCATGAACAGATTTTAGACAACTTTTTTTCTAATATGTGAAAAATGTTGAACTTTAATTTATTCTATTACACATATGCATGTAAAACAATAAGATTATTAAAAAATGTAATTCATCATTAGCTTGTGGCTTAAAAATGATTAAGAATCAATGATTATAGAATTTTAATAAAAATCCTTAAAAAAATAAAAATAAAAATAAAAGATTTTTGTAATCTTATTTTTTATTCTTTTTATTTTTAATGAATTTTTAAGTATTTTCATAAAATGTTTTGAACTAAAATCTTTTGAGGTGGTTTAGTAGTTTTGTTTTACGGCATATCAACCCTTTTTGGGTTATTTAATGCCGAATCTGGTCATTATAGTAAAAGATTTTATGCTTCAAGTTCTTTATATCTTCAAATGTTTAATCATCGTTTTTGGTTTGGTAGTTTTGTTTTACGGCATATCAACCCTTTTCGGGTTATTTAATGCCGAATCTGGTCATTATAGTAAAAGATTTATGCTTCAAGTTCTAAAAATAAAATAAAAAAGGGGAGGGAGAAAGGGAGAGGGGCTGTTGTTTTTGTTTTTGGTTTTGTAGAACATAATTAAGTTTTACAAAAAAAAAAAAAAAAGAAGAAAAACAAAAAACGTCAATGTAGGTGAATTTCGTCTCAGGGAGCCACAGGGCAGCCTGATCTGGTATCACCAGTAAAATCTTTTGAAATTTCATTGGATATCAGAAAAAAATTAAGTTGACTGCAATAGAGAGTTGATCACAATTTGGATTGTTTTTGGACAGACAATTCTTTTTTTTTACATTTTTCTACTATTGGGGATGGGATGGAGATAATGAAAAATTTTATTGGATTTTGGAGAAAAAACTAATTAATATATTAGAAAGATAGGTCGTTCATTTAAAAGCATTAGTGGGTCAGAATTATTAAAATTGAAAATATAAGCTTTTATCAATGCAAGATTAATTTTTTTTTCTTCTTTACTTTAATCTTATTAATTTCAGAATAATATCTCATCATCAGAGTTGACCAGTATATGTTTAAATATTTGGGGGGGGGAGGGGGCATTTTCCAGTAATCAGAGTTTTATTGTTAAATAACAGAAACAATTGATGAAAACAAAAAGATTCCTTTCTTAAAGTCTAAGTGGAGTTTTCTTAAACTGATTAAAACAATCAATTTATGTTTAACTAATCTGTCAATGTCTTTTAGTTAATAAATAAAAGCAGGTATTAACAAAAAATGTATTGTCCTGCGATTACTACGATGTTGATCATGTGAACAACCATTAATCACAAATTTTGTTAGATTTCGGGGGGAAAATCTAATGCGGTTTCTTTTAGATGTTTTTAGACTTGGGAGGGGGGATCATAATCTTCCTGGGATCAACAATATTCGTGGAATTGGGTGTGTCAGCAAACACTAATGAATGACATTTTAGCTGTTTGCAAAACATTGCTATTTTTTAGAATTGACATTTTCGCCTCCGGAGACAAACATTTTCTCCAAAATCTGAGATTTATAATCATATCTGGCCAAAGTTTGACAAAGAACCAACTACTAATGACTGCATTTTTAGATATTTGTGATAAAAAGTAGAAATTATTTTTTAAGTCAAAATATTTAAAAATTTGATTGGATATCAAAAGAAATTAATGAAACTGTGACAGAGTTAAAACATATGAAAGTTTTCTCTCAATTTTTATTTCCAAAACATAAATCTTTCAAGTTCAACAAAAACTCACAATTATTAACAAATGTTGTATACTCATTCATGATGACTTCAACCAACTGTGAAGTAGATAACATCTTCCTATTTAGTATTTTATATCAATAATATGTTGAATACTTCAATAAATGTATGCTCATTCAGAAAACTATTTTTCAAAACAAACTACTGTAACAAGTGTCATTGTTTTGTTCCAGCTGATAATAGGATATATCATTCATCCATATCGATGCAGAGTTTTTTTTTGTTGTTTTAACTATGGCAATTATAACAGCTGTGACGATTTATGTTAAAATATGCATAGCTTAGAAGGATATTGGGTACACAAAGAATGTGAGCCAATAGGTTTGAAAGGCAAACTTTAATAACCTACAAAAAGGCAAATAAGCAGAATGAATAATAATACTTATTGTGAACATGTATGTATGTGTGTTCGTGCATTCACTGCACTGGCCGTAACCATCTCCACACGTTGTGCCGGTCTAAAGGTTGTTGTGCGCTCTCGTCTCCGTGCTGCACCAAAGACTTTCATGCCAAGCAGAATCACAACTCCAATTTATAAACAAGTAACAAATTTATTTGTTAGAAGTCACAAATAAAACTCGTGTTCCCCGGTTGAATGGCAAAGTTGCAAAATGAGATCTCTCTATTCCGGTGAAATAAAACATAAGTCCAGTACAACCCTTTAGCTAAGAGACCCAGATGGGCCATCCTGCCTGGTCGGCACCCGAGCTTCAACTGCCTCAGCTATCCCAGCAAATCTCCAACTTCCTGTCATGCCCAGTGGGCCAGCTCTAGCCCCTCACGTCTCCTTCTTCCTGTTGACCGGGTCTTTTCACTGGTCATCGGTGGGTCACCCAAGCACTTAGCCACTTAAGATCTCAACCTGAGATAACTGTCAGACAGAGAATTATCATGCTGACAATCCGTGAACATACCGGAATGGGTCCAGCCTTTTATGCGACACTTAATTAACCTCAAAGAGAAATATTCTTCTGGGGTGGCCCAAATGAAACCAAAAATATTTTCACTTATCTTGTGCCCCCCCCCCCTTTCCTCTGGTCAGGCATCTAACATTTGCAACGTCTGCCATTCATATACATTACTAAAGAAAATGTAGCCTACTGCATTTCCACATTACGCATAGATCAAACTTGCATAATTCTGAACATTTTCTATTTTTCAACTAGAAACACATGAATATATTAAATAGACAATGTAATAACAAGTTTGCCATAGGACATGTATTTGCTATCATAACAATAGTATATGATAATGATATGTTGAAACAGTAAACACTATCATAACAATAGTATATGATAATGATATGTTGAAACAGTAAACACTATCATAACAATAGTATATGATAATGATATGTTGAAACAGTAAACACTATCATAACAATAGTATATGATAATGATATGTTGAAACAGTAAACACTATCATAACAATAGTATATGATAATAATATGTTGAAACAGTAAACACTATCATAACAATAGTATATGATAATGATATGTTGAAACAGTAAACACTATCATAACAATAGTATATGATAATGATATGTTGAAACAGTAAACACTATCATAACAATAGTATATGATAATAATATGTTGAAACAGTAAACACTATCATAACAATATGATAATGATATGTTGAAACAGTAAACACTATCATAACAATAGTATATGATAATGATATGTTGAAACAGTAAACACTATCATAACAATAGTATATGATAATAATATGTTGAAACAGTAAACACTATCATAACAATAGTATATGATAATGATATGTTGAAACAGTAAACACTATCATAACAATAGTATATGATAATGATATGTTGAAACAG